>JAJJMC010006379.1:1688290-1765644 GCA_023531435.1 Papaver californicum
CAAGGCTTGGGTGATCTACCAACACCCAGAGGTTCTCTTGTGATTAGAGAACCACCACAAGAGCAACAACACGAAGAAGAAAAGGGGGACAGAGAACAACATGTCCCTCAAGGCAAAGGTAAAGAAATTCGAAAAGAAAAGGCAAAAAAAAGGGTTGCCAAAGAAATTCCGAAAGAAAAGGCCGAACCTCAACTGTGGCCTAAGAAGAGGAATGAAGGACTATGGGGTGAGGCCCCAGACAAATCTGCAATATTATTTGGTTATCCCCATTCATGGGCTGCCAAAGTTGCAGCAACCAAGGTATTATTCTAATCACTTCTCTTATTCTGTTAAATTTTGGTTTTTTAACTTTTGTAAGTAAAACAAATTTGTTTTTATTCTTTGTAGGATCATACACAGGCGATCAAGAAATTGGTTCGTCAAAGGGCTCAACATTGGCCCTTAACTGATGAATGTACGGCTGTACAAATTCTGGTAAATGCTACTGGGTTAGCTCCCGGAATTACACATTCAATGTGGGAGTATGACAGCGTCGTCTGCGCAGCCTTCAGGGAACGTTATTGGCCTGAAACCGATACGTTTCATCTCCCATTCGGCGAGATGACTATAACGCCGGATGATGTCCAATCAATTCTTGGGCTGGAGGTGGAAGGTAAATCAGTGTTTGAGGGTTTTGACAACAACATGTCCTGGAGTGATATTTATGCACTTGTCAAAGAAACACTTGGATGGGAGAAGACCGAAGCTGAATCGGAATTTAAATTGGTGAGTGGAGATAAACCGGGGATGCCAAAGAAGAAAGGTCAATCCATGAGCAAGAAAATATTGTTGCGGTCACTACGGGAGAAGTTTGGAGGGACCGCAAAGTTGGAAATGGATGGGGTCGTCATAGATGACACCAGAGCCATTCGAACAGCCAGAGCTTATCTGCTATATATGCTCGACACCATCTTCTTTGGTGACAACTCGGGCAACAGGGTCAACGTCCAGTATCTACAATGGTTTCAGGGTGATCTCGGGATGACCCATCAGTACTCGTGGGGAACTGCCACCCTGGCCTACCTACATGTTAACCTTCGAAAAGCTTCGAGGGTCAGGGGAACTGAGATTGCCGGTAATACCGGTCTGCTTCAGGTAATTTATTGTTTGAATTTCAATGTTCAATTTTAATTTATTTTTTTCTCATTTTCTTATATTAATATTAATTATCTTTATAGGCATGGGTATACGATCACTTTCCCAGACTGGCTCCTCAAACAAGCGTTGATGTTAATGGACCTACGGGAAAGAAATTCGTCTTCACCGGGACGCAGGCAAAATATAAAGAAGTGCTCATAGCAAAGATGAGAACAGAAATTGATGCTTTCACGGTTGATGATGTTGTTTTCGACCCTTATGTGAAGATTAGCATAGAGGGTGATGGACATCTTGAGTATTTACGTGAATTGTCGGACGTGGCAGGCTACAACGGCCCTTTGTATCATCCGTTTGGGGACGTGATGTCCAACCCCCGC
Organism: Papaver californicum; assembly: GCA_023531435.1. Lineage (NCBI taxonomy): Eukaryota > Viridiplantae > Streptophyta > Magnoliopsida > Ranunculales > Papaveraceae > Papaver > Papaver californicum. The sequence continues at coordinate 1,689,805 of JAJJMC010006379.1, forward strand.
CGAACTCTCCGACAATATGGATACGTCCAAACAACGGTGACACGCGAAATGTTTAAATTGTGTGTGAATGGGTCGATGATCGAAGGGCCAAACATCGTGCTAAACTATGAGCCGACGCCTTCAGTTGCGGTTTGGAATAACCGCACTGATCCGAAATACCAAGTCCAAAGGAATGAGTTAACTCCCTCTCCGAGCACAAAAGAGGCTGCAGCAGATTACTTGGATTGGTATCGCCATTTTGGTCATCCAACTATCATCAACAATGATCCTGAGACTCTGGCAATCAACACAGAAGATGGTTTCTGGAAGAAGGCATATTTCAATTTGGTACGTACATTATTTTTGTTATTAATGTTTTTAAGATTTATTACTAAACGCTCATCCTACTTTTATTTTCATATGTCAATAGAAAAAGAAAGCCGTTGCATTGGCGGACTCTATTAATCCATGCATAAGCACAATTGATGTGAGGATGCCTGACCATCTCCAAGCTTTGATTAGGGAGCTTCATCATGAAGTTGAGGATGTGCAACGGACTTTAAAGAGGAGTAGACCCGGTACAAGAGGCGCGACTAGAGATGCGAGTACTACTAGAAGAGAGCCCCAAGCATCGGATGAAGAGACACATGATGAAGCCGGGGATGCACAACGTGGTGCTCGTACTCGAGGCGGTCGTGCTGGAGCTCGTACTCGTGGCGGTGCTGGTCATCGTAATGTTATGAGCAAAAAAAGACCTCGTCAAAGTCATCGACCTACCCCTCCTCCTTCTCCCTAACTCTATGTCTATTGTTTTGTTTTGTATGTGTGAATTAGTTGTACCTTTAATGTGAAGTTAGATTTGAAGTTTGAATTTAACTTGAACGTGAAAATTTATTTGATTAATTTTTTTAAGTTGGAAACCATGCATTGGGAAATCCCGGTAAAAATACCCAGTCACATTAGTGTTACGGTTGGGTTTCTAGGCAAAACCCAACCGTAAAACTGGCAAAATGAAAAATGTGACAGGTTTACGGTTGGGTTTTGCCTGGAAACACAACCGTAAATCTGTCACATTTTAATACTACAGTTTTACGGTTGGGTTTTCATCCAAAACCCAACCGTAAATATGAAAGAATAATTTTACGGTTGGGTTTTGGCTTAAAACCCAACCGTAAATAAAGAACCTCAACACATAATTTTCTAAAGATATTACGGTTGGGTTTTCAGCCAAAACCCAACCGTGATTCTCTAATTTGTTTGTTTTTCGTTTTTTCTTTGTTTGAATGACCCAATTTACCTTCAATCTAGTTAAAATGATTGAACAAGTTAAATTTTTTGATTTTGAAACCCTAATTTGACCTTAAAACTCAAAGCTATAAAGGTTGGTTACGGTTGGGTTTTGGCTTAAAACCTAACCGTAAATAAAGAACCTCAACACATAATTTTCTAAAGATATTACGGTTGGGTTTTCAGCCAAAACCCAACCGTAAATTCTACTGGATAACTTTAAATTTGATTCTCTAATTTGTTTGTTTTTCGTTTTTTCTTTGTTTGAATGACCCAATTTACCTTCAATCTAGTTAAAATGATTGAATAAGTTAAAATTTTTGATTTTGAAACCCTAATTTGACCTTAAAACTCAAAGCTACAAAGGTTGGTTACGGTTGGGTTTTGGCTTAAAACCCAACCGTAAATAAAGAACCTCAACACATAATTTTCTAAAGATATTACGGTTGGGTTTTCAGCCAAAACCCAACCGTAAAATCTATTTTGAGGAAAGTTTTGGGTCGTTTTTGATTTTTTTTTTGGTTTTCAAATAGAGCCGTTCAAACCTTGTACGACCCATTTTTCAAAATATAGCCGTTACACTTCTGGTTTATAAGTGAAATAGTTGAGTACATATCCAACCCATCCATTTTTTTTAAAAGTTAAACCTTTATGTTACAACAATCATCTCTAACAAAACTAGTACTCTAACATAGTGGAATATGGGTCAACCTGGGATTAAAAATCCAGATTTTTCTTTGGATGAAGATTTATGTATTTGCCGCAACTATGTATCATGTTTTCCAAAAAGAGGAGAAGAAAGAAGGCAAAGTGGTATAACGAGTCCGAGTTATTGGCAAACAATCCATGAAAACTTTTGTTCTGAAACCGGCAACCCTTATAACCGTGATCACGTCAAGTTGATTTGTCGATATAACACTATACACCGATACGTAGAATAATTTACGGCATAGTTCGTATTATTGGTCAACTACGACTTAGGGGTGAAACCGAAGATGAGGTGTTACAGAGATCTCTTGAAGAATGGAGGAGATGGAAAATATGGCCCTTTTTATACCTACCTCATTATCACATCCTAATGGACTTTTTTCTCACTCACAAACCTATTTATTAGTTCTTCCTTTAATGTTAAAAATAAGGTTTTTAACAAATCTGGTATTTGTTAAGAAAATGAACTAAACCCAAGCATAACTAATTTTGTCTTAAAAACTGCTTTTACGGTTGGCTTCCATGACTCAACCCAACCGTAACTACAATTCATACTACAAACATTCATATTTACGGTTGGGTTGGATTACTAAACCCAACCGTAACAAAAATTGTACAAACAACGCAACCAGATTACGGTTGGGTTTTAAAGCAAAACCCAACCGTAACAATATGGTAAAATATACACTAATACTAACACTACAAGTTACGGTTGGGTTAGGTGACTTAACCCAACCGTAACTAAATTTCACTTTAAAAATCATTTTTACGTTTGGGTTACATTACTAAACCCGACCGTAAATAAATTGTAGAAACACCACAACTATTTTACGGTTGGGTTTCACCTCAAAACCCAACCGTAAATTCTGCGGGATTCTCAAAATGTCTGAATTTCCGTCTCCTTAAACTACGCAATTCCAACGGATTTTTTGATTCAAAATTCTAGCCGTTGGTACCTTTTTCCCTATAAAAGGAAACCTTTACTTGTCACTTTCTCATTATTCTCTATCCCTTTCATTCTCATTATAATTCTAGATTTTATCATTATTCTCACCATACCCTTTCAACCACTAAAAATGGTAAACACATACACGAATGATGAAGATGTTGCAATTGTTCGAGCGTGGCATACGATGCTAGAGCATGCTTACGATAGAGCCTTCTATAACAACAATAACAACGTTGTTTTCACAACCAAATTGGTATGAGGATCAAGATACCGAAGAATGGTGGAAGCGGGTATTTCGAATGTTTGCGGCATTAGAGGGGAATGTAAATCATAGGCCGTGGAGAGCCATCAAGAGACGGTTAGAGACGTTGTATCGACAAATGAACAACTTAAAACTGGAAAAGCAAATGAGATTCGAAGCAAATCCCTACGAGAACGGTGTGGAAAGAGTAAGTTTGTCGATTAATAAATCGTTAATTAAAAAGAGATTTTAAAAACTCAAACTAATAATTGATTTGTTTTTTTCAGCATGTGTTGTCTATGGAGCAGTATAGAATCAAATATGGGGAGGAGTTCAAGCATACAGATTGCTACCGTATTATGGAAACAAGTCGGGTGTTTGATTATCGCCATTATCTTTAAGTGTTTAAGTGTAATCATCCAATGGTCTATTGTATTTCGTTTCCTTTGTTTTATTCCTTTAATGTACTACTTTAAATCTATTACAATAGAAGGAATAAGTTACAAAGTTGTGTTTTAAACCCAATTTGGAGTATATTGAAAATCAAAAAACAGTTAACAGGACCATTTACGGTTGGGTCCGATTACTAAACCCAACCGTAATACAATTTGTACAAACACCACAACTTGTCTACGGTTGGGTTTTAAGGCAAAACCCAACCGTAATTCTGTGTTGAAATTGAAACAAAAATTACAGAATATGTTACGGTTGGGTTATAAGCCAAAACCCAACCGTAAATTCTCCTGGCTACGGTTGGGTTTTAAGGAAAAACCCAACCGTAATTCTGTGCTAAAATTGGAACAAATATTAACATAATTTTTACGGTTGGGTTATAAGCCAAAACCCAACCGTAAATTCTACTGGATAACACAAATTTGGATTATCTAATTTGTGTGTTTTTCGTTTTTTCTTTGTTTCAAACACCCAATTTACCTTCAATCTAGTAAAAATGATTGAATTATTTCAAAATTTTGATTTTTTAAACTCAAATTTAACAAAAAAATCAATTCTCAAAAGAATGAGTTACGGTTGACTTTTCCTTTAAAACCCAACCGTAACTATGGGGAAAATGGTGTTCATCATTTTCTTCTACTTACGGTTGGGTATGGTTTAAAACCCAACCGTAACTTTGCACAAAACATGGTGTTCATCATTGTTCTTTCATTTACGGTGGGTTTTCAACAAAACCCAACCGTAAATCTGGCCAAAAATGGTGTTATTCGGTTTTCTTATGGTTACGGTTGGGTTCGACATGAAACCCAACCGTAAATTTCTCTGAACAACAAAATTTGAATCTTTCAAATCGTGATTTCATCAAGTTTTTCTTCCCACCAAACACAAATTCAAATAAAAAAAAAAATTCAAATCATTTGATTAGGTAAAAGATTATGTTTAATTAATCATGATTAGTTTAAATTAATCTTAACTAATTAATGTAATTATACTAATGAGGGGTGGTTTGGGTATTATAAAAATATTATGGATAAGGGGTTTTTGTGTTTTTACTTCATAATGTCCCTATTTCGTCTTATTAGAGGAGCCCCTCAATCAAATTTGGAGCCCCTCAATCAAATTTGGAGCCCCTATATCTCTCTTCTTTATATGTCAGCTAGACTTTTTTGCATTCTCTCTTCATCCCTTTCTCATAGCAGACCCCATCAAGCGTAACGCTGCTACCTCCTCTCTCCCTCCTCTCTCTATCAAATCAAACGAAGGTTCTGATTTCATTAGGGTTTTGTCTCTTGATTATGAATCTGAAACTATGGTTTTTAATCATACTGTGTTACTGAATCTGTGTTTTGTTTTGTTTGTTTGGTTGAAGGAGTAGCAGGTGGTTGAAGAGAACAGAGAGCGAAAGTGGCGGAGAAGACTAAAATCAGGAAAGAAGAGATTGTTACTAGAGAGTTCACAATCAACCTCCACAAACGTCTTCACAGAGTGTAAGAAAAAAAAATCACTCCGATACATAGAAAGTTAGATACAAGAGAGGTAATTCTTCTTAACTTCTAATCTTCTATCTATTGATTCATTATTCATCTATGGCTTGCAAAATCACAGATATAGAAACCCTAGAATTCGATGTTGCCTGGAAATTTTGATACAGAGATATATAAACCCTAACTTAATATTTAGAGTCTCTAATTTGGTGTTTGTGGATGGAAAATACCAATCTTATTAAGTGATCATATGTGTTTATAAGATCCTCAATACAAACACTGATTATATGTGTTTATCTTATTAAGCAATTTGATTTATTTTGGTCCTTTGTTCAAGTGGACTTGAATAGAGCAGGGGTTCCGTTGCTGGAGATTGTTTCAGAGCCGGATATGAGAACTGGGATTGAAGTTGCTGAATATGCGGCTGAGTTACAGAGGTTGGTTTGCTATTTGGGATTGGGTATATACTGTCAATATTCTGGAAGCTTCAGTACGGTTTATAGTGCAGACAGTATGGAATGATGGTAACTTAACATTAATGGCTTCATATATATGGTTACTAAGAAAAAAAACTTGGTGCCTGTATGGATTGGGAAAAATTATAGTTTGTAATTTTTTTCCGTCTACTCTCTTTATATTGCTTGGTCAAAATAAGTAACATGAACTCATTTTCCGCCATGCACAGGGAAATCAATTTCGAGATTTCCAGGCAGCAGGTTTTTCACTTCAATAAAGGTCGCGCTGATCAAGTTGTGCAAGAAATTCGACTTTGGGAAGAGGGTACTCAGGTTTTAACTCTCAGCCTTTATTATTTTATTGAACTGGGTAAAATACATATAATTTTCTGTGATTGATCAGTTCAATATAATCATCTTAATCCCAAATTTCATCCTTCATCTTTGATGTTCTAATAATAATAAAGTACAAAAACGGTTATATTGGATAGAGATCATTTGATCGATGAGCTTATATATCAATGTTATTTCAATATTGAATTATTTCTGGGTAGGGTCGGCTGTTAGCTTTATTACAGTGTGTTTGAGTTGTTAGTTTGTACTTCTTGCACTTTGAGTTATTTATGTTTGGGTTTGAAGCTAGGGTGACTTCATGAGAGTGAGAGAGATAGAAACTGACAGAATTGGTACTTGAAACTCAAATTATTAATGTGTTTATGAATATAGGTTGCGTTGAGTTCAAGATGATGCTTAAATAACTATATATTAGACCACCTTACATTTGCGTGCAGAGTATTGATTCTCCTAAACAAGTATGTTATTTTTCTATGCTTTTGAGGTGTTTGCGTTCGCGGTATGGTTTATTGGCTCCAGGTGGTGGTCTTTTAGTTCTCAGCTAAAGCTTCAGATGTTTACACCTCCCTTGAATGTTTGTGTTAGGTACTTGCTTCGCTTTGAAGTTAAAAACCGCATGTTTTTGTAACCTTTGAATCTAAAGTCGAAATGATCGTCCGCCGACCAACAGACATGTTCTTGATGTCAAAGGTACGCCACATACATCCTGTAACTCTCATCTGTGTTGTTTTTCTTTAGTGCTATCATTAACTCGACTATTTGTTTTCACTTATTATGGTGGACCAGTTTACTTATTAAGAAGGCCGAAAATAACTTGATAGAGTCACTCTATAAGATTGAAGAGTACGCTCAGCTTGGAACTGATCTGTGAAGGTCTGGAAATGTTTGTGTTTTCGATAATATACAATAGATTAGCCACTATTTGAGGAACACAAAAATTGTTGTTCCCCTGTATTCTAATAGACATTCAATCTGAAAACCTAGCTCAAGATGAAAAAATTGTGGTTCCCCTCTAAACCTCAAATGTCTATGGTGATCTCATTGTAATTTTGTATGGTTATATTCCATTAGGCATTAGGTATATTTCTGTTTGTACATACCTTTTCAAATCCGAACTTTTATTAGTAACACTCTTTAACTAAGTCACTTCAGATCATTTATAAAATAGATTAGCCTCTTTTGTTAACATAATGAAGTCGACTAAAGTGAGAAAAACATCTCTTGCCGGATGCGACAAAACTTACAGTTCTTGGACTGCAAGGTAGCTTGCAGCAATATCTGGGTGACTATATATGATAACTAGGTTTAGGGGTGAGACTATATGGGTGGCCAAAAATTGGAATTTTAATACTTCAATCTGATTTGAGTCTGCACATGTTGTGACTTAATGAAAAGTGAGATAATTTGGGAAACGCACTTCTTAGTGCCATGGGAAACGCACTTCTTAGTATGTAAGAAGACGGACAATTATTTGTAACCGATCAGTGTAAGTAGTGTTGGATTTATATAGTATGTCAGAGATGCATTGGGTTCTTGAACCAGAGCTAACATCAACCCCATATTAAGGACAATTTGTAATCTTTTCTGAATAGAAATACAAAGAGGGACAGAGGAGGAGGCGATAACGAGAACTCATGCAGCGACTGGAAGGATCAAGTTTCACTGTCGGAAATACGGTGAGTCATGTTTGGTAGCTGCTGTGTTATCACACTATTGGCTTCTTTCTTAGAGAAGTTAATCAAAATTTTGGAAATGAACATGAAGGCTAATACGGGGGTCCATGCTGAACAAGCAACCGATAAAATGAAGGGCAAAGCATCGGAAGAACATCAACAGGTACTTAGCGATAGCCTTAAATTTGTCAGAGGATGGGGAATAACCGTACTGAAAATACTGGAGTACGCAAGAAAATAGCGATGCCGGGGATAAGAATTCAAGAGAATAGATCAAAGCAAATGGGCAAGAAGGTTTCAAATGCAGTTAGCTATCGAGATTCAGATGATGAACCACTCAGCAACATCATGTGTCTATGGGGTTGTTAACCAGCCACTAAACTGTGGATCGCAATGCCGTTAGTGACAAGGACGGCACTTCCGATGATGACGACCTCTGTAGGACCGCTTCTACTACCAATATTTATGAAGATTCGCACACGGATATGCACTCATATGTTCGTCACTCATTGAAGCATATGGATGTGAAATGTTCACATTGTGGGGCACTGCACTGGATGGATGAAAAACTGAAAATAACCTCACTAAAAGAATTAGGGTTTGGAATATGCTGCCTAGAAGGAAAGATCAAACTGCCGCCTCTGCAGGCCCCTCCAAGAGAGCTTATAGAACTCTACGAGGGCAACGGTTATCTAGCAAGGCTATTCCGAAATAAAATTCGAAGGTAAGGATCTTAGCTGATAATCTTAAGTTTCTGTCTGTATACATTGAAAGATGGAATGAAACCTTTAAGTAGAGCAATAACATCAGATAGAGGAAAAAAATCTCAAGGGAGACTATGGCCAATAACATCAGATTGTAACCAAGCTGATATCGTTTTCTTTACAGTTTACCCATGCTCCCTTCTCAGTCAATTTTTTTGATAATGTATACCAAATATTATGCATAAGAATTCACATTTGATTTATCACCTGCATACCGGAATATGAGTTGTTTTTGCCGAGTAGAGTTCCATAAGCTTATCATCCTCTCTTATGAGCTTATCAACTTTGTGCAATGATGAGTGAAAGTCGAACCCGGGATATAATTAGTAGTGAAATTATAGCAGTACATTATTTATACCTGGGGGTGATTGTACTGTTGAACAACCCCAGGTAACAGCACTACTTCAAATTAGTTATAGCACTATTACTTCTAATTTAAAAGTATATTATGGATGGTCCTGACTTGGTTTTGGAAGCAAGGCACATATAGTGGATGTGTCAGTACATTAAATAAAAGAAAATCTATCAAGTGTATTATGAATGAATTTTTTGTACATGCTTTATTGTAAGACATGCTCAGTATGGAACTCTTTCGAATGTTTCTGTCATTCTCAAATAATCAAAACATTCTCAGACAATCGGAAGAAATTTAGTTGGGATATCAAATGTAACCATTACACCATTAGGAAACCTGTTTAAGATTTTTTGGTCAGTTTGATAAACTACAATCTACTTTCCCCCAATGGGCATGAAGAAACCTGATGACAAGTAATGCATCCTTATAAAATAACTATTCCACTACCATAAAAATAGCTATTCCCGGGGGGCTTTTTTTGGGGACTCTGAGGCACCCATAAAATTAGATACAGTAAGAAATGTTCAAGAGCAACACCAAGTGATTCATTCATCTGTTCATGTTTATATTGCAGTCACTTATTCATTTTTTTTTCTTTATTTTATAGTGATTATGATGCGATCTAGAGGGAGATTAACGCAAAGATCTGGGCGAGGTTATACCTTACACAATTCTCTACTGGATAGAAATACAATTGCAAAACATAAAAATCCAGCAAGTGGTAATTAAAGAAATATACTTTTGTTTCTCACATATTCTCAGTTATGTACTTTGTGCTGATTTGTTAATGAATGTCTTTGCACATATGATACAATGATGTGGTTTGAATTCTAATATTGCTTCAATAGTTAGGTTAGTGTAAATGGATTAATCCCATAAATTGTGTAGGGTAATGACACAAAGAAATCTGCACGGACATTGGGTCGTTCAAGGGTAAAGACAAGAACGACAAAAAATTCCCATGTCTATTGGAACTTACGAAAATTGTGCATCATTTTGACATAATCACTAGAAAGAAAAAAGACCATGAAAGTAATATCATTTTTTTTAAAGCATAAGTAATAGGAGTAGAAATTAATTGTTAGATAAAACAATTTGATCTCGTTTTGGAATTTTAGGTTGGGGGTGGGGATCCAATTGTATACCATAGGTCCATAACTGTTGGGAAAGGCCAGAAGACATATACAGCTTGAACGGTTTATAGTGTAGAAGCACCGCAAACTACGTCCCGTGAAACAACAGAAGCTCTTGCGGCGGCATCCATGGCATTCAGATCATCTGATCCTGGTTACTTTAAGACTTTGTCAAGGAATTCGATCAAAGCATTTGAATTCACAGATAACTATGAGGGTGCTTATAGTGATAATGACGACGTTAGATCTGGTGCTTGCCCTTTCTATTGTGATTTTGATGGATATCAGGTAAGGCGCCCGACATAATGTGCATTTAGTTTTTCGAATGTAAGACAATGTCTATTCATTTCCTGACAGAACTTTCAATTGTTTGTTTTCAGGATGAATTATTATGGAGGGCATCATGGCTGAGAAGGGCCTCACAAAATGATTCATATCTTGATTACACATAGTACAATGGTAAAACCTTAGGGGCCGAAGACAACATTAACGAATTCGGTTGGGATAATAAACATGCCGGCGTTAATATGCTCATTTCCAAGGTAATGAATTCACCTGACATGACATGTCTGAGACAAAATTATACGCTCAAGTACTGTTACATGATCCATAACGCACATATTATCTTACTGATTCAGGAATTCCTGGAAGGAAAAGTGTATTCACTCGAATCGTATAAATCATCTGCAGATAGTTTCACAGGTAAAGATTGGACTTTTGTTGATTTGGTCAGACTTACAAATGGCCAACTCTAAAGCTATGTTCAACTGAACTGAAAAAACGTATTTCGACTACGAAAATGAGGAAGAAGGGTTTTGCAGTTGGGCCTTTTGTGTTTCCTATTCAATCTAGAGTTACAGGTGCTAAGTATTCTTATCAATTGATGACATTGGCTCAGCAAAACAACTGGCATGCCTTGCTTGATGCTGGGTCATTAGGTCCAAAAGATATGGATTCACTTGGGTTGTCTCTCTTCCATCCTGACTTCATTATCACATCCTTTTACCGGGTATTTGGTACTGACCCAACTGGATTTGGATTCTCCTTATCAAGAAATCTGTGATGGCAAGCTTGCAAAATCGGTGTGGGACAGCTGGTTCTGGAATGGTAGGATTGTTCCCGTGTTTCCTCATTATCTAAGTGATTCGATTGATGGTCAGGATGGATTGGTAGGAATTGAAGATGAAGGGGCGGATGGGAGTGAAGATTCAATCGGCTCTACATAATCGATATGAATAGTTAAGCTAATCATTATACATACATAGGTTGCAGAGGGTGCAAGAATACACAGATCTTCTAAAATTATTGGTGTCGATTTAAATCCACAAACGTTTGAAACTGGTACTGTAGGCTTGCTTTAATCATATACATTTTATCTTTTTTATGCATTATTCTATGACATGTTCCCTTTGCTTATATAACCTCATTTTCTTCGGTATCGATTTTGAAAAATGGGAAAAAAATCGGTTTTACACACAGATGCTTAACTTCTCTCTATTTAAGTTTTGTTATTTGTAAAGAAGAAGAAGATTAATTTCTAACATTTTTTGTTTTTAATGAGAATATGTAGATGTGGATGATACCCTTTATCCTTTAAGTTCTGGTTTGGCTGTAGAGTGTAGAAAGAACATTGGAGGTATATGAGTGAAGGGTCATGGAATATGTCCCTGAAACTATTTATCGAGTACTAAAGCACTACAGCAATGTGAACCAGAGGATGCCACTCATCTACGTGGAACTTTATATGTACCAGGTATATTGATTATCATTTTCTCCTGGATTTCCTTGATCTTCGATTTTCTTATAGTATTTTAGCCAAGTCCCTATTTTGGTTAGGGATAATTGGAAGCTCTGATTAATGTTTTGTCAACAAGTCATTTCCTTTATGTCCGACTATTCTGATGTCATCAATGCAGTTTTTACCATGTCATCTCAGATCCGCTCCATCTCTCCGAAGCAAAAGTCAGTTATCAAATACAAGGCACGATCAACCGTATCTATGATGTCTGGACGTCTTCATGCTCGATGACAGTATAAGTGATATACAGTTCCAACTCATGCTTTCGTTCAGTGTCACTCTATTGCTGTGAATGTTCGGCCCTTAGATATGGTTTGATTGATAAACCAATAATCTGGGAAATGTGTATCTTGCTAGGAAATGCGCTGAGTGCTTGGCTCCATTTACATTATATAACTTGAATAAAAAAATTTGATTTTGTAAACAGTTCCACAGTGAAATCTGTAGTTCATAACAACACTTTTATGTCAGAAGCATCAAATGTTTCTTTATGTCTTGGTGAATATAGTGCCAGATTTAGTGGGTTGAGTGGACCTTACCTTTCTCTCTTTTAAGCTAATCATATAGATCAGCTACATCAATGTGCGGCCGAATCATCTCAAAAAGTATATCTCAATACCGTTATATGTATGTTACAGATTAAGCTTAAGTTGAACATTAATGCAGTATATTCTACTAAAACCCTCCGAGACTCTGCAGTGGCTGGGAAATACAAAGTTATCTGGTAATCGGTGTGATAGAAAGAGAGGGATACACACTCTATTGAACAGTTCTTTTTTTCGATTCTCAGAGACATTACCTTGGATTCCATCTCCAGTTGATTTTGTAAATAGTTCCACAGTATAATACTGTCACTTTTTTACCGTCATCTTACATAGATTATATCTGGTAAATGGTTCGCCTTTAACGATAATGTTTAGGGTCTATTGCTCTTAGATTTGGATTAATGTTATATAGACTTCATTATCAAATCAAAGTGGTGTTCAGTTGATAAAGATCTTTACTTTTTTTTGTTTATCTTGGAAGATGAAGAGAATTTGGTTACAATTATTTTGCAAGTGACATTTTGGAAAATTACGTTACAATTTTGTTTCAATTAAACCCGTGACATTGAAAAGAATTTTGAGCCTTATGGTAAGCATTGAAAAGAAAGTCAGAATCCAAAGGAACTTTGCATTTGTTCAGTTTGAGAAACAGGAAGAAGCTACTAAAGATCTTGAGTGCACTCACATGAGGTAAGTTTTCTATATCTTACTACTGGATAGTTGATTTATTTTCCTATTTTCCATTTATAATTTGTTCCTCTGTGATTTGCATTAAGATTTGTGGCAGGGTTATCTCTGTTGAATATGACCTCAGGATGACATTGAGCAAGGTGATAGGCATGATAGTCTTAGGAGAGGAAGGGAAGATAGTTCTAGAAGTAGAAGTCCAGTGCGTCAAAAAAGTAGACCAAGTCCTGAATATGGTCGGGCAAACAGTCAAGTTTATGACAGATAAGGGACCATCGAGCAACAAGGATCGAAGCCATGACCATTGGCGATATCCAGGGTAAGAAAGATTAGCTAAGTGGCAGAAATAACACTTGATAATGAGGAGTTTTATTTATTCGATCAGATTATTTTTGAACTTACTTTTATTCTAATTAATTTTGGTTTTCTAATTTTAACTAGTGATCTTGGTTCCTTACCAGTCGCTCACCAGTTCGCTGCTCAATAAATGGCCATTCACCAGTTCGCTGCTCACATGTTTGTTGTACCCGTTCCCTGCTGGCAGCTCACCTGTTCGTCGATCCCCTATTGGACGTCTTTTTATAAACCATCAACGTTTAATTCATGTAAAGGAATTATTAAGAACCCTCACTATTTAATTCATGTTCGAGATTTCGATATCATTATTAAGAACCATTGTTTTACCCTTTTTTTCTTCAGCGTATTGCTTCCATCACTGTTTGGTTCATCTCCGAGATTTCACCCAAAAGTGTACTATAATAACAAGGTAAGATATGTTGGGATCTTTATTATTGTAATTGCCGTTGTTATCCGAGTTTGGAAGCTTTTCCACATGAAAATAACAAGGACCAGAAGGTCCAGAGATGGTATGGTGGTAGTAGTGGAAAAAATGGAAGAAATGTAGAAAACTGTGGATACACAATTGACAGAACATGTTAGTAAAGAAGAATTTTGGAGCTCTTAGTAAAGAACACAATTTTTAATTCTCTTAGGGTGTTTGGTTTTGTTTGATTAACCAATTTGTGATTGTTTCATATTCTTTTTGAGAAATTAGTTAACTGAATATAAATCTCAATTTTAGGTCTTGGTTGGGGGAATTTTTTATTCTATTATTAATGAAACAGTCAATATTCGTTAGTGAAGAACACCCAATTTTGGTTAGGGGTATAGTTTGTTATAAATTTTTACTGGATTGGGTTTGTTATCTAAAATATACCAATAACTCTTCTTTTATCTTAATATGACGTCTCATTGAACTGTGTAGTTTTGATTGTAATAGCATGGGGTTTGATCTATCTAAGTCTGGCATATGCCTTAGAAACAAATAGAATAGTTAGTTCACTGAAGGTGCAACATAGTGTAAAGTTCTTAGGATGGCAGCAGGAATTAAAGTTGCAGGAATTATTCCAAGTTTTAAGTGCAAACCATGAACTACAAACAAAATCACATCACAGAATTATGTTGAATGAGCATTTGGACACCGAGCAAAAATCAAAATACGTGAGCAAAAATCAAAATACGTACGGGAGATGGACGAGTTCCATTACTGCATTCCTTTACATGGAATGATAAAGATTCCAACAAGTTTAACAAGCGCGTGTACCAAAAGAACTTGATGTGTATGTATTATTTACCGAGCATTTGATCATTCATTCACGGAGAAAATTTTGAATTTTATAAAAAGTTATATCATACGCTTATCTACTAAGGAAGTGGTTATTAAAAAGTTATAAAAAGTTGATGACATCGGTATCGAATGGAAACAAAATTTACAAATAAAAGATGACAACTCAAACTAGAGATGGTCGATTAAAATTTCATACTCTAATAACGACACATTTGTAAATAACAACACATACTATACAAATTTTATTATACATTTTAACAACCAACAATAATATAAATAAGAAGAATATGGGAACCTATAGGTAAAAAAAAAAAGAGTTCTTTGAATATAATTTTTAACATATCACCAAATCACTTTTGTGAAGTTTGGACAAAGGTTTCGACGAACTTATTTGTTAAGTTTATATAGTGTGAGAAGAAGAAGATTTTCATGAGCACATGTCTCTGAAATTGAGAATAATGAGTGTGTTATGATGACTGATATGTTAATATGAGTTTTCTAAAATAATTGCACGATTCTAATGATAAGGAGTGGGAGCATTGGTAATCTTGACATGAGCACAAAACACTTATCAACTTGAAATATGTAAATATAATTCAAAAAAACCCGAACTCTATAGAAACCTTCAAAAATGAGAAAATAGGAAGCTCATTCTCACAGAGTTTAACAGTAATGTGGCCGAGCGGTTCCTTTCGTAGGTCCAAAGAAAAAATTAATGAAGATTGATGAAATCCTTGAAAATGGATGACCATCCTGAATTCCTTAGGGACGTATGGTTCTTTGGTGAACGAAAAGCTTACGCATCTGTTATGCATTAGGTACCTACCATATGGGGACAGGTGTGGGCCAAAGCCCATTTCAGTGAGAAGGTACCTACGAAAAAAACCTGGACTATCTGAGTAGTATTTAAGTGTGCCTTTTGTTTCTCATGTCAATTTGGACCACACGCAGACAATTTAAATATATTAGGTCTTTTATAATTCTCATGTCTGGTGATTGATCATCTAGCAACGTTTGAAAACATTTTTCAGCTTGACTACAATTCGAACAAAATTTTGAATATAGCAATGTATAAAACTTTGGTTAACGCTTTTAGTTGTCATTGTCAAGAGTGTATGGAATTGATATTCCATTGTGGTTTAAGTATTTCTAACAAAAATTCTTTGGCATGTAACTTAAAATTTCATTCATACTTTCGCGATATCTAAGTCTTTATAAACTGCACACATATATCATAGTGAGATTATCAAAAGGTATCAAATTTTTCTACCCATAAAAACAATCATATTACTCAAGAATTTTTTGATGATGTTCAAAAGCATTTAGCCAACGCGCACCGCTACACCAAATCAATAATTTTCATCATACCCGGTGCATAGCACGGGTTACATACTAGTATCAGTAATTGATGATTATTTTAACAGAATACCACTTAAAATTGAAGTAAGGCTACTTTTACGGAAGAAAAATCATCCATATTTTTATGATGGTCCACATCTTATGGATCAAAAAGTGCCACTATGGTTAATTTTAACATCCATATTTTTGTGAAGTCAAGAGGGAACCCCACAAATTTGAAGATGACGCTATTGGGTAGTCTATTAGGTCATAAGATGACTGGATACTCCATCCGGACATTCAATGTCCAGATATATTTTATTTTATTTTTTTTTCTCATCCGATTATTTAGTAACCGGATGATACATTTTTTTAAATGTATGTAATTAGAGACGGATATATCCCTTCCTGATGTATAACATCATTGTTTTTTTTTGAATTAGCGACGGATTCTGTTCGACTTAGGAACATTTATAAACGTCGCTAATTTCAAATATAAAAAGAATTTTAAAATAAGAATCATCCGGTTATTAAAGAGATGGATGAGCTTTTTTGAATATCTAGACTACAAAATGACCGAATGGATCTTCTTTTTTGTCTATCCATGGTGGATTTTTCCTTCACTCATTGCTGAGGATCTGCATATATATGTATACTCCTTAAATTATGGATGATTTTACCTCCATACCATCAGAATTTCCCAAACAAACGAATATAAATTTGTGCACCCCTGATAAAAATGGGATACACATTTCAGCTCACTCATTAGTCATTCGTTTGACTATTGTTTAAGAGAAAGTGTTGTGTAGGGTTAATACTCCAATTTTTCCCTTATCCATAACTCCAGGCGGGGAAAAAAAGAAAGAACGAAGAAGCTAGACGGTCTTACTAAAAGATAATTATATCTTGGACCACTCATTAAGAAATCAACCGTACAGTCAGATAAAAAAATATCAATCAGTCCGGAACCGGATCATGCATTTTAGTCAATTGACCACATCTCAATGACCCCTACACTTAGAAAAGTTTTTCGTGTATATGTACGGTTTTCCTTATCTTTCGTTCTGAATGGATAAAACATGGCTACTTCCTTGTTTTTATTTAGGATAACCACTACGGACGTTCAACTTCAAGATTCACAAGGCAAAATCGTTGCCTAATCATGTGATTCAAGCTAGCGTTCAAGTATTTACTTGAACATGAACTTGAATCAACTTTGGTGCGCCCAATGGCTTGGCGCACCAGATTTTACTTTTTTGCACCCAATGGTTTAACGCACTAATTCTGAGCCATTAGATTTGATTTTATGATTTAAGATCTAACGGTTCGTCTATTTGCGTCCAACCATTAGGCGCATCAATCCTGAACCATCAGATTTTCTTTTGTAAGTTAAAATCTAACGGCTCATGTTTTTGCGGCAAACCATTTGGCACATTACGGAAAACCATTTGGCACATTTGACTTAAATCTTGAATCACCATAGTGGTTAGAAGTTGATTCAATCTGACGTGTAAGAGAAGTTGAATCTTGAATATTCACTCCATATTGGTTAGCCTTAGAAATGGATAAAACATGGAAAATAGTATTAGTAGTAGAAGGTTTTCTTCCACGCGGTTATTGGCAAATCTATTAGGTCCCGCATAATACTTTATTTATTCGGATCTACTACCCTCTTTTTTTTTATGTTCATCACTTTGACTAAATCAAGCCTATAGTACTCTAAATGGTATGAGGTATTACGTTGAATGGTGATGAAACCCCCGTTTTCATTGGCCGAGAGAGGGGCTTTGGACATTGGTGATTCTGGGAGGGAAACTTGGCGCATCACGATTGGATAAAATGTTTTTGGGTCATGAAAACCCCTCACGTGAGTGGCTGTTCGGATTTAAAATAATTACACCACATTTACACAAATTACTTAGATGTATCGGGTTACCATAACCTGATATGGGTGATGTTCACTTCTGATCAGTCATCCAACGGATCAAAATGTATCTCGTACCCTGAAAATCATCCAACGGATCAGAACTTATCTCGAACCCGAAAAATCATACAAAACACCTAATGATGTCTTTCATTCTTCCTTTTCTCTTTTCCATTTCCGACGCTCACCAGTTCCTTTTTCTTTGCTCTTTTCTATTGATGAACACCAAACCATGATCGGCTTTCGCATGTTAGTAATTACTTCAGATCTTCCATCATCATCCATGGTTTCATCGTTGTCATTCTTTAAACTAAGACTCGAGCATCAGTGAGCTTTTGGTATTTAAACTTTGAGTCTTTCTTACTTTCATAATATTTTTTTCTTTATCAGGGTCTATTTTAATCAATTCTTTTGGTGGTTTTGCAGGTAATGATTTACTTTCTTCTGTAGAGGGTGTTCGTTTTCATCATTAGGGTTTGTCGAATTAGCTAAGTCAGTCAACTTTGGGTATTCACATATTTAAGTTTTATGTTTCAGAGAAAAGTCCCAGCAGATGGTGGTTGAGTTTTGGGTGAATTTTGTCACCTCGGGTTTTTTATCCCCAAATCTTGTGAGTAATTTAATCATTAGAAAATATGGTTACCTTTACATGTCTGTTGATTATAATCTTAGCTCCTCTACGTTTGAAATTTAATCATGTTACTTTCCATCTTTATTGATTTGTGGTTTCCAAACACTTTGATTTTATAGGTTAACATATATTTCCCTTAAAAAGAAACCATAAATGTGCGTCAAGCCACATATGGGTAAGCTCTGTACAAATAGTGAGTTATCTGAAGACCAGGTAATCATGCTACTTTTTTATTACTACAGATTTGTAATTTTCATATGTTTAGCAATGAAAAACATATCTCTTTACCCCAACCAGTTGGCTCCCCATTTCTATTGGATGCAGATGGTTTTGCTTTGAAAAATCAAGTGTTGGACAACAAAAAATTCCCCTAAATGCACCTGAATGTGGAACGCCTCTTACAGGTACTTTCAACCTATATGTGTCAACAATGATGGGTGGTGTCATATATTCTTATTCCTTTTGCTTCTAACCAAGAATATGAAGATGTTGCAGATTTGTTTCGTTTGTGGGATTCTAAAATTTTGCTTATGTCATATACCAGAAGATTCCCCAAAATGCACATGAATGTGGAACGTCTCTTACAGGTACTTTCAAACTATATATGTCAACATTGATGGGTAATTGATGGATGATTTAAGTTTTATATATGATTAGTAAATATGGGTTGTTCTCGAATGCAGGGAAGGGGATATAATGGTGTTTTGAAATCACCATCAATTCCATCTTTGAGTTAACAACACAATGCACACATAGGATGTTTGCGAAATTGCCTGAACTGAAGAGGCTGAGTTATGGTTGTTTTGAATCAAGTTTTGGTTGTACAGGCAGCGGGAAAGAGGAGGTGGAGCTGATGGTTACTACCGAATTTGTGGGTGTTTTTGAAGAGCTTCTCCATATTGTAGAGGCCAAGGTTAAGGTCAGATTCTCAGAACAAGAAGACGGAGATGTTCGAGTTTTATTCTAGATAATATGGAAACTTTCCATGTTTTATAGAGATGGAACTCATGTAGTCATGTGGATCATGGACTAGAAGGTGGTGTTGCTTCTATGTAGATTAGAAGAAATCTTGTTTGTTTTACAGGAGAGGCTAAGAAGCATGGTCAAACCATAGAAAAAGGACAAAAAAATTATGAATTCATGATCAACCTTCAACTGGGTATCAGGTTGTTGATGGTGGATTTTTGACAAGGGAGAAAATTTTAATATTGCTTTTCCCCAAGCTGCAGAAGCATAAAATAAATACATATAATTTTCTGACAAGCATCAGAATTATGAATCTTACTTCTATCCCACATTCTGCAAGAAAATCGAGAAGGGATACTCAGCTCCTGAAAAATTAGCTTGTAGCTCTTTTTGCATATATACGCATCACAGAAATTTCAGAGCTGTTATCATCAAATCCTCTTTATTTCATATGCATATATGCGAATTATTTATATAAGATAGAACACGCTGATTATATGAAATTGTGAACATTCGAATAAAGGATAAGGCATATCTGAATAAAAATGCTAATTAGATGCATACCATCTAATTGCAAAGTCGCATCAAGCATAATTTCAAGTTCCAAACTTCCACGGCTGAATCTCTTGAAAATGTTCTGTATGCATTGCATAAAATAAGCATAAAATGCTAAAAGAATCACGTACAATTGAGAAACTCTAAACAAGCCATAAACATGGTCACGACATTAATAAATATCAAAGCTAGTGGTGCATAGTTAATAACCATTGCACTAACAAGTGCTAGCCTGGGCGAACCCTAGTCACACTCTCGATACCAATGAGTAGCACGCACATGTTCTAAAAAGCCAGAAAAAGCCAAAAAGTAAAAAAATAACTAACAAAGCGCACGACAAACATGCCATAGCGCCATAAGTGCTGGGCTAGCTCCAGCGCTAGCGCTGGCCAATGGCGCTAGTGCTGCACTAGCCCCAACACTAAGTTATTAGCCCTGGCCTTCTCCCGTCTCCCAGCATCATTGCTGGCATTTTCCTTCTTTTGCGGTGTTAACTTTGCTAGGATTTTCTAGTAAAATAGTGGTTAGTGCTAACACCAACTTGAGTTCACGACTCCACCAATTCCTACGAGAAATAAAATCATGTTACATGGGGGATAATTCATGGGGTTTTGGTATGGCGGTTACAACAATGTGTGGCGTGGAAACACCCCATGATCTGGAAGTTACAAGGTAGTAGTAAAGCTGGAGCAGTTAACGGGATAATAGAATCATGGTTTTCCAGAAACTTCCAGGGATAATGGGCGGTTATACCATTAACCCCGCGACTTCTACTACTCCATTTCTTCACTATTTCCACCACTTTATAAGGAAAAGATAGGTATGTTCCCAAACTATTATAAATAGGCTCCTTATCCCATTTCAAAATCACAACAAGCTACAATTCTCATAAGCTCTGTGATTTCTCTCAATAGTTTTGCAACTCTACAGTTTATTCAACACACAAAATTCCTTCAACTTTATTTGCTTCCCTCCCCTAAGATTAACCCATTTCCTCTCATTGTGACCGAAGCAGGGCAGAACTGATATTATCGTGGTTTAGGCTGGCTCTGTATGATTTTGGTTTCCGAATCTAAATAAAGTACTTCTACAATACATTGTTTTTCCTAGAATCAATTTTTAGGTACTAACACAGGTAATTTCTTAGATTGCCTTTACTATATTTGGGGTTTTCTTATTTATTTGATGTTGTTACAATGTATGGTACACTGGATCATGCTTTACCGTGGTTAGATATGGATTTTTGCTAGGTTGCATTGTATAGAGTTTTGTGATACAGGTTATAGAGTTGTTGTTTTTCAGTATACTAGTAGTGTTTTAAAATTGTGATTTGATGGTTGTGATTCGTACTTCTTTCTAGACATTCTGCTATGAAGCATGCTTCTATTTTGCAGGAACTCATGCCTTCAGACTTCGACTCAAGGGAAAAATTCTGGACAAGATTCCCGTCTGAAGGATCAAAAGTTACTCCGCCCCATCAAACGGCGTAGTTCAGATGGAAGGATCATTGTCCCATGGTATTTAGGTAATGCATTTTTCTTTTGAATTTGCATTTGTTATTTATTATGTTCCAACGATGATTCAATCACAGTAGAGTTGTAATCTCATTGATTTTTTTATTTTGGTTGTTATTTAGATATTTAAGGGAGTTATTTTCGGTAGATCGGGTTGAGTATATGTTAGCTATTTGTGGAAAATGATGCCCTTTGAGAGTTATCCTCTTCAGGGAAAAGCGGAAACCTCTTTTACATGACACAAGATGACCGATTTATGATAAAGACCGTGAAGAAATCCAAAGTCAAGGTTAGATAACCGCCTTTCTCCGACTAATCTATCTCCTACTTCAACTAGGAACACTTTCAGATACGAGAACTCCTTTCAAATATTCTACATTTGAGTTCCATTTGTCATGAAGCTAAATTTTCTGATTGTGTCCACATTTTGCTCCATTTTCAGGTACATCTTAGGATGCTTCAGACCTTTGAACACTTTGATCTTAAGTTAGTTCAATACTTTTAGAAATGAATTAGCTTTTTTTAATAGAAGTTTGCTTTTGTAGTTGCATTCTCGCAACCAGTGAATCATAACGATGAGGCAAAATCAGTTTCCTCAAAAGCTATCAATGCTGTCATCTTACGTTTATTTTGAGAGTATTTCACGGAGAGATCAAGGCCACTATGCAATGTTAATATGAAATTCAAAAATAATTTCCTTGAAAGAAGTGAGTGACATTCACCTCTCTCTTTTTCCTATGTATATTAAAGCGTCTCTCCTTCTAATGTGAAGTAATTTCGGAAATATAGATAATGAAAGTATGCCCGAACATACATTTGACTAAATTTACATTGTTGTGCTCAATTTGGATATAAATATTAATCTTTGGCTATCAAAAAGATTTAAAAAATATTTGACATCTGAACCAACTTATGTCTTTTTCTTATAGGTATCAGGTGTCAATATATAAGAGGCACACAAGTAAAAGGGGAAAAGTAATTGCGGCTATTCGAGGTATGATACCCTTAATAATATAATTATGTAAACCAATATGTTTCCATCTGTCATGTTAGTAGTTGTAAGTCGATTGCTTTTCGATTACAAGGACCCCTTAAACCATTATGGCGTGTTTTTTTTGTGCTGGATAATTAAATGAATTTTGGAACAACAAAGAATAGGCAGTATTTTCTTTAGCAACGATGTCCAGTTATTTATAAGTCGTCGTACTTGCAAGGAACACTTTCTGATGGAAGAACAATTAATGTTAAAGAATTAACTATAGCTTTTCATCAAGGAAAAAGACAGTTTATGGCAGAGATTACTAACATTACACTTCTTGTGTGAATCCTGAAATATGGGTTTATTTAATTCTTAAGTTTTTACTTTTTAGTATCATAATCATCATTGTTGTATAGTTTCGTTCCATAGCTCCAACAGTAAAGAAAGCTTATATAGTGGAGCTAAAGAAAAATGGTAGCAATTGTAAGCGTATGCAAAACAAAAGATGAACTTTACAATAATAATTAGACAACTACTTTCAAAATAACATAAGTATTAGCTAGGTTTTTATTTTTAATGACCTGCACCCATTTACCGTAGTGAGCAATATGGACAGAAGTTATGTGTAAGGCGTATCGTGTGTTTTATCATTGATATTTAAATAGTTAAATATATGTGTTAATTATTTATTAAATTGGAAAGATTTGTTTTTCGTAGCTTAATATTATTTACTTTAAAATTATTGTTTGTAATGATGGATTTGCAACTTGTTCAACAACACCATTTATACCCATAGGTGGTTACAAGCACCAGTATATTCAATAATGCCATGTATGCTGAGATGAAACTAGAAATTGAAGATGAAGAGCCAAAAAATGAATTTTGAATATGCAAAAATCGCAGAGCCAATTAAAACACAATGGTGGAATGCAGCATGGATGGGGTTGTAGCAAACAAAGGTATTATTGATTGCTTACCATTTTATTGTGATAATGACCATGGTTGAATCTCCATGAACTAATTTTATTTGCGGATCCGTAGACATCATTGTGAACTTCTTTGAGAAGTTTATATATAAGAATTTTACCTCTTACACTGCTCATTCCTTAGGTATAGCTCGCCATTGTTAGTAATTTCTATAAGAATATAATACATGTACTATAAAAAAATTATATAAACTACAAGAAAAAAACTTATGCTCAGATGGCCATGACAGAAGTAAATACCACACTGCACTAAATTGTCTACAAGGACAGTTGTAAAAATTCAGTTGTAGGAGTTAGTGGTGGAATTAGACTAATTTGTGACGATGATTATTATTATTATTCTTTTTATTTGATTCTCAAACTTGCTATCCGCAGGAATTCTAGAGTTGTTTACTTCATAATAGGTATGAAAGCTCGTTTTGGGTGGACTGCATGAGAGAAATACCTGAATGTAAACTCTGTTTTCCTGGGATATATAAATGCTTCGTCAGATATTATACCTTGTGACACATGCAATGATTTACATGTTAGACATTCAATGTGCCTTGGTGTTGAAGCCTTTGGAGAAGATTGGAGAACACATATATATTTGAAGGTTGGTTTTATTCTAATTTAGGTTTCGAAAAAAACCGTATAAAACTTTGATGCCATTGCCATAACTTTGAAGTGAGAAGTGAGTTAGTGTTCCGTTTCAGGTCTTTTATTAAACATGTATCTATATCATCCTCCAGAAAATATGCATTCATTAGTTATTTTCTAGACTTTGCATCCACAATTGATATTCTGAATGATGCCAATGTCTTATCATGACTGTAATTTTACGACTGCATTACAGCTGAAGTACAAGTGCTATTGTATAAAGCATGGTATCCCATTCTTGCACTTCTATTGTTCTTATTGAAAAGACTGGCCCACCTACTGTTGTCACATGCTAAGAAAAGTCTTTTAAATTATGGATCTGTGGCGCAATGGTAGCACATCTGACTCGACGTCAGAAGGTTACATGTTCGATTCACGTCAGTTCCACCCTCAATTAACCGCATTCTACAAATACTTGATTGGATAAAATTGTTTATTGACGTTTCTTTTCGTGTTGCATACTTGCATTTTGAACATTAAGTACAGTCTCGATCAAGGTACAAAGTTTCATGAGTTAGTCAAAAAAAATTTGATCATGCTTTACAAAACAAAGTAGTTCGTAGTACATAAGCATCCATGCACATATACTTAGTAGCATTTTCACTATCGTCGAACCATCTAAGTTTCTTTTTCTAATTGAAATACTAGAAAATAATAACTTCACAACATGATCGTGTTAACTTCACATATATCCATAAACTTATTTTCTTTGTTTAAGCATTTCGATTGAATATTAAATGACTGTACAACACTTGATCCATAACATTGCAAATAAAGTATTCGATTTTTCAATAATCTTCTGCAGTGGCATATACTTCATGGGAGGTGGGTTTGGACATCCTTAACTTCCAAGACCACTATGGAATTCTGGATCCTTATATATGACTTACTTGCTTTGGTTTTGTTTTTTTTGTTGATCTGACGCTTTCCAGTATATTTCTATGTCTACGATATCTAAACGCTGAATTGGACTCATTTTTTAACTATAATTCAAACTGTAATACTTTCCTCTTGCCTCATCTCCCATATTTTTGTTGTTTAATGTATTGTCTAACATACTTAGGAAAAACTATTTATTGTAAATTAGACAGAATTTGATCCTTCCTTTGGGATAACTACTCTGAGCCTGTTCTGAGATAACTAATTGTTAATCTATAAAATGATATTGGTATTTTTTTATATACTGTATTTGTTAATTGAGACCCCTTCTGAAACAGGTACGGGGTACAACCCCGCCTCAACAAATGGGGGGCCAAATACTATTTTACTTTTAACATTACTTAGTTATATTTATGTTAATTTAGAATTATCGACTTTTTAATAAGGTTTACATGTATTAAATTCTTTTAGTTGCATAGATTTCATTTTAATTATTCATTTATTAAATCCTAATTATACAGTAGTTTATCGGAAATCTTAAAATGATGGGTACAGGAGGAAGCCCCGCCTCATCGAACTCGGGCTAAACAGTGCAAACCATTTATATCGGACTCGGACTAAACAGTATAATCTATATGCGAGGTTTATCTGATTTTGGTACTAAAATGATCTAAAAAATATATAATAAGAACCTACCACATATTCCTGCCCAGTGCATAGCACGGCTACAAATCTAGTAGCGTGTAATGCCTTACACGGTTACAATGTCAGTGTTCAGGCAACTGTAATGTCCGCAAAAAATCCATTCAGTTTAGAGATTTTGAGTCTTTGACTATTCTTTTAATCGATAGATTCACAATTCATCGACTAGAACATGTGTTTGAATGTAGTCCCATTTTTTTAAACTTTTGTCCTTTTGAAGGACTATGTGTGATGTTACAATCATCAAGTAGGAACTCGAATGTGCCAATGGAATGGTCATATCTAACCTATCAATGATTTTAAGACTTTTTAAAGAGTTGTGAAAATCGGGAAAGCTCAAGTCTCGGCCTTTCTCGTTCCACTTAAAAGAGAATTTCCATCTCTTCCTTCTCCAGGCACTCTTTTCTTGTGCCTCTTTATCTTCAAACTTTTTAATTTCTTGAGAGATTTTTCGCTTCATTTCACTTGCGTGTTGCTTCATTTCACTTGCGTGTTTAATACCTTGTTGTTAAATTACTCGATCGAATTTTTATTTTTATTTTTCGGTTTCAGCGAATTTGTTGTTCTATTTGTTTAAAAACCAGATCATATATATATATATGTATCGTTACGGTTCAGACTGGTTGATTAATAAAAAAAATTGTCAGTTTGACACGTGCCGGTCTTATTCTTATGTTGTTACTGTATAAGGTATAACTATTTCGAAGTTTTTATTTTTTTTGCGTATTAGCTAAGTTTATTTTTAACATAACTAGAATAGTATTATCCACATCCTAATGGCACAAAATTATACAGTAACCACCACTATTCACTAAAACTGCTCCTGGGCTCATATAGATGATGTCTTGGGCCACAAAATTTTAGGACCACAAAATACATATAATTCAATTGAATAAAAAAGAGAAAAAATAACTTAAAACTTATTAAGGATCATAAGTTTTTACAAAGGACCACAAATTAAATTTAGTCAAGTTTTATCAATTTTATAAACAAAATAAGGCGAATAAATTGGTTTTTTCGTCTATCTGCTATAAGGAAGAAACAAGGCGGCCTTGGCATTTGCTAGAAAGTTCAATACGAGCACAACATTCTCCTTTACTGATTTTCCTCCTAGTTTTTTGTTCGATACTCTCACTAAGGATAACAATATCGATCTCAGCTCTGAAAGATACCATATCTCCAGGGGACTCCTACTTTTGGATGATGTTTCGTTTATTTTTATTGTATTACAACTTTTCACGGATCCGATCAGACCCACCTATTTTTTTGCGGGTGGGTCCCGATCCTTACATTAATGGATCGTACGCGGGTGTACTTTATGCGATCGAACAGATTTTGAATGTGGATGTTGTCTCAAAATTCTGTTGGACACCCGCACCCATTACATTAGGGATTTCTATCGAATTTCATAAAATATGAGCTTAGTATAGTATTTACATTTAATATATTTAGACATACGAAGTTGTTATGTAGGTTTTACAATCCTTTTAGACATGCGAACTTTTATATATGGTAAAGCTGGTGCTTGTAGTAAAAACTTGTTTTTGGAGGTATTGTCCATGACACTTGTTATACGTATCTCGTGACGGTTGTTAGGAAAAACCTAGAAAAGCTAGAAAATATATACCCAAAAACCAGTTGCGTCTCCCCCTATTGATCAGAAAACAAATTGGGAGAAATCATCATAATCCACTATAAAAACAACAAGAATCTACCAAAAGTGCTCACTTCCCCCACAATATAATTCTACGAAAAATCACCGTAAAGTGAAGAAAACATCATCAAAACCCTAGATTTTCAACGAAAAAAATTTGGGTCAATATTTTGGAAACCTAATGAATCTATGACCTAGATATTCAATTTCAAACAGGCAACAAAGAAAGTAACAGTAGATGTAAATCTATAGAAAACTGGTGATAATGAAAAGAGAATATAGTAATAGAATCACAGAGTACTCTTCAAGTATAAGAATAGGATTTTGAAGAATCATCACCATAAATACAACATATTCCCGAAAAAACTAGTAGTAAAAAGGTACTTGTACAAATGTTTTTTTTTAGATTCACCATTGTATTTACTTATATATAAAATGCAATTATAATTTGTACGTTATGATCAGATAGTACAAATATCCTATAATGAAAGACTTAGCTTATTTATACCTACACATTATAACCCGACAATGCAGATATGCTATACTGAAAAAACCTAGATATTTTGTGTTATATTTATGTTGTTTTTTTTATGATTTTACACATTATGACTAATAGTGCATATTTCCTATACTGAAAAAAAACCTAGGTTATTTAGACGTGACAATATGATCCAACACTGCAAATATACTACAGTATCTTAAAGTAAAAATAAACTAGTTTTTTGTTTCAGTATAGCATATATATTATAGTATCCTAATATGCAAAATCAAACAACATTTTATAAAAAATAAAATGAACAACATAATACCATCACTATCTGTAGAAACATACTAAGGATAAAATACAGTTACAGTATATAGTTAAGAAGCCCATCGTGAATATATACATCATGCTACAATTTTAAATTACTTCATAAGTTCAAGAAATCATTACAATCCAAATACATGATTACTTAATTCAATATCAAGAACTGTAGAATAACCTAAGAATGAACCATCAACTAATTGATAGGATATTTTTTATCGTTGACTATAAGAGCACGGCTGTCGATGAGACAGTTTACAAGCACGGTCTTCCAAAGAGATTTTAAAATTGCAAATCCTTATTTTTAATTAATTAATATGATAATGATAAAATTGATTGAGTTGGTGACTATATTTTAAAATTCTAAAAATGCTGAAAATACTAAAATTAATTTTGTATTCAAATTAAAGGAACCTAGGACTCAAGAATCCATCTCTATTGTGCGAACTAGATTGCCGCAATCATTCTCTATATTATTCTCTATTAAATTACTCAAGAGACTTGAGACAATTTTATGTGTTTCGGAAAATAAATTTTTTTCGCTCAATTAATTTGGTTTCTCAAAATATTAACAATCTCTGTCACATAAAGGTGCTGATTTCTAAATTAAAAATATAAAATCCTTTATAAAAGCACAAGGACAAGTGAAAGAAATTATTATCGTGACGATTCAAGAAAAAATGGTCTAAAAGAAATATCATAGAGAAAAGATTACAACATTCTAGCATACCTAATAGGACTTCATCTCTAATCCTAGATAAATATTTATGTACTCATAGAAAAAAAGAATAGAAGAAGAACCCATTTATTTATTAATTTTATAGAAAATTATAAGAAAAAACTGACCATTAGTGTCGCTGAATGAATAGAATTTTCTAACGACTTTACGACACCTTTTGTATGTATTATAATCGAACTGTCGCAGGTATTGTAGCAGAAACCGTCACTAATGTTGTTAATCATGAAAGGAAAGACAACCGTTTTTAAGGACAGTTCTTTTCCATGGTCTGTTCTTCTTCTTTCCTCGGCTCAAGAACCCTAGTTTTCTGAAATTGTTTTCTGAATTTTTTTATGGCTTCTGGCTTCCAGCCAGCCTCCCCAATCTTCGACCCCAACTTCTCTATTTATACTCAAAAATCATTCCAACCTCAAAATCTCTTTAAAGAATTATTTTTCAATAATATAATTTTCGGCATGGAAAGAATCGAATAAAAATATTTTTCTTCTTCTTTAAACAAACTCGATATGATTTTATTTCCTTCTTCTCGCTGATGTTTTGTAACTCACAAATAATTCTATTGATCATGTTTCCATAATCATCTTCACCTTATTCAAACTCAAGAAAAATATCTAAAATTATATTTTTATCGTGAAATATCCATTCCATATTTAATGCAACCAATCTGTTTTTAACGTGAATCTTGTTTTATTTTTTATGTGTAAATCGTGTGTACACGTTTCTATTAAATAGGAAAGAATATATCTCCTTGTCTTAAAACTCAAATTAAATTTACGTAAACTATTTTCACAGATTGAGAAGAAAACATTCCCTCCTAAAAGACTTTTTGAATTTGAAAGAGGTGGTGCCCTTAGCCAACACATGGGTGCCTTTATCAAATCTTCTCGGGTGCCTTTATCAATTTTTGGGGTGTTATTAGCACTTTTCAAGCCAATTTTCCACACTTATCAATTCCAAAAAATACCTAAAAATAAAGAAAATAACATTTTTAATACAAAAACATAGCACTAACACTATAAATATGAAACTAATTATGACACATAGATGTATCTATCACAAATTACCTGTGTCAACAACCACCACCACTAGTTTCTTGAAAACGATCATCGTGCCTACAAAAAACATCAGGAGTAGGAACAACAAATGCTTCATTATCTTTCTTCTCACCTCTTTATTTAATTTTATCCACTGATTCTTCACCCTCATGGTCATAATTATCGCTACCACCACCAAAACCACCAGAAACCTCATGTCCATGAATACCCCTAACAATTCTGTCTCACTCAACTACATACTTTTCCTCATCCTTAATTTCTGATTCCTCTTCTTCATACTCATCATCAATACCGCCTTGGCCATCTGATTCACCATATGAATCATCAACGACTCATTCGCCTCTTCTTCGATCCATTCTCGAATGTTTTTCTTCTCTTTTATTCACCATCACATGCTTATCTTCTTTCATCATTAATTGCAATGGTGTTTCTTCTGGATCACTTTCGTACTCTTGTTCTTCCTCTTCCCCTTTTCCACCATCTCTTCTTCTTCTAATTAAAATACTAATTCTCAAAATACAAATCAACAATCACAATCAATCAAATCAAATTTATAATCTCGATTGAAGTTCAAAACCCTAATTTTTAAAATGAGAGGAGTCAGAGAAATTCATCCGAGACCGAGAGAGAGAAAATCGAGCCTTGTTGTTCAAGATAGAAACTGAACAAAATGAATCAGAGTTAACCTAGATTATAGTTATATATATGAGGGAGTTTTAGGCATTTAAAAATTACATTTGTAAGTCTCACACGTATTACGGACTCTGGAACAAAGTTTTAAGTCCAAAATTTAACACTTTTAAGAAAAGGACCTCCGGTTAATAATTTTTAATGGACGGACCAACCAATAAACTGACCCATATATATGATACCTAATGATAATTCCTAATCATTCGTGAATTGAATTGAATGCAGATAAGGCTAAAACTGGTCCAATCCAGATCATGCTTACCTCTAATTACGGGTGAAAATTTTAGGGGTGAACAAAACAACTATATCCGTAGATTTCATCTGGTTCAATCTAAATTTTAACGGATGGACACCTGACCCTTGTTTTGGTAGATTGGACTAAGTGAATTTATAAAACCAGTTATTTTTACAGGTTAGACACGGATGGTATATCATTCATCCATTGGACACCCGGTCCGGAAAATAGTTGTGGTATTATAGATGGAAAAATGGTAAGTCATATATATCTTTTTTACACCTTATTCTTTCATTACTGGTCTCTATTTATATAAAGTCAGACCACCCTTTCCAGCAACATATCTTGCCTCTCCTTTTTACTCGTGTTTTTTTTTCTTCCATTAATTCATTGTTATTATTTATATAGGATGGATCCAACGATGGTAATGTAATCTTTGAGAACTGATAATCTATTAATGATAGCTATAAACATTTACTGAGAATTCAAATTACCTTGTTTTTGTTGATTCATCGAGTATTCAATTTTTTATTTCTTCTATTTTCAAAGTATACTTGAAAGGATTGGGTTTTATTTATTTAGGCTTCTTTAATCTGATCCACAAAACTTTTCAGTTCTTAATTGACTCGTTCCCTTGGAGCAATATTATTGTGTTGCTTTATATACCTTTTTATATTTTTTTCATTTTCTTTTGTTACAGTTGAGAAAGATCTATTGTTGCAGTTGAGAAAGATCTAGGTAAGAGCATAAATTATAAATGTTTTTAATTTAGTGACTCGTTCCCTTAAATCAATATCATTGTGTCGCTCCTTTCTATATTTTTTTCATTTTCTTTTGTTGCAGTTGAGAAAAGTCCAGGTAAGAGTATAAATTATAGATGTTTTTAATTTAGTAAAATGTTTGATTGAATACCGATGATGATTAAACATACCGTAGTCATTTAATACTCTTTAAATTTCAGTAATATGAGTTTTAAAAATAAATTATATTATTATTATATCTTAAAATCCGTCAATCCATCCGTATCCATCCGGTCATCCGTAATATTAAATCCGTTGAACAATAAATTGGACGTGGGTATATTTTTAAAATCCGTCATTTGGATAGAATGGACGCGGGTGGTACCAAATCCGCATCCACCCATCCGTTGGTCATCCTTAGGTGAAATAAAATCTATTGATCTCTTCGACTGTTTAGCGGCTTTATCCCTAAAAATGAACGATTTTTTAGGGACCACTCAAAATTTATGGGGACCCTTATATGCTTAGGCCATATGCCCTATAAAGCTAAGGGGTTTCCTAATAGGAGGAAATGTCTAAGGTACCCTTTATTAAACTTATCACAATTTAATAACCACCCAAACCTAATCAAATATAAATCTAAAATAAACCTAATTCTAAAATCATTTAATTTCTTCTCCTTCTCCCTTCCTAACCGATTTTTTTTTTTGGAAACTCTCCTTCTCCTCTTTCCCTTTTTATCTTCCATAAACAATTAATCATCGATTCATAAACGAATTTCATCGTCGATTAATCTTGTCCTCTACAAATTACTCGTGTATAACAATGTAGTAGAGATGAACGCCCTAATCCTTGGATTGCGGCGATTGCAAATCAAGCGAATCAACCAAATCAACAAGAAGTTGAAGAGCCGGTTGTTGAACCCAAAATCGATCCCCAAACGAGAGAACCGTGATCAAGCCAACATGCAAATTAGAAGGTAATTCTCGAGAAACCCCTTCGTTTTCATGCGTTTGTGATTGTTGATTCGAATTTAAATCATGAAAACTAGGGTTCAAAATGTAGTTTCAGTAAAAAATTCGCTAGGAACATAGTATTTTCACATTTCGTCTCAACTGAACTTTTTGTTTCTCAAGAACAACAAGAAAAGTTTGGCTAAGAGAGGAAAAATGACTAGCCGAACTTTTGGTTTCTCAATAATTTGAAACCGAACTTTTTTAGTTGAGAACAAAAAATGGGAGTTCGGCTAGATCGATAGTTAGACTTTTAACCAATTTTTTATTCCAAAATGAGAACAAAAAGTTTGGTCAGATTTTAATTTTTTGTTCTCAACCGCACATTACACCGTTTTTGGGTTATTTTATATATGCTAGCCGATTTTTTTTTTTTTATTGACCGAACTTTTTAGTCCAAAATGTAAACGAAAGTTCGGTTAGGCTTGAAAAAAATAAAATTCAGCCGAACATTATAATGTTTTAGGAATAGTAAGATGTATGCAAGTTCTTTGTTGACCGAATTTTTTGTTCAGTTAAATCGATAGCGTGATTTTCTTTGCCGAATTTTTTATTTTTTAACCCAACTTCATGCTTTGTTATTCGAATTTAGTTAAGCAGTCTTTGTTTTGTTTTTAGAGAAAAGTCGAAAGGTAAAGGCAAGCAGACGGTGGTGGAAGATCTTAGAACTCCGACCCCTCGCCACGGTAAACACCTAGGGGAAAGTAAGTGTGGAACTAAAGCTACAAATATATCAAGGTCATTACCGGAAGTTGTAATCCGTGAAGTGAACCAAGAGATAGAGCAGGAAGTAAGTAAGCGTGGAACTAAAGCTACAAAGATGTCAGGGTTGTTACCGGGAGTTGTAATCCGTGAAGTGAACCAAGAGATAAACCAGGAAGAAGAAGATGATTTGGAAGAGGAAGAGGAAGAGGAAGACCCACAACAAAATGTTTCTCTTGTTGTTGTTAAAGATAATAAGACGCTTAAAACACCTTGTGCTAGATATGCACATATTCTTGATGATGAGTTGTGTTTAAATGATACTAAACCACCTCGTGGTACGCCTGAAGATGGAAGCGAAGTTTTGTTCGGCTACAAACACTCATGGGCTGCCAAAATCTACTCGACGAAGGTATTGAATCTTAACTCTCTCTCTTTATATATATATATATTCTCACTTATGTTTTCTTAATTATGATTTATTGTGCGTTTATTAGTCAATGTTTATGTTAATTTTGTAGGATCATACTAGTGCGACTAGATTGTTGAGATGCCAGAAAGCGGTTCAATGGGATATAGAGGATGAGTGTGAACAAGTGGTGAAGAGAGTCAAATCATGTGTTCTGTGGTCTTCTATCCATTATGCACACGCCGAGTTTGACAGTTTTACAGTCTCAGTGTTTGCCAAGATATTCTACCAAGAGACGGATATCATGCATCTCCCATTTGGCGAGATGTATATCACTCCTGATGAGGTGGGCAAGATCACGGGACTTAGAATGGATGGGAAATGTGTTTCTGAAGGCTATCAAGCTAAGATGAATTTTGAATATTTGGAAGTTTTAGCGGAGAAGATAATAGGGTGGAGCCGAAGTAATACCAAGATGGAGTTCAGACGTGCTGTTAAGGATCCTAAACCTTGTATGGAGTTGATGGAAATGGATGACAAGGGTCGTCCGTTGAAGAAGGTGATGAAGTTCAAGCTGTTCGTTTTGAAGAGGGAATTCAGAGGGACAAGAAAGAAAATAGAAAGAGGAGAGTGACGCGTGTCGTTTGCACAAAAATTAATTGAGGTATTTTCCACTACTATTAATAAGTAATATAGCGGTAGTAAGGATCATTCCCACAAGGAGCTGTGAATTGTTATATTTTTTTGACTTCTTATATAACCAAAACACGGGATTGTAATGAATTAAACTAAGTAAATTAATAAAATAAAAACTAAATAAATAAAGATTGAGATAAAGTTGAGAAAATACTGGTTAAGGATTTCATCTTCCATTGCTAATCATGTTCCTCAATCGATTAGAATCATCATCCGTTCTATCTTCGTACAAATAACCCTAAAGTATCCCCAATCGATGTAATACTTCGTTGCGTCTCCATATGCCAACACATACTGCAGTCGCTAATATCTGAATTCTTTTCTATCGAATAACCTAGTGCTTATCGCTAAGAGATTCAACTTGATGAAATCATTAATATCCGTGAGACGAGTTATTCATAGGCAATACATCGCACTTATCGTGGCATATTCAACCCAGGCCAAGCTTTACTAGAGACTTCCTTGATGGTTCGCACCGCTAGTGATCACAAATTGCTACTTGTGAAAACTCTAAGTAAAAACTAAAAAACTTTATATACTAAATACTCCCCCATACTTGAAATTTACATTGTCCTCAATGTAAATTGACTCTTCCAATATAAAATCAAGATGAAATCAAGTAATGATATGAAAAACTAACAAAAAAGATAAAAGATAAGGATAGAAATATAAAACCAATGGGTTTCCTCCCATCAACGCTTAGTTTAACGTCCTCAGCCTGACCTTCTTGTTATCGTCTATATACCAATAATATGAAAATCTGGGGATCCACCCATATAGAAATCTGCAATTCTAATAACAAATTCAAATAATTGTTAGCATATGATAGTACTAGTGAAACCATTATCAAGAAGTTACCCCCACACTTAGTTCTTTCTACACTTAGAAGTGTATATAAAACATAGAATTCGAGAACTTCTACAGGTTTTTCAAGGGTAACCTGTACAGTATTAGAATCAAGCATATCTAATGGTGGATACTTGGAAGAAAAATAATATTTTAAAACCTTATAAGAACACAACTCCAATCCTAAGTGGGGTATTTTCATAAAAGTTGGGTTAACAACTTTTTGAGAAACTACTTCGATTAGAGGAATATGATCATTTAAAATAGAATTATGCAAAGGATAGGATAAATATTCCACTATCTCTTGTATTACGGGATCCTCATTATTCTTGAAGAACTCCAATGAATTATTTACCTCATATGTATTGTGGTCCTCTATCAAACTTTTCAACCAATTTTCATCAGTTTCTGCCTCAACCAAAATTTTGTTATCAACGTCATCATTATATTCCTTGGCAATCTTAATTGGGTCTTCCACGATATTACTCAATCTAGCCTCATTCTCAAATATTTCATTATCCTTGATAAAAGACTCCTTATCAGAATCTTCATCGACCTCATATTCTCCATTAGAAAAATGTCGTTTGAATTCCATACGTATGGTACTACTAATTTCTTGTAGAATTTCTTCCGGTGCTCAGTTATCTTCCAGTTGACATATTTTTTTTGAGAGTTTTCTTATGTTTACACATTTTCCACCATTACTTATAATAGGATCACTAAACTGCAACTCTTCTCGTTGAATGTGTGAATGATCATAAATACGATCATGAGTCGGGTAAGGTATACTGTTGCAAAATTCGGTTGGTGCAATATTCTCTCTATTAAGTGTTGGATCAAGCCGGTCTAGTCTTTGTTGCATGTCCTTTAATTTGATCTAAAACATGCATACAACTTCAGTGGAGTCAATTAGAAGTAATTGTCCCACCTTCTTTGTGATTGTTGACCTGCATACCCACCATAAGGTTGTTGGTATGT
Source organism: Papaver californicum (assembly GCA_023531435.1). Classification (NCBI taxonomy): domain Eukaryota; kingdom Viridiplantae; phylum Streptophyta; class Magnoliopsida; order Ranunculales; family Papaveraceae; genus Papaver; species Papaver californicum. Next base: position 1,725,972 of record JAJJMC010006379.1, read on the forward strand.
ATGAGAATAACTAAAAGATTTCGTAAAGTATTGACCAAAACCAAAGGATTGATTCTGATTGTATCCCATGGTCGGTTGGAAGTTATTGAAAAATTAAGAACTATAACTAAACTGATTACCACCATAATATGCTTGATCTTGTGCATCATACATGTTATTTCCGTAAGGAAACATGATGACACACAAAGAGTCAGAAGAAAAAAATATAACTAAAAATCTAAAAATAAAAATAAAAATGATGTATAAAACTTGTTTTCAGAATCTACCTTCCGCTTCTAACGGATAATGAATTCCACTAACGAGTTGTTTCCACCACGAAAACCTAAAACCTGAAAAACGCTAAGAGAAAAACGTAAATTATAACCAAAAAGAAATCTCAAACAAAAACAATTGCTACTGATCCCCGGCAGCGGCGCCAAAATTTGATGTGTGTCGTTTGCGTACAAATTAATTAAGGTATTTCTCACTAATACTAATCAGTAATATAACGGTAGTAAGGATCGTTCCCACGAGGAACTGTGAATTGTTATTTGTTTTTGACTTCTTATGTAACCAAAACGGGGGATTGCAATGAATTAAACTAAGTAAACTAACAAAATAAAAACGAAATAAATAAAGATTGAGATAAAGGTGATAAAATACTGGTTAAGGATTTCATCTTCCATCTCTAATCATGTTCCTCAATCGATTAGAATCATCTCTTCATACCAATAACCCTAAAGTATCCCTAATCGGTGTAATCCTTCGTTACGTCTCCACATGTCAACACATACTGCAATCGCTAATATCTGAATTCTTTTCCACCAAATAACCTAGTGCTTATCGCTAAGAGATTCAACTTGAGGAAATCATTAATATCCATGAGACGATTTATTCATAGGCAATACATCGCACTTATCGTGGCATATTCAACCTAGGCCAAGCTTTACTTGAGACTTTCTTCACGGTTCGTACCGCTAGTGATCACAAATTGCTACTTGTCTGATAAAATTATCTAAGAACCTTAACTAGTTATAGATGTGATGTCAAGTCTATTCAATATGTATCATAAACAAACAAGATACCCCATCATATTGCATGAACACAATCACACAATTGTTATACACCATAAAACATGAACGATAAAAAGAGATCTTGAATATTGATAATAATAAGCTAGATTGATTCATATGGACTTCGGATTATATCCCCAACTAAAAAAGAATTAGCTAATCATAGGTTTACTAAAACCCATGGAAAATATACAAAGAAGAAGAAGAATGGTTTCCCCCTAAGGGGAAAACTGATAAACACGTTTTCGTGTCTTATTTGATCTCAATTTGTATGTTGTTAGAACTCATTTATGTACTTATATTGTGATTTTATTGTGTTTGTAGGTATTTTTGGAGAAATAAACATTTGGGAAAAATTGGCTCAAAAAGTTATAAAGGCACCTAGAAAAAATACCGAAGGAACCTCCCATAATTGATAAAGGCACCCAACTTCCAAATTTCAAAAGGCAAAAATGGCGGGAATTTAATCTTCTCAAATTTGTGAAGTTTTCAAGCGAATATTTGGCGTATTTTGAGGAGATAAGACAAGATATGCTAAATAGAGTTTACAAGATTTGAAAACACTAGAGAATCTCGGTGAAAATCAGTTATAGTTTACGTGAAAATAAAAAGTAAAAAAAAAACAGTTATTCTCGGATGATCTGATTTGATTTTTTGTAATAAAATCAATCCCCTTACCATTTCGATAGATTATCAAGATAGAATGGAAACGGAATCAAGAAGATTTGATTAAATCAGTTGAGAAAATCACCAAGAGTATAAAAGAATAAAGAGCCGAGATTTGATTCTCATTAATGGGAGGATATTTATGAGATTTTGAGAGTTATAGATGCTGCATTATAAATAAGAGTCGATTATAAGACTTTGGGGGGGGGGGGCTGGAGAGGCCAGAAACGAAGAAATAAAAATCCAGAAAAAATCTGCTCATGATCATGATGAAGAAAACGTTGTGAAAGGGTTGAAGTTTCCGTGGACAAAAGGTTTAAGATTCTGTTGCTAAAGCTTTTAACTTTGCAACGTTTATCTTCATTTGCAACATTTATATTCACTGAAACACATTTCCTTTTGTAACAGTGAGTCTGTAACGCTTATAAACGTTGTAAACTCTCCGTTTTCATTATTTTTACTCTGTTTCATCATTTGTAAACACGTTGAGCTATGTACCAATCTTTTGAGGGTGTTTTCAACATGAGGAGCTAAACCCCTTTGCTGAGGTGAAGGAGGAAGCCATTGTTCCAAGAAAAGTGGTATATTTCTATTTTAGTTGATTTTTGCGATTTCTTTTATGATTATTTGCTTTGATTCAAAATTGATTTAATGATTTTTATTAAACAGATGTGATTTTGTTAGATGGTATATGCTTGGCCTAGGTTTTTGATGTTCCATACTTTTGTTATACAATTGTTATTTTGAGAATCTACTTTTGCAACATGTTAGAATCACTTTAAATGTAAAGAATTGCATGAATATTGATTAGATTGAATCACTTTAATTGGTTAATGGTGAAATCCATAACCTCAGTATTTGTGAACATTATTTTCATATTTCGTGTATATTTTTAGTTTAAAATTAGTTTATTAAATCTAAAATCAATCTTCGCAAGTTCGAGTTAACGATACTTTATTTACCACTATTACAAAACCATAAGTTTTTGGCGCCGCCGCTGACGCGGACTTGTTTTTAGATTATTTTTTTGGTTAGTTAGTGTTAGAATTAAAAATGGATTTCTTACTTAAAATTAATTTTGTACTTAATATATCTTAAAGGGACCTAGGGTCACTAGTCCAAACTTGGGGTGGAAAAATTAAAGCCATCCATTTTCACTTCTTAGTGAATGAGAAACCTTTGGTTTGTCCCATATTGGACAAACCAAGGAGGAAGTTTATCCTTATTACCACAAACGTTCTATATAAGGAAAAAGAACTAGTGGATTGGATATGGACTTAGGAAATGGACTAGTGGGCAAATGTACAATGTGCGGTGCTTCGCACCGAAGCACCGCGGGCCACGGGCTCGCGGAGCTTGCGTGTGCTTTTGCGTGAGCCTTGGCGTGAGCCTTGCGTGTGCATACGTGTACCCATCAAAGATCCAACGGATTTATATTTTAATTCTATACATTAAATATTTGATCGTTTTGTATTTATAAAATTAAATCAGATTTAATAAAAAAATTAAATATCTCGAATTTAATATGTTGAATTAAATGAATTTTGACCGGTTGAAAAATCAACTGTCTTCTTCTTCTTTAAAAGAAAAACAAAAATCAGATTTTCACTTACCCCAGTCGCAGCCACTGACCTGACGACTTTTCCCCTCTTCTTGCTTTGTATGCGCACTAGTTTATTTTTTCATCGTCTTCTACTGTTAAGTTCACAACGGGCCAACGAGTTTTGCTAACTGGGTTGGTATCAGGTGGTTTTATCCTGGATTCGATTTGTCATCTCTAAAGGTATAGCAACACTTTTCTAAAGGTGTACCTGACAAATATCGAGTTAAGGGCAGTCTGTTGAACAGGCGACTCCATCTCTCTGTGCTTGTGTGATTGTCTGAAGTGTGTTATCTGTTCTAACCCTTAACTTTTTTCAAGCTTCTGTTTGGTTTGTTCACTGTTACAGAAATATTCTCCAACAGTTAGTTTAGTTAGATTTTTATTTTTATTTTTTCTAATTTACGTTTTTGGATGTTTTTCTTTGTATTACAGGTTTTGGATCAAAAAGAAATTGGAGCCAAAGATTATATTGATTGATTAAAGACTTGGAGTCAAAGACAAATCGAAAAGAAAGGAATAAGAAGACACGATTTTTTTTTAGCTAATTTTTTTAGGGTTTTTATTTTTCTTTTTAGAAAATTGTATTAGAAATTTTTTATGTTTTTTTATTATTTAGGTATTTTTATATTTTTTTTCTTATTTTTGAACTTTGGACTTTGAACTTTTGAACTTTATTATTAATTTTTAAACCCTACGAAAGGGTATTTAAATATAAACTGCAACAGGGAAGGATGACAATATGATATTGTCTCGGCCCCTCGGGTTCGTACACTGACATAGGAGTCGGTGGTCTGAGTCAACTTCAACGGTTCATTGCCTCTCTGGTACGGGAGGTAAGACTCGATTAACCCACGAATCCCCTGTCAGTGGGTTTTTAATATACCTTCGTAATGCATATATGTTGAGGACTTGAATACGGATTTACTTTTCTAGTAAAGGGCAAGGACTGGCCATATAAGATAAGGACTCGGATTTCATCATCGTTTTCTTCTTGCCCTCCTTAGGAACACGTTACGTAACACGAACCCAATCCTTAAAATTTGACTAGAAAGAAGACTCATAAGGTATCGAGCTTATTGGAAAATCATTCAAAGGGACTGTATTGGTTACTTTGTTAGCCTAACTTAAAGTTCATGAAGATTATTTTAAGTTAATTAGAGCCACCTTGTAACCCAAGGAAAAGTTACCAAAGAGGCAGGGTTATCAAAGCTCCATAGAGCTTATCCTGTTTCTATTCGACTTAATCTAATTCGGATCATTCTGAGAGATTCGTTAAAACCGTAACTAGTTGCCTTTTGGAAGAATGAAAGCTGGTCTAGAAACAATCTAAGTGGAGCCATCATGATTTTTGTTTGCTAGATTCAGTAGGTTTGATTTGGTTGAGTCGGCCTTGTTTGTGTATGTTTAGAACCCCCTTCCTGTTAGGATTTATTTTCTTAGTTTTTTTATAAATATATTAAGAAGTTTTTGTTAGAAAATGTCGAACTGGTATTATGAGGACCAATACAATGAATATCCGACTGAATTTCAAAATAGACATTATCCGTACTATCAACATGGTGTGGATAGTAGTCGGGACCACCACCAACCTTTAGGAGGTTATTGCTGATACCAGGGTGATCCCAATTACTATTCATATACACACCCGTCTTATCAATATGAAAATGAGCAAAATTCGAGTTCTTTGTCTTGGAGGGATGCCCTAAAGCAGATGCAATCTAGTACTTATAATGAACATGATATGCCTTTAGAAGAATCACACGAGCAATTGCGATCTAGTACTCCTTATGATCCAATTGTTTCTCTAGAGAATTCCATCAAGGAGTTGACTGAGGACACAAGAAGGTTCAGATTAAGTGTGATAGGAACAAATAGTAGTTCAATTTTTTCTCTAGAAGAATCACACGAGCAGTTGTGATCTAGCACTCCTTATGATCTAGTTGTTTCTGTAGACAATTCCATCAAGGAGTTGACTGAGGATACAAGAAGAATCATAAAGCAGTTGATTGAGAATACAAATAGGTTCGTATTAAGTGTGAACGAAAGTTCTGTAAAGAATAATATTACTCAAAATAATCTTAATTTCTAATATGGTGCTACCCTTGATAATTATTCACCTAGTCAAGAGGACGAGGATATAATTGGTAACAATACTTATTTAGACGAGGTTCAAACATCTTCATATTATTATTATTATGATGATGATAGTATTGGTGAAAAACTTGAAATATATAGGCAGAGTGATCAAGAAATTGTCACTCCAATTGTTTTTCATAATGATAGTGTTATTTCTGGTTCAAATCCAAATAATTTGAATGATTATTCACTATTCAAAAGGAAGAGGATTTGACTAGAGATACCATTGTTTTAGATGGTGTATAATTTTCTTGTTTTGAAGCCGATAATGGTTTAGAGGAACGAGTTTGTCCTGAGACTAGTGATTTAGAGTCTAACGATTCGAAGACAATAGTCTCTGACGAAGATGATAGACTCTTAGAGAATTTTAATGTGATAGAAGATGATTTGATTCAGGTTGATAGAATAGTTTCCCCAGTGGATTTTGTTGTCCTAGACACCCAACCTTTTCATGTCCCACAGGATCAAATACCAGTGATCTTAGTTCGTCCCTTTTTAGCTACATATAGTATCGTCATCAATTATGGAAATGGAACAATTAATTTTTCTTTTGGTAACATGACTATTGAACTGAATCTATTTAGTATGAGTAGATAACCTTCTTGTGAGATCTATGATTTAGAAGATCTGAACGTAACTAGTACTTCAGTTCAGAAATCTTTACCAAACACCTTGTAAGAAGATCCATTAGAGAAATGCCTAGCCTACTTTGGGTTTGATGTTGACGATGATAGTGTTATTAATGAAGTGAATAATTTGTTAGATTCTGCACCTTTGATGGACACTTATAATATATGGAAAGCTAAGTTTGAACTTATACCAGTTTATATGTCTACCTTATTTCCTTCTATAGAGGAAGCTGAGTGTAGTTCTGACCTTAAGGACCCTAGAATCCAACCAACAATTTTTAGTCCATCTGAGAGTAATGTCCACCCTAAGTTTGGGGGTACCAATGATTCTTGTGATTGTCAAGTATCCCTGCTTAAAGTCCCTCACTTGGGACTTGACATATGGACATCTACCATTTTTCAAGATCATCTTCAAACTAGATTCTCTGAGCCTGTTGATGTCCAGAAAGAAGTTCAGTTGTTAGAAACCCATCCTCTAGTCAATATGGTTTATCTAGGAAATGATACCAAGATTGACTTTGTTTTCCCACCAAAATATTTTTTTCCATATGTGGGAACGTTTGAATTTCAAATGTGTCAAGTATCAAGTTTTGAAACTAAGCTTAATTACTTTAGGAGATTATAATTGACACATTTGCTTAAGAATGACCACCATTTTCGTAGTAGTCAACTGTGTGGGTCAAATATGATTGAAATTGAGGATCCTCAATTATTCCTTATTATTATGTGCCTTAAATTTATTATTTGAGTTTTTCCAGACTCTACAACCTGATCCTCCGGATCCTGCCTATGAGGAAATTCAGCTTAAAGAGATTTATCTAGACCCTTTCATAGAGCCTGAAACTGAACCACATCTAGATGTAGTTATCTTAAACAGAAAACTAGATAACGATGTGCTCGGTTTGTTCACTTTCTGGGCCTGGTGCAATTTCCTTCTATTTTGGATAATATTATTTTATTTAGATGACCCACAGTTGTTCCGACTATTGTTATATGATTTTATGAGGTGACTAATTCTTTCTTAGACTGGATGTAGACTTTAAACTTAGCACTTCTTGGGAGGTAACCCACGCTCATGCGACACTGTAATATCTTTCCTTAACTCATTTCTTTCCATTGGTAACAGTTTCTCCTTGTTCATATATTTAATCATTCATCTTTAGAACATTGAGGACAATGTTAGATTTAAGTTTGGGGTAAGGGAGAAACTTTTAAGTTGAAATATGAAACTCCAAAGTCTAGAAACTTGTGAACAATTCAGGATGACACTAACCATTCTAGATAGATGGAAACTTAACTCTTTTTCTATAGGAATTGGTGTGCCCAGCTATTTTCTATTCATAAAAGGATGCCTAGCTCAGGTGTTAGAAATAACATGATAGTTGTCACCATATCTCAGAATATATCTCGACCATATCACCTTCTGTTTCTATTTTTGTAATTTTTGTGTTCTTCTAAGTGATTTGGTGGGGCACCAATATCGTACCACCGCCAGGATGAAGTAGAGTGTTTGACTAAGCAAGCGCGGAACGCAGGATCCATGAGAACTATCATGTAAGATGCTGATAAGGAGCATGCGCTTGGATTCATTTAATAAATTGACCGCTGGGACCCTTGTATATACTAGCTGAGTCGATATTAGTATTAGGAGTAAGACTAGTGGGAGCGTATCTCAATCCATTAGGATTCATCATGGCGGCGATCTTCAGACAAATATGGGAAACACCGTTCATCTTAGTCAACATGTACAAACTTCATTTTGTCTATATCCATTTTCTAAATCTATTCATGTGATTGTACTTTGATAGATTTTGAGTATCGTGGTTGAACGACTATCTAAGTATAGTTTTGAATTCTTGTATGAATTTTAGTATGCTGAGTGCAAACTCGTGTACAACAATTGGACACATATAGGGTAATGATTCACATAGCCGAAAAATTTAGTATTCCAACTAAATAGCTTGTTTAGTGTTTACCCTCAATCATTCATAAGTAGCTAGAGTTTGGAGTAAAGGTTTTGTGGGTACACCTCTTGTAAACCCTCAGGAGACTAAAACTCGTCCGATAGGGACACCCATGGGTTTAAAGGCTTATTGCACACGCTAAGTGCAATCGCGTGTCTTATTATTTATTATTTAATAGACATGTTTTCTTGTCTTATTTGATCTCAATTTGTATATTGTTAGAACTCATTTATGTACTTATATTGTGATTTTATTGTGTTTGTAGGTATTTTTTTGAAAAATAATCATTTGGAAAAAATTGGCTCAAAAAGTTATAAAGGCACCTAGAAAAAATACTATAGGCACCCATTGAATGGATAAAGGCACCCAACTTCCAAATTTCAAAAAGCAAACTGGCGAGAATTTAATCTTCTCAAATCTGTGAAGTTTTCAAGCGAATATTTGGCGTATTTTGAGGAGATAAGACAAGATATGCTATATAGAGTTTACAAGATTTGGAAACACTAGAGAATCTCGGAGAAAATCAGTTAAGTTTACGTGAAAATAAAAAGTAAAAAAAATCAGTTATTCTCGGCTGATCTGATTTGATATTTTGTAATAAAATCAATCCCCTTACCATTTTGATAGATTATCAAGATATAATGGAAACAGAATCAAGGAGATTTGATTAAATCAGTTGAGTAAATCACCGAGAGTATAAAAGAATAAAGAGCCGAGATTTGATTCTCATTAATGAGAGGATATTCACGATATTTGGAGAGTTATGGATGCTGCATTATAAATAGGATCCGATCATAAGACTTTGGGGGGAGGGGGGCTGGAGAGGCCAGAAACGAAGAAATAAAAATCCAGAAAAAATCTGATCATGATCATGATGAAGAAGATGAAGAAAATGTTACGAAATGGTTGAAGTTTTTGTGGCCAAAAGGTTGAAGATTATGTTGCTAAAGCTTTTAACTTTGCAAGGTTTATCTTCATTTGCAACATTTATCTTCACTGAAACACATTTCCTTATGTAACGTTTATAAACGTTGCAAACTCGTTGTTTTCATTATTTTCACTCTTTTTCATCATTTGTAAACACTTTGAGATATGTACCAATCTTTTGAGGGTGTTTTCAACATGAGGAGCTAAACCCCTTTGCTGAGGTGATGGAGGAAGCCATTGTTCCAAGAAAAGTGGTATATTTCTATTTTAGTTGATTTTTGCAATTTCTTTTATGATTATTTTCTTTGATTAAAAATTGATCTAATGATTTTTATTAATCAGTTGTGATTTCGTTAGATGGTACATGATTGGCCTAGGTTTTTGATGTTCCATGCTTTTGTTATACAATTATTATTTTGAGAATTTACTTTTGCAACATATTAGAATCACTTTAAATGTAAAGAATTGCATGAATATTGATTAGATTGAATCACTTTAATTGAGAGGTAGAATATAAGAGAGTACTTAAAACATATCTTGTTTGATCTTTAGATGTCTTTTTCTATAACCTTCAATGCTTGGCCCTCAAGTTTTCTCTTTTTCTAGGGTTTGGAATCCTTCCGGGAACGTGCATACTCAATTTAGAAATCAATTTCGCGTCCACATATGTCCCAGGTTCGGATAAATTCATTGGTTCACTTACCAACCGAACATTCTTCTGTAGACTCTTCGAAAATATTGATTTTTATGCTCTTGGTTCGGCTGATTCGTGGTGATAAATTACCATCGGAACATCTATCTGAAGACTCAATTCTTGTAATGAGTACTATTTTACCATATCAAGCTCATTACCGGAAGTTGTAATCCGTGAAGTGAACCAAGAGATAGAGCAGGAAGTAAGTAAGCGTGGAACTAAAGCTACAAAGATGTCGGGGTCGTTACCGGGAGTTGTAATCCGTGAAGTGAACCAAGAGATAAACCAAGAAGAAGAAGATGACTTGGAAGAGGAAGAGGAAGACCGACAACAAAATGTTTCTCTTGTTGTTGTTAAAGATAATAAGACGCTTAAAACACCTTGTACTAGATATGCACATATTCTTGATGATGAGTTGTGTTTAAATGATACTAAACCACCTCGTGGTACGCCTGAAGATGGAAGCGAAGTGTTCGGCTACAAACACTCATGGGCTGCCAAAATCTACTCGACGAAGGTATTGAATCTTAACTCTCTCTCTATATATATATATTCTGACTTATGTTTTCTTAATTATGATTTATTGTGCGTTTATTATTCAATGATTATGTTAATTTTGTAGGATCCTACTAGTGCGACTAGATTGTTGAGACGCCAGAAAGCGGTTCAATGGGATATAGAGGATGAATGTGAACAAGTGGTGAAGAGAGTCAAATCATGTGTTCTGTGGTCTTCTATCCATTATGCACACGCCGAGTTTGACAGTTTTACAGTCTCAGTGTTTGCCAAGATATTCTACCAAGAGACGGATATCATGCATCTCCCATTTGGCGAGATGTATATCACTCCTGATGACGTGGGCAAGATCACGGGACTTAGAATGGATGGGAAATGTGTTTCTGAAGGCTATCAAGCTAAGATGAATTTTGAAGATTTGGAAGTTTTAGCAGAGAAGATAATAGGGTGGAGCCGAAGTAATACCAAGATGGAGTTCAGACGTGCTGTCAAGGATCCTAAACCTTGTATGGAGTTGATGGAAATGGATGACAAGGGTCGTTCGTTGAAGAAGGTGATGAAGTTCAAGTTGTTCGTTTTGAAGAGGGAATTCAGAGGGACAAGAAAGAAAATAGAGAGAGGAGAGTATTAATTGAGGTATTTCCCACTACTATTAATAAGTAATATAGTGGTAGTAAGGATCATTCCCACAAGGAGCTGTGAATTGTTATATTTTTTTGACTTCTTATATAACCAAAACGCGGGATTGTAATGAATTAAACTAAGTAAATTAATAAAATAAAAACGAAATAAATAAAGATTGAGATAAAGTTGAGAAAATACTGGTTAAGGATTTCATCTTCCATTGCTAATCATGTTCCTCAATCGATTAGAATCATCATCCGTTCTATCTTCGTACTAATAACCCTAAAGTATCCCCAATCGATGTAATACTTCGTTGCGTCTCCACATGCCAACATATACTGCAGTCGCTAATATCTGAATTCTTTTCTACTGAATAACCTAGTGCTTATCGCTAAGAGATTCAACTTGATGAAATCATTAATATCCGCGAGACGAGTTATTCATAGGCAATACATCGCACTTATCATGGCATATTCAACCCAGGCCAAGCTTTACTAGAGACTTCCTTGATGGTTCGCACCGCTAGTGATCACAAATTGCTACTTGTTGCTAAGGTTCCTGATAAAATTACCTAAGAACCTTAACTAGCTATATATGTGATGTCAAGTCTATTCAATATGTATCTTAAACAAACAAGATACCATCATATTACATGAACACAATCACACAATTGTTATACACCGTAAAACATGAACGATAAAAAAAGATCTTAAATGTTGATAATAATTATCCAGATTGATTCATATGTTTAAGACTTCAAATTAATCCCCAACCAATAAAAGAATTAGCTAATCATAGGTTTGCTAAAACCCATGGAAAATATACAAAAGAAGAAGAAGAATGGTTTCCCTCTAAAGGGAAAACCCTAAGTTTTTGATGTAGAAGATGTGATATGAAAGGTAGAAGATAAAAGATTACTTAAAAGATATCTTGTTTGAGCCTTAAATATCTTCTTTATAGCCTTCAGTGCTTGACCCTCAAGTTTCCTCTCTTTCTAAGGTTTGGAATCTTTCCGGGAATGTGCATACTTAATTTAGAAGTCAATTTCGCGTCCACATATGTCCAAGTTCGGCTAAATTCATTGGTTCACTTACCATCCGAACATTCTTCTGTAGACTCTTCGAGAATAATGATTTTTATGCTCTAGGTTCGGCTGATTCGTGGTGATAAATTACCATCCGAACATCTCTCTGAAGACTCAATTCTTGTAAGCTTGTTTTGCCCATAACTTCTTCATACAGACTCGGAATGACTTCATTCTTTTTGCATTGGCTTCGGATTTAAATTTTCTTTCAAGATAGAGTAAATAAATATTGGATTTGAATGAGTTATATTTCACCTTGATCTTCCTTTATTTGTAGCACTTTTCCTTATTTATTTCGTGTTGTAATGAACTCCTTTCTTCTTCTTTGGTTGAATCCACTTCAAAACTCCTAAGAAACTAATAAAAAAACAAAATCAAAGCATAATGATATGAAAAATAACAAGAAAGCAATGAGTTAGAGTATCAAACTAATGCAAATAATGCACCTATCAGAGAGTTGGTGATGGACGAGGACAAAATTAAGTGCCATGTCGCTGCTTACTTGTTGTATCATCTAGGCAGCCTTATCTTTCCCGACACTTCTGGAAATAGGCTAGGGACTTGTATTTTCGTGTTTAACTTTTCATGTCTAATTTATTTACTTTAGGTTTTTCCTATGTTGTAATCTTGTTTCCTTCAATGACAAATGTTATGAAATTTCATTTTTAGCGTGTTGGTATTAGACCTTTATGCTTAATTTGACTAGTATCGGTTGGCAAGATGTAAATTATATTCCAATTAGAGAAACGTTCGGTTTGAACTAGGAAAGTTCGGATAGTATAGCCTATACCGACCTTGGAAAACCTAGTACTTGGATACAATTCTTTGGTTTTCTAAAAGTTTGGCTATGTAGATAACAACCTCTTCTAACCGAACATTGGTTTGGTTTCAAAAATGACCCGTTAGAAACTTGAGCCAACGAATAGTTTCTCAAAATTTGGATTCATATACTAGTCGTTGGGTCTTTATGACCTATAAAAACACCCATAAACACAAAAAATATTCCTCACACTTTTCTTTACAAATTATACTTAAAAAATCCCCACACTTCTCAAATTGTTTCTTATTTCTTTAATATCCCCAAAAGACAAAAACATGGCTACTAAATTCACCACCAAAGAAGATGTTATCGTAGTTCGCACGTGGGCGACGGTCACAAAGTATGATGAACAATTTAACACCAACACAGATCAATCCTTGAATCGTTTTTGGAACCGGGTATTTTGGGGTTTAATGACATTAGATGGAAATCGAAAATCAAGAACCTTAACTAACGTGAAGGAAAGATTCAAAATTCTTTATGATCGATGTTGTTTTTATAAAACGAATTTGGTCGACATGAAAGAGTCTCATCTGGAGCTCTGAAGTGATAAAATAGTAAGTATCAATTAAATGTTAACGAAATGCGATTTGAATATAATACTAACTTATTATTGATTTCCTTGTTCAGATGGATGGAACTGAATCCCAATATAAAGAGGACATTAGGAAAAAAATTCAGGCATTATGGATGCTATCAAGTCTTGGTTGAAAATGTAGAGTATTTCGATGTATAATAATTATTTGAGTGTAATGTTATGAACTACGTTATGTCTTTTCCTTCATTGTAATTCGTTTATTTCAATGCAGTGTATTTTCTTTCAATAAAATGCTATGAATTTCGTATCTTGGTTTGTATTAGATCTTCATGCCTAAATTGAATACTTTCGGAAACAACTTCCAAGTGGTAACAAAAAATGTTTGGTTAGAAAAGCCTATTATATACCTCACTGGAAAAAAAAATCGGTTAAAAATCTCAATGTTCGGTGACATGCATTCAAAGATATGCAAAACAATGTAATGTTCGGTTAGAAACCTTATTCAAGACCCGACTGAACATAAAGATCGGTTAGGTCGACTTTTATCAACTTAACCGAACATATCAGTTCGTCTACTACCATTAGTACTACTACCATCTAAATTCGGCTACTACCAATAATAGTTCGACTAGGAATACGATGGACTAGAACAAGCCGACCATTACACTGGTTCACCAAAATGTAGCCGAACTTAGTCCAAACTCCATTAACTCCATGAACTCAAAGTTCGGCTAACTGTTCTTCATTATCCTAGCTAAACTTTTAATGTGCTTACCGAATCTCACCCATAAAAGTTTATATTTTCACCAAATTTTAGCCAATCCAAGCAACAAAAACACATCAACAAGTCTACCTGAGCATCAACAACATTATAATCTTCATATTCTTCGTCGTAGTCTCGTTAATCTCGTAAAAACCCTAATTTTGGGGTTGAGATTGTGTTTGGGGAAAAACACATTCACCATCTAACAAATCATGCATCACCGGATCCTTGTGAAGATTGACGAATAATTTGTTTCTTATATGGTTTAAAGGTTCCAATTCCTCTGATTTTGCACTAGAATCATTCATCTTGAACTTAATAATCACAAAACCTTAAGTTTCAAAAAAAATTTGTCAAAAATTCTTTTTTTTTTCTCCCTCACAATAATTCTAATTCTCTAACTCAAATGTTTTATCTAACTAATCTAATCTTACACTAACAATCAACTAATTTAACTAACTTAATTATTACTTTCTAATTAAGTAAGGATATTTTGACCATTATAATAAATATATAGATAGGGGATAAGATAATGACCTGGGAGATGATCCCCTCAAATTCGGAATGGTCCTAAAAAAATCGTTCCTAAAAATGCATCTCTTGATGGGCTCACAGTCATTTAAAGTGGGGACGCTAATTGCTTGAGCCCAAAATGTACAATGAGCACCAAAACATGAATGAATAATATGAAAACAGAAAAAGAAGATAAAAAGATAAATATCATCATTTCTCTCCAAAACCCTTCTAGGCTTCTACTGTATCCTCTATCGGTCTCTTCTGAAGAAACCCTGAAACCTTCACCCAACAATGGCTGCAGCATTAGCAAGAGCTATAATCACAAAACCCACTTCCAAATCTCTCCCAAATCGTCATTTCTCTTCATCATATTTCTCATCAATAACTAAATCACTCCCACTACCTGGTTTCGTTAGACCTAAAAGACAACATTCAGTTCTTTTATCCCATGCTGTTCAAGTGCTTACACCTTGTGCATCTCGTTTGAATACTATACGATGTAGAGTTAATCGTTCTGGTTCTGATTCATATTCACCCATGAATTCTGGGTCTAACAATAGTGATCGTCCTCCTACTGAAATGGCACCATTGTTTCCTGGGTGTGATTATGAACATTGGCTTATTGTTATAGATAATCCTGGTGGTGAAGGTGCTGATAAACAAAAGATGATAGATTGTTATGTTCAAACCCTAGGGAAGGTTCTAGGAAGGTAAATATTAGAATAAATTCTGAATTGTTCTTTTTTCTAAATTAAAGTTTATGGGTTCGTGTCGTGTGTTTTCCAATTAGGGTTTATGCAATTCTGAGCATGATGTTTAATTTGGAGATTTTGGGTTTTCATTAGTGGATAAGTTTTTGTCACTTTTATCTGTGCCTGCCTGCATTTTGACTAGGGTTTAAGACTTCTTGAAAGGTACTATTTAAAGAATAAACCATTTTGTGATTCGGCCTGATGGGCAGGGTTTTCTCATGTTTATATCCGTTGATTTACCATCTTGAGTATTTCATTGCTTCAGAGGTATACATGTAAAACACAACTTTTGGCGTTTTATTTGAGTTTAAACTTTTTTTTTTTATTCCTCTAGTTAGTAGATATTGCGTTTTAAGATTTTGTGGATTCGTTATTATTGCTGTATTCATTCGCGGTTGCCTATAATGTGTTCTAAGATTTCATGGTTTTGTGGTTGTTTATTATTTCTTTGTTGTATTTTTATGATGAACTACCCAAAACATTAAAATTTTAGGGTGTTACAGTTGTTCCTTTTTGAATATTTAGCTGCTTGAGGGGCATGTCTGATTTGAATATGATTTGTCTTTAGTTATCTACTAATTTTGTCAATATTATCTTTTGAAGACAGTATTCTGGTGTGTGATTTCGACAATTTTCAGTTTCTTGAACTTCTCTAATTTTCTTGAGATTTATCTCTTTAATTTATATGTGTCTACCCTGTATTCATCACTAGCTTAGTAGCTTTTATAGTTTCTCTTTTTATTTTGTTTGCATACCTATTCTATCTTTGGCATTATGAATACAGTGAGGAAGAAGCCAAGAGAAAGATATACAATGTTTCATGTGAAAGGTATTTTGGTTTCGGATGTGAGATTGACGAGGAGACCTCAAATAAGCTTGAAGGTTGGTCTTTTTAGCATTTTGTTTTTGTTGGGGTTTGCAATTAGGATCTGCTATGGAGTTGTCTTTAAGTGGGCTTGCTTGCTTTTATTACTACAGGTTTGCCAGGTGTTCTATTTGTGCTTCCAGATTCTTATGTGGACGCTGAGAATAAGGACTACGGAGGTAAGCTTTGATTAACACCTGAAGGAAAATCTTGTTTTTGTTTTTGTTTTTGTTTTTGTTTTTGTTTTTGTTTTTGTTTTTGTCTTCTCATTTGTCCCGCCCTTGTGCCATGTATATACATACTTTGAGTGCTGCCTTCTGCATTTGTTATCTGCGTTTGGAACTGTTGACCACGTGCAATTCTGACATCTGCGTGAGATGCAATTTGAAGCTCGCTACTTCTCGTTAAAACAAATTCAGATATGACTAAAGATAATTTGTGTCTTGCATGTTAGTGATGTTATACTTCTTCAGTTCATATATTTGTAATTCTGTAGGGCCCAGGGAAACCTGTGACTAAGGATTTAAAAATAACATGCAAACTTTCTTTAAAGCGTATAGGTTTCTGATGCCTTTCGGCAGTTGTTTTCTCAAATTCATCCAGAATTTTTAACTGTTCTTTTGACACCCTGAATGTAGTTTTACACCAGTAATGAGGAGGGTGCTTCGTACTTCGTACTTCTTACTGTTAAATGTTTAATTATAATATTTCTTGTAATGCAAGGAGAATGAGAGTCCGAACTGTGTTTACTTTATTAGCTCTTTTTCTTTTTATTGGTTGATTGAATCAAGATGAAGTATTAACATTGTGGGTTGCTCTATGGTTTTCTATTTTGAAGCTGAATTGTTTGTAAATGGAGAGATAGTTCAAAGATCGCCTGAGAGACAGAGGAGGGTGGAGCCAGTGCCCCAGAGAGCTCAGAATAGACCCAGATACAATGACAGAACCCGATATGTTAGGCGCAGAGAAAACCAACAATAGATGCTCGATGAGTCGATGAGTCGATGAGTGTGTTACTCTGTGGATGGGAAGCAATTTTAGTTATTTTGGGTTGCTGCAGATGTTTATGGTACCTGAATAGGATATGTTTATGCTTACTCAGTATTTGACAAGGCGTTGTCTCTGTTGTTGAACTGTGTTTACCGCCTTGCCCCTTTTTGCTCTTTCTACATTACTGAATACTTTTTAAGTGTTTTCATGAACCGTCTTATGCCGCATCAGAACAAAAAACTGTCTTATGGTTATTTCATATAATTATTTAAGTGTTTACCTAGGTAATGCCTTTGTTTAGAGTTCCTTGTATGTTTTGGTATAGACAGTTTGTCAGGACAAATATTTGACGAAGTATACAATGGAATTCAACAAAGTCGGTCCTTTTTCTAATCCATATTAAAACTCGGTACCCTAGTTACAAAATTCTCAAAATATTTGAAATGGCCTGAAACTTTGTACTACTTCTGAGTGTTTGAGCAACAAAAAAAAATCATTGCTATTTGAAAGCCAAAAAGATCACTATTTATCAGATTTTGCAATTGTTGGCAAGACTATGCAAATTAAAAATGATAGCAGTTTTCAGTCTTGAAGTTTGGCGATTATATTGTCTCTTGAGTGTCAGCCAACTAATTGTGATGTATGGTACAATGTTTTTAGATACTACCATGAATATTATTATACAGCATGCCCATCAACTGAGGTATAATAATCATTGCATGGGGTACTATTAGTACCAGCCTCCTCATAAATGAACTCTGCCTTTTGTCCCCTCATCAATTGCCCTTCAACTACACATGCAATTGGCAATTGCCTTCTTTCAATCTCCTCTGGCTTTGCAATGGCTGCATTTGCAGTTTCAAAGTCCTCTTTGAACCTTCCTAGCCAGACAGTAAAACTGTGGTCCTCATCCTCGTCTTCATCATATTCATATATACGTTGTTACCTTGGGGTTCTTTAGAAATAACTACTGCTGAATTATGCATTTGATGATCCAGTATGATAGCTTTTAACACCTCAACTGCTAGTCCGCTACTGCCGAACCCCACAGACTTTTCCAACGAAGATCCAGAATCCTTTTCCTTCCCCTGCACTACATCCTTTGGCTTCAAAGACTGGTTTATGTCAAGATCTTCTTCAAAAGTCCCTAATGGTGCTTCTTCTAGCTTTATTATTTTTTCCACCTCTAGCTCAATGATGACTTCAAGAGTAGGGGCTATGCCATCAAATTGCCGAATCTCTTGGTTTATTAGGGCAGTTTCATTTACTCCAACTACTTCATTTTCCACTTCCGTAATATCTTCTATTGAACTTCTAGCATCTTCAAAAGAGTCACTTGAGTTCTCAAATCCATACTTCTCTTTTCCTCTACAGAAACCCTCAAAGGTTCCATAGGTGCCAACTGTGTTTTGTCAGTCATGTGTATTTTGCTCATAGCTTCATCGGATCCGGTAACTTCCAATTTATGACAGTCATGCTGTATTGTCAAACCTTTTGATAAATTCTCTGCTATTCCATCTTCCAACTCTAAAAATCTTCAATAGAACTAAAATCATCTTCCTTGACAGAATCGATTGACTTCCCACTCTCAATATTCTCTAAGAAAGTAGTCACTGTAGGTTCTACTACGGATGGAGACTTAATATCTCAGACTCCAATATTTTTTTGACAGCTGCATCAGCAACATCTGTGGCCCATTCGTCTGTAAGTACATCCCTATGAAAAAAGAAAAACTCATCTTGTTACGTGTGGTGGAAGTAACAACATGAACTAATCTAACTGATGTCAAGCTATCTGGGAATCCAGATTAGTGGAATTACTGAATTAGAGACTCACAACAAACATTAGCAAGAAAAGTTGAAGTACCTGTTAGGATCACATTCCACATAAGCAAAAGCTGGCTCAATGCAATATATTAGATCCAGGGAAGCATCGAGCATGTTTTCAGAAAAGAACCCTCCAACCTTGAGATTTCCACCAGAAAGTGCATGTCCACAATACTGTTACATGGGAAAGAAACGGTAGAGAACTTTGTGAATGAGAAATTCGTTAGGTGGCTACCCGCAATGACAGGAAACAACCAAGGTACACAGCAGTGAACATGGCTGACAGAGGCATGTATACACAACTACACGGTTATGGAAACATCTCTTCATATTACCAATGAGATTACCAATTAAACATAATAAGCCAAGCAAATATATTCGGAAGTCAAATAACTTCTACTTTCTGTAATAAGTTTAATGTTGGATAAACAAATTACCTGCTTGAAACATCGAGATTGTTGGACATTGATATTCGATTTATCCTCAATGGCTTTCCAAAAATCTTGGCAATTTGAAAGCCAAACAAAAACAGTCTCCATCAGTTCTTTCAATAGCTCCTCAACCCGCCAAACTTCAGTAACAAAGATTTCTCTAACTAGATTATCTAATCCTCTCAGTTCTAGAAACAGTACCTGAGCATCATTAACACAGAGAGGTAAGTAAGTACTCAGGGAAAATGAAGAATGGCATATGCAACATGTTTAAGAAGGAAACAGTAATTGAGCTTAAAAGATTATCTTGAACACAATAAATATAGTTTCACTGGGAAGTATGGAAGAACATGATACCTGAAATGCAAAAGAGGGCATAAAATCTTGATCTATCCCGGAGTCTTCTTGATCATCAGTATAAGTTTCTGCGCAAAGTCTCGATCCAGCATATGGAGACATAACTCTATGCACAAATTGCTGGCAGAAATGAGCGGTGAGTTGATTAGATGTTTGTTGAATCGCAACTATCCAGTTATCAAGTTCCTTCTCTCGGCTACCCATATTTTCCGGCTGAAAACCGTTCTGACTGTTCATGACTATGCTCTTGAAAGTGATTGAAAAAATATCTACTAGTGCTGATGCATTTGCCAACACAGAAACTTGTTGGGATAAAGCTTGAGCCAAAATTACTCTTGAACCGCCTACATCTAGTATGTTCGTTTTACAAGGGATGGCTTCAACAAGAATCTCAATATATTCCCTGAAGAGTTCCATTAGTCCATTGAGAATCGAAATCTCCATTTGAAGGTCGATTAATGGCAAAACTTCACTAATGATACCCTGAACATAATTAGAGAACTTATTAAAACCTACAGAATAAAGTTTTTTTATTGTGTGATTATACCAAAAAAACTAATGAAGTCAAAACGAGGGAAATTGTAATATTACTTGCAGAAATAATTCAAACACACCTGCAGCATTGATGTTAATTTCCTTCCGCTGTTAGTGAGCACGCAATATTCCAGTTCACGACCAGTTATCATGGGCAAGGCTCTCTCCTTCAAAATTCCTGAAATAAGGTATTTACCGAGTACCCAATCATCAGTTGCTGTGAAAATACCAACAACCTTCTTAAAATGGTCAATATGCATCTTTAGAACTTCTCCATACAAGGTCTCATTAGCTTCACCAAGCATGGTTGCAACATTATGCTTTGAGCTTCAAGCAAGGAACAAAATGAAAAAGAAATTTCTACAGCTTCTACTGCCGTTGACAACCGACCATTTATTTCGGAATCAGACTTAACATACTTATCAAAACATATAACAAAGACTTCCAGTTCTTCCCGCATCCACTGAATAAATTCTGAAGCATAAGGTGATTTATTTCCGTGTAAAGTTTGAAAACTCTTCGTTCCTTGTGAAATCACAGCAAAAACAGACTTTGTGAGTTCCTTAAAGTAAATCCCATGCAAATATTCTTTTGAAGACTGCATACTAGTTATACCATTAAGAAGACGGTGATGATAATATTTAAGCATTATATGTGTTGCAAGCTGACTTTCACCGAGTCCTTGTAGTCCGCCAAGTGCCTTCTGTAATTCTGGTGCAGCTACTCTTGGATGACTGGCGACAAGGGCAAGTTGATCCACAAGTCTCGACTTCCTTTCCAATATTGCAGAACTATAAGAGATCAAAACCTGCATTGGGGGATCTTCTTCCAACTGTATTATCTTTAGAGGTCGAATACATATTTCCAACATCCCAAGAGCTTCAGCTACTCTATGTTCTGACAAAAGTATGTCCAGTGTTTCTGTTATAGGATTGATCTGAGCCTCTAAGTTTGCTGGTTGATAATGCTCCTCATATAAGGATTCTTCAATAATTGATTCTATTGATTCCTCTGACACCACATCTCTGTAAATGCCGTCCGTCAGGTTTTTCACAAGCTTCCTTTGTGTTAAAACGTGTAGTTTTTAGATGAATGAATTCGTTTTCCATGGTCCCTACCTCATTGAATATTCTGTACAGAAAAGGTAGAAGTCCAATTACGAAGTGAAGGGGAAAAAAAAAAGAAGGGGTATCAATAAAGCACTCAGAAAAGAAAAACTTGGACCCATCAAAAGAGCTAATCAGCTAAACAACAAGCAGGCTATCGTGCCCAACAAACCACACATTTTGGTAACACTGCCAAGATTTGAAACTAAAACAACATTTGAAGCCAGGGACATCAAATAATTTTGGGTTTATAAATTTATTCATCAGAAAAGAAATCTGAAACCTTGATGCTCCAACGACAATAAATTGTCAACGCTATCAAACTTCACCATATAAGTTCCTTAACATCAAAACTACTAAGTAATAGGGAAGCTCCACTTTATGGAAATTTGTCGCACTGGAGACATGGATAAAGGGACACTGTGTCGGACACTTGCCGACACTTCTCTGGTACTAACATATTATATGATAGTGTTAATTGGTGTGTGTATTCTCGTATGCATGCACTTGCACCTAATCGTGTTTGAGAGTAAGTTGTGATTCAGAGCTGCTGACTAGTATGTACATACCGAATTTCAGAAAGAATTACAAATTATAACCAGATGTTAGCGTGTATGTACAGTAATGTTGCGTTTTGACTCCCCCATCCAAACATTGATCACGTTTAAGTTAGCAAAATCATGACAGTAAGAATTTAGAACATAAGGTCGAACTGTTTCTGCAAAATTTAAAAAACTAAAAAGCATTACCGGACAAAGGACGAATAATTCGAATAAATAATTCTATGAAAATCTTCATCTGACGCCCTCTTTAGCTCAACAAGCTCTGAACAAAGACGTTTTATCCCCTAACCATCAACAAATAAAAAATTATTTATTTATTTATTTCAAATCATGAAATAAGAATATGAATTGTAATCAAATTCTGAACTAAAATATCACCTTGCCAGTCATTGATTCAAGCCTAGATTCATCGATACTAGAATCTGAATATTCATATGATGAGCTATCATCACTGTTTTCAGGATCCCTGAAACGAAATCCTCTAGAAGTATCCATGCTGGAAGTGTTTCAACAAAATCTGGAAGAGAAATATTTTGAAACCAGTTGAAATTGAAGCTGCGGAAGAAACTAATATGTTGTAAATTCCGGTAATCGTGGTCAGCCATTTTTATATCCTGAAATTTGCCTCGGTTTCTTCGATGACAATAATAGACGGAGAAGTTCAAGATTTACGTGATTTTGCGCCAAAATGTGGGTTTACTACTTTACTGTCTTGGAAATATTGAGATGTTTAAATGCGGTTTCGCATTAACTTCTGACTGGTTAATTGTTTGACTAAAAATATGAATCCGATAAAACTGGTTTAACAACAAAAACCAAGTTTGTCTTCAGCTCAAGGACAGAACTTTTACATTGTATTTGATGTTATTATTTGGGTTTTGTTACCGAGGCTAATTTGCCTACCACTAAAAGTTAAAAAATATATATATTTTGAAGTTATGGTGGATTTTTGACAAGGATTATAATTATAAAATCGTCATCTTCTTAGCAACACAAATATAGAAATATTCCTGCATATTTCAAAATATGAAATTGTATCTCTATTTATATTTTGAAAAAGAAATAAGAATACAGTCTCTACAAATAACTATCAACATTTTATACTGATCTTATAGTCTCTTTAATATATACAATATATATATTTATATATATATGTACATAATCGTGATGACTGTATGACTCAGTATCCATCTATGTATGAAATTATTGGAATAATATTAGTACTTGCTGCAATACTCCTAGATATTCTATAATATGTACATAATAAATCTCAAGCTCCTAGATGGATTGCCCACTGGTATAAAGCAACTTGAGTCTTCTCTAGTGCTATTCCTGGAGCTTGTTCTTTATCCAATGTTGATATTAAAATTCTTATTTAAACAACATCAATTAACTGCTATACGTATAATCTGGGAATAATAGCTAATGCCTGATATTCGAGAACGCATTCTAACTTAATATCATGTCCGCAAAGAACACATCACAATTCGACGTCTTGTCCTTAAGAATACATGTCATTTTAGCATCATGCTTAATGACGCGTCACTACTCATGTGCCATCTTTATTGGACGCGCCACAACAAAAATCTGCAACGTCTTCGAGAATGCGTCAGGCCAGCGCCAAACTAGTTTCAGGCGCGCTCTTCCTAGGGACGCGCCACAAACAAGTTTCAGGTGCGCTCCTCCCAGGGACGCGTCTCAGAGACGCGTCGCTACTTTGGCATTGGGTCTTCTCCAAGCCATTTTCCCAGTTCCTAAATGCGCCACGGCTGGTCTGTAGGAACTTTCGCGTTGTTTTAGCTTCGAACACTCCCAAATTTATACCATGTCACTTCTAAGATGATACCTGGCCATTAAATTTACTAGACTCAAGATTGATCAGTCTAATTATCAATTTAATGAAATGAGTAACTTTTCTCACTAACTTAGAAAGTCATTGACTTGACCTAATCAAAATAGTGGTGGTCCACGACTCCACTATTTCTACGAGATATCAAATACAACACATGGGGGGGTTTTCATTGGGGTATCGGTCTGGCGGTCTACGGTAATCGTGCGTTCTGGCAACACATCCACAAATAAGAAGGTAACAAGTAGTGGGACAATTACAGAGCCGTTGAGAAAACGAGGAGTAGTGTTCAGACAAGTCTTCCTTACTTTCGGGGCACGACCCCAATGCAATCTCCATAATCGTCACTTCTCCACCTCTCCCTGACTTCCACTACTTATGAGAAATTAGTGTGTCTCCTCAAAACTATATATAAATAGCTTCATCTATTCAAAACCAGAACTAAGAGACAAAACAGAATAGAGATTCATCACAAAGATAATCCATTCTTCACTACACACTACAATTACTCATCACACTGAGATTTCTCAACCTTCTTTGCTTCCCTCCCCTAAGACCTACTAAATTTTCTCCACCTTTGTGATCGAAGCAGGACGTGAACGACCATTTCTTGGGTTAGGCTCATCTTGTTCGAGCTTGATCTCTCGAACCTACCTGAAAGTACCATTTTACAGTGCATTTGTTTTCACCTTAAAAAATTAGCGACCACAGTAGGAGATCAACCTCTCGATTATAAAAGACAATATTTTCAATCATTTAAATAGTGGATCTTAGGTCAGGAGCAGTTACTACTACTAATACCAACTCTGGTAATACTGGTGGTGGCGCCTCTGAGTCTACTCCTACCGCAACCAACCCTCTTCACACCAATATTGTTACTGACGTCACCACCACACTTTTTCCTGGTGACACGACTACTGAGAAACACCAGGAACACCCAAATGCCTTTCAACATTATTGATTTTATGCAGAGACGGGAGGTTCTTTCCAGAACACAAGAAGACATGGCTACCATTTAGAAAAAAAACTATCAACGTCAATATCTCCAGAATCAACATTCAAGATGATGACAATGTCCACATTCAAAGAGGAGAATCAAGGAGCCAACAATCCAACCTTGTTACCCAAGAAGATCTGGAGAGACTTTTACAATTTATAGGCAAGGAGGAACCAGTTTTTTCATCATCACCAACTTTCATACCTTCCCACCATCAAAAGACCCCTTTCGCAAGGGGATATCTCTCCCTATTATCCCTCTATGATAGGGATAGAAATTTTCAGATCTAGGAAGATTATTCCAGAAAGATGACAAACATCCTGACGACTACATATGCTGATTCAGGGTCCAAAAGCCATAGAGATATATGTTGGAGCAGCACTATAATATCCAATCATCCATGGGGTGCTTTCAGAACGAAGGGGTCAAGAAGAAGACTTTACTTCAGCAAGCGTCACGAGTTGAACGCTCACCATCAGCCTCAACCCCAGCTCCATCCTTAGCCTCAACACCAGCCCAGGGATAAGCTCTGTTCCACGTCCTAGATAAAACTTTACAGTAAATAACAACAAAATCCATAGCCATCCCTTATTTGCCCTTTCAAAAACCTCTGTTGCAAGCTTTAACTCCTGAAAAATCCTTTTAACCTCACCTCTAGCCTTGATCACTGCATCCAACCCTACAAATACACATACTTAGCAAGACGCTCATGTAAAATTCTAAATGACGATTAAGTCATGCAATATCAAGATCAGAATTCTTAGCTTCACCTACAGTTTCTTCCCATTTTTTAGGACGACTTCAGAGATTTTTTTCTGAGAGAGAGCGATCATTACAAATCAGCATAAATATATGGAAAGGTGAAACCTACAACACATGAATACTCAGGACAAATTATATTGAAGTGGAAATCAACATTAATGCCTTCATTAAGGTACTCAACTGACACATTCTCTGTTACACCATTGTTTTACATATCAACACCAGTGGAAGCACCATCTTCAACAAGTATGTTATAGGGAGTCCTCTTATGATTTTCAGTATGGGAGAGGATATTATCTACATCAAAATCAATGGTAACTCCCGTTCCTTCGTTAACAAGCTCATCTCTTTGATTTTGGTCACCCCCTAAAAGTAGAGAGGTTATATGCATATTAGGTTAGAACATCTCAAAATGTCACATACATTCATTATAAAATAATACTTGAAGTATTATATGGTCCGAGCCCATTTCAAGATGTTTCACAAAAACCGCGTCAGAAACTATTTTCACTGCCTCCTAGAAACTCTGAAGCTAGCGATAATTGGTAAGGATTCTGGGCATCCGTAATATGTTAAAAGTCTCAAATGGATGTCTAGTATAACATACTATAAGGGCGCACCAATCGGATAAACGAGCTAAGATTTATGGTCGAAACGGTGAGCGACATCACGTCTGAAAATTGTCGGATATTTCCTGGATTTTACTGTTGAGTCGTTTTGACGCCTCAGACAAGCTCAAAACCTGGATTTTTCCCTTACCAGACGTGGGAAATTGATTTTAATATATATAGAGGGGTCAATTATTAAAAACGAAGGACGTATGAAGATTCTACAATTATACTTCTAAAATTTTCTAATGACGAAAATGTGTAAAGTTTTTATAATTCGATTAAGGCTATGCTTACATGAGAAGTTTGCAGAATTCACATGTTCTATCATGGTCATAAAAGAAGAAACTTGAGACGAATCCAAGCTAACGGGGTTACTTCATCTCTACTGCTTACTTCTCTATCAATAGCAGTATGATCACATTCTTCGCAAAGTTTGTCAGTGCGGGACGCTTCTTCAAACTCTTCATTCTATATATTCATGGTGTCTCCCAAAGCCTTAGAAGCATCAATACGGAAGAATCATTTGTGGTCCTTTTCTTACATACTGGATACTGTCAACATCAACATGAGAAGTATCCACTCGAGGGCGCACTACATGCACATGCTAACTAGTTAGTCAAGATATGATAGTCCCCAGGGACGTCCCTCACTCTAGTAAGGGATGCACTTTACTCTGGTATGCTTTGAGTCAAGAATATTAAAGAAGAATGGCGACCATAGGGATACATCATCCCATTACCACCTCCAAAAGAATACATCAAGCTTGTGAGTCTAAGGAGCATGAAAAGGAATGAGGTCGAGAGAAACCTTGTTGCATCTCAACAGCCCA
Organism: Papaver californicum; assembly: GCA_023531435.1. Classification (NCBI taxonomy): domain Eukaryota; kingdom Viridiplantae; phylum Streptophyta; class Magnoliopsida; order Ranunculales; family Papaveraceae; genus Papaver; species Papaver californicum. Next base: position 1,752,976 of record JAJJMC010006379.1, read on the forward strand.
GATGACAACGATGAATTCAATTTTAATTCAGATACTCTCCCCAGTACTACCACTTTAACTACAACAAAGGAAGACTCTAACTTTCATGACTTCCCTTGCCATGTTAATTTCTTGAAGGCATGGACTAGTAACGACACCATTAGATTATCTCTTCCATAGTAGTGGCTCCAAGTGAGTTATACTTGGGTACTGAAGGCTCCTTCACTTTTGAAGATTCAACGCAGTCCCATCATTCAACTGGAAGGTCTGATCAACAACGGTACTACCAAAAAAACCGTATATATCAAAACTCACACCCTCAGGGCAAGGTAACACCTACACCCTCATTTGTTCTATTTTCGCCTCTTCTGCAATATAGCCTCATCACTTGTGGGACGATTAATTCCTGGAATAACTCATTACACCATTCAAAAGAAAATGAAACCTCAATACGCTTTAAGTAGACACATGAAGTATATGTAACATAATTCACATGTGGATGTCATGAATCCATTCAACATGTATCACTCTGCCTAGTAAATGAACACCTCTTGGTTGTTCTGCACTTGGGGACTTGATTCGTTAGAAAATCAATCCAAATCAATTTCAACCAAAGTGATTCCCAAAACCAAGTTTATAAATTATCAGAGTCATCGACAAAACCTCTCTACATCAGTACCTCACACGACTAGGAAGCCTCTTCCTCTTACCTGATCACGTCCAAAATGGTGATTTCACTCCATGTTGCTGCTATTTAAATTCAATCACACGATTCTACTGTAGGACATGCATCGAACTTGGAATTCTCAAAGTGATTCCATCTAGTCTTATCATTCTTCAAGCAAACCTTCATGGAAAATACGAACATCTAATGGGCGCGGTCACCTCAGATCCAGGCTTCTCCGATCAACTTCTAGAATATTGGGTTACAAGTTGCTGGTCAGATACCCAATGATATGCTCACATGGAGAAAATCGCACAACTTCAGTGCATGTCCAGTCTTCTGGTACCTTCCTTGCTCTCTGGTACTTGTCCTGTCTTCTAGTATCTGTCCTGCTTTATGGTGGCGCACACCCTCTTCTCCAGCACTAGCTCTTACCCACAAAATAAGGAATTTTTCATCGAAGCTGGAGTTTCTCATAGATGTTGAGACACTATTCGCAGAGCTAGCATCCTCATAAAGACAACATCTTTACGATGAAAACATGTCACGACGCCACCTTCTTGCACCATTTCGGTTCACTCCTCTATTCTTTATGCTCCTATCATTGCCTCTTCATTTTACAAATTCAGAAATCGGCAACAATCGGTAAAGAACGGGTCAAAGCATCCTTCACAAGAAGTGTTCATCGATGTCTCTTTTATGACATACCAGAAGGGTACGTCAATCCGAGATGTTGATGTTGGGTATTTGATAAAGGGTAAAACAGTCAATTTGGGTAATTTTTTAGACCAAAGGTAAAATAGTAATTTTACACATCAAGGGGCAAAATTGTCATTTTAAAATTAGAGGTGAAAGTCATATTCATCAAGTTTTGGACCAGGGGTAAAATAGTCATTTTACCAAAAAAGTTAAGTGAAAATGGCACAATGGTCATTATGAGATTTTACATTATTCTCAAATAAATGTGCTACTAAATGCATCATACCATCTAATTGCAGAGTCACATCAAACATCATCTCAAGTTGCAAACTTCCACAGCTGAATCTCTTGAAAATGTGTTGTATGCACTACATAAAAAGTTAAGTATTCATGTTAACTTTAAATCTCATACAGTTGAGAAACCCCAAAACAGGTCATAAATATGGCCACGACATTAATGAATGCCAAAGCTAGCGACGCATAGGCAATAATCATGGTACTAGTAAGTGTCATCCTTAGCAACTCCTAGCTACCTTCCCAACACAAATGAGTAGCATACACATGTGTTAAAGGCCAAAAAGCCAACAGAGCCAACATGCTCACACGCCAAACAGGCTCTAGCAGTGCTAGCAGCAGCACTGGCAACATGCTCACACGCCAAACAGGCCCTAACAGTGCTAGCATTAGCACCAGCGCCAAGCTTGGCGCTGTTAGCGACGCTAGTAGCCTTTACACTAGCGTCAGCCTTTACCCTAGTGTCAGCCTTTACACTATAGTGTCAGCCTTTACCCTAGTGTCAGCCTTTACACTAGTGTCATCCTTTACCCTAGAGTCATCCTTTACACTAGCGTCAGCCTTCACCCTAGTGTCAGCCTTTACACCAGCGTCAGCCTTTACACTAGTGTTAGCCTTTACACTAGCGTCAAAAAACTCACGTGTTTTGAGTCAATGACTCCATTAACTCTACGAGAAATCAAAACAGTTACATGGGGGGATTATTCATGGGGTTCTGGGCTGGTGGTTACGACAACATGGGCGTGGCAACACCCCATGACAAGGAAGTTACAAAGTTAGTGGTAATGGTCGAAGCGGTTGAAGAGGTGATGGAGTAGTGATCCAGAAGTTTCCAGAAACTTCCCAAGAAAAAGTGGGTGGTTATACTATAACTCCCCATAATCTCAATCTCTCCATCTCACCACTACCTCCACTACTTTACAAGGAAAGTGTGTGTTACCAATCATTATAAATAGGCTACTTAGCCCATTTCAAAACGGAGACAACAGGCTTACCATTCTTATAAGCTTTGTTATTCTTAATATTTCAACACATCTACACACAATTCAATACACACAAATTTCCTTCAACTTTCTTTGCTTCCCTCCCCTAAGATCAACCCATTCTCTCTCCTTGTGACCGAAGCAGGGAGGAACGGCTACTATCGTGGTTTAGGCTTGCCCTGTACGATTTTGATTTCTGAATCTAAAGAAAGTACTTCTACAGTATATTGTTTTGCCTAGAATCAATTTTTAGGTATTAACAAGAGACATTAGCTAGGATATATGGATCTTACACTAAAGCCTACATGTACTGAAAAGTCACACAAGATTACTAATCACAAATGTTTACGCATGGTTAGGTGACATAAAACTTTGAATCGAGTAATTATTTTTTCATATGATAAATTTGGTCTCTTGGCTTCAAAATTTGGGGTCAAACATCAAATTCCGACATCGTATGAAACTTGAACAACTTCTGGAGTGAATGGTGTACAAATTAGGGTTTCCAGACGGGATTTAGAAGACTCAACTTTACAGAGACCTCAGCTTCCCATGGATTCTCTTCTTCTCAGATATATTATCATCTCAGGTTCTACTGCACCTCCAAGGATATCTCACCACACTAGAAGACGTCATCAACCCTGTGTCACCACTACTTCACTAATTGTGACCATGTCGTCCCAACTTCTGATGTTGCTAGTACAAGCACCGTTGTTCAGTGCTTCCGCTGATACGAGATCAATCCAACGAAAAATTCTGAACTTTGAAGAATTGATATGTTCAAGTCTATGAAAAGAGCACTGGAGTCCACCGCCAGCCCTACCTGCAGTTTTGATCTACCATCATCTTTTTCTGTCGATTTCCACTATTTCCAACTTTGATGCTACTAGCTACAACTCAAAGCATCGTATTCGGGTGTTATATTTCTCATCTACTGCTGCGTTACTGAAGCTATAGCTGGCACTTGAATGTTGCATGCTCAAATGATAGACACATATTTGTGTCTAAATTGTTCCCAATTTCATATTTTCTTGGTACTCAATTTTGTACTTATTGTGTGATTTTATGTGTTTGTAAGTATTTTTGGAAAATAAATATTTGTGGAAAAAATCGGCTCAAAAAGTGTTAATAGCACCCGATAAAAATTACTAAAGGCACCCAGAAAAAGTGATAAAGGCACCTCAAGAGTTGGATATAGGCATCTGCACATCGAATAAGGGCACCCCTTCTCTTCCGTTCAAATCCGAGAAATGAGGGAAGCATATTTTCACGCGTGAGATTCTGTTGAATTTGGTTAACGGATTTCATGGGATTAAAACGCGTTTCTATTACTCCAAATTGAAGCAAAAACCTAAAGGGATAAGTATGTCGTTCATGCAACCTTGCTCTTAGAATTCTTGGTTTTGTATCTCAATGGATCTTGATTTACTCACACCTGTCATCAAGTTCTTGATACCACCCATTATTCACAAATTGTTTGGTGAAATAAGTGAAAAACTATGACAGATTCTTGTATTTAAATCAGTGAAAGGTGAAAAATAATCTGGACTAAAACGGATGCCTTCTCTTCTCCTGTTTTCCAGATGCAAATGGAAGTGGATGGTGGGATTGTGATATGGAGGGTGTTGACAATGAAGAAGTAGGTTGCAATGAAACATGGGAAGGCATGGGTTTAACTACTTTGGGAGGACTTGACTGGCACTGATGATCTAACCCAAGCGTTCCATAAAGAAAGCATCATTCATGTTCACTTCAACTGTGAACTTGTTCTGTTTTGTTTACACGTGCCTTTCTCTTCTTAGTTTCAGTACGTAGTAGATCTAAGGCCATACTGCATAGAATAAATGCTACATTGTAGATTTATTGGGCATTTGGATGTTTCATTCGACTTTGTTGGCAAATGGGTTTTATAACAACCTGAATATTCAAGCTTCGTCCTTCGCACATGAAATTGGCGGTAAAAATTCCTGATGAATCATCTTTTTCCCTTGAGTCAAGGAAGATTAATAGATTAAGTTATCCCTACTTTAAGCATACAGGCTTTGATGAGATTAAGAAAAGTTTCCCTCTGACCTTATAGGTACAGAGAATTTGGTATAAGAGTAGATTTGTGTTAGTTCCCCTCTGGCCTCATCGGAACCGAGAATTTGGTATAAGAGGAGATTTGTGTGCTAATGATACTAGATTTATGCCAGTGCGTAGCACTGGGCATGGTTAACTGTTGGAGAAAAATGACTTTTAGTTTTAATAAAATATATTTTTTGTCTTGGTGTGGATTGATCTTAGGACTTTAGGGTCTCTAAGGATACTTACTTATTTTCATGAGTGAATGAAAGAGAATCCTTTATTCCCACATTCAGTAAAACTAATGATGAATACCATCATATAAATAAGAACCTTAGTTAGCCATATGGACGGGCGGGCATGAGACATATGCCATGCCTTGTGCTAATTCACACATGTGTAAGTCAACGAAGATCTATCCTATTTGATAACTTCTTTTGAATTTTTGAACAAGATTTATTTCCTAAATGACTTTAAATCAAATGGATTTATGTTTTAATGTGGGAGCGTGTGACCTAGGCAGAATATCCTTTTTTTACAAAAAATATTTTATGTCATCATAATGTGCAAGTTAATGTCTTAGCTAATTCGACCGTTTTTGAAAATCTTTGATTATTCGCACCTTATTATCTGCCAATTAATCAATCAAATTTATTTTCATTAATGGACATTAAGTGCATATTTTTTCAAGTCGAGTTTTTATTGCCTATATAAACAAGTCGAATCTTTTATTCCAAAACATCCCAGAAGCGGCTTTTATCTCGTCTTTTTCCCCCCTCTTTCTGCTTTGTTTTGCGCTGAGTTTTTATTTCCCTTCTACAATCTCGTTGTCGAGTTTGTTTTAGTTGGTAACTTGTGTTTTGGAAATACAAGTTATAACGGGCAGTTCTATCCTGGACATATTTTCGCAGTTGGGATATACCATTTCTCATTCTTGAGGAGTACCAGTGGACTATTGTGTTAAGGACAATTTGTCGAGAAGGTGACTCTGTCCTTTGTGTGCAATTAATCTTTCATTTCAGAAATTTTAATTAATGTTAACATTATTTTTCAGTATTTATTGTTGCGGTCACAACATTAACTACTCTTAACAATTTTCCCATAGGTCCCATATATCATGTCCATCATTTACGCCTCTTAAGTGATTTACGGGAAAAACTGTCATCTCCTTTCTCCGGATCAATGACTTTTTTATAATAATTTTGTTACATCCTTCAACCAAGCTCTTTTTCTTCGTAACAAAAAAATAATGAAAATTGGTAGTTATCTCTATCTTTTTTGTTATACCCTCTAATTAAGTTTGTTTTGTTTTTTCTAACAAAATGATGATGAAAATAGATAGTTTCTCGTACCTTTTTGATATACCCTCCAACCAAACCACTTTTCTTTCTAACAAAATGATTTTGAAAATTGATAGTTGTCCTTACCTTTTGTTACACCCTCCGACCAAGCTAATTTTCTTTCTAATAAAATGATGATGAAAAATGATAGTTGCCCGTACCTATTTGTTATATCCTTCGACTAAGTTATTTTTCTTCTTAACAAAATGATGATGAAAAATGATAGTTGCATGTACCTTTTTGTTATACCTTTTAACCAAGCTTTTTTTCTTTCTAATAAAATAATTATGAAAAATGATAGCTGTCCACAGGATGGCAAGGGTAGGCAGTTGTCTACCCTGCTGGGCTGGCTCCCTAGTTATTGCTATCCTTTGGGCTCCAAATCCCAATTTAGTATACTTGCCTACCCTCAATTTTTGGCAAAAAATTTTTTGCCTACCCATACAAAGATTCCTAGCTCCACCCCTGGTTGTCCATACGTTTGTTATACCCTCTATCTAAGCTCTTTTTCTTCCCAACAAATTGATAATTAGCCGTGTTTTTTTATTATACCCTCCAACTAGGCTATTTTTCCTCCTAACAAAATGATGGTGAAAATTGTGTTTGTAACGATTTTGGTCATGCATCTCCTTTGACCTTGAACCTCTTTACTGGAAAAAATTAATAAAATATGAGTATCGAGGGATCATCGATTAAAGAGAAAATAAAAATGAGACAAGAGATATAATATGGTTCGGTCAATTCAACCTACGTCCACAAACAAAACTCCAAAGGGTGAAATATTATTGATCTCCGGGATGATTGTACTGGGATGAATTATAATTACACCGACACTCTTTATTTATAGAATGAGTACAAAAATAATTAAGATATTATACTCCCTCCGTTTCTAGAAAAGTGTTACTATCACTTTTTCAGTTTGGCCTATTTTTAGGCTAAAATGAAAAAGTGATAGTAACACTTTTCTAGAAACAGAGGGTATTATTTTTGAGAATATATCTTAATTAACTAGAGTATAGAAAATATATGAAATTAGTTAAATACTTTCATTATCTAGAAAACTACCTAAATTACATAAGATCTTATATTCTTGGAAACTGAACTCAATCTGCATCAATCTTCTGTGTTGGTTGATCTTCGTCGATCTTCCAATAGCTTGAGTCTTGATCTCTTCATATAGAGCTTGACCACCTCAATATTCATCTTGGATAAAATATTCTAACATCCCCAGCAAGTTGGACACGGTGGATCAAAGTGTTCAACTTGGAAACACTGATATAACAAAAACAATTGTAGGCGTTGGTTGTTGTCTTGAACGATTAACTCAATAATGAAGTAAGTAAATTACTAGAAGAGCAAGAATAATATGGCTGCGTACATGTCCACAATCTTTGCGTGTAATAAACACACCTAAAACGTATCGATGACGGAGTATATAATCTTCAATGAGAAAATATGAAATATAATGACAACATCAAAATAAATTTAAAGTTATTCCGACTGGAAAAAAAAGGAGCATAAAATCCTCCATCTTAGATGATGCGCTAGTAATGGTAATCCCATACAGTCTTTTCCATGAACTAATGACTAACGGAAAACAAAAACTGCTAATGTGAACATGCGCTCTTTAGATTGAATGGTAAGTGCGACATTGAAATTATAACACCAAAAACAACAAAGGAGGAAGTGATTTAAACCGCAATGTATACCATGATCTAATTATTAATGATCACCTCTAACAAACATCAGAAGTGTTATGAGAAGGCGGAATGACAACGTTCTTTTCATCAAGTGAGATTCTTGAAAATGAAGAATATTTGCCGAAGATATGAAAGTATTTTCAAAAATAAAAGGGAAAATATTGAAAATATTAAGTAGATTACCAAAAATTGAAGGAGATTCTCAAAAATGAGATATATTTCCGAAATTAATGAATAGGAAATTGTAAAAAAGAAAAATTGTTATATCAGCAAAATATATGTGTTGATGGATAACTACATCAAACAATGCATAATGAATCATAGATGAATAAACCTTGTTAAAGACAAAGACCAAGGTGCAATTATACAAATAAGACTTAATACACCTATATTACCATTAAGACTTAATAATGTATGGGTAGAAATACAAAACCATCGAAAATATGGTGTTATGAAAACTAACAATAGTTGAGGTAGCCTCGCACTGAGAATGAGAGTATCACCATGTGTAATTGGCGGAGTTGATTTTTATGTTAAAGAAAACCCAAATTTGTGCTTGTTTTTATCTTGTCGATGGAACCAAAGAAAATAATGACATAACCATGCAAAGATTTCTTAACTAGTTAATATCGTTGGCAATAAATAAAATCACAGTATCAGGAAAAAAAAGGGCTTTTTTCTTATGTTGGATTTTGAAGATTGATTGTTGGTTGGTTAATGGGCTCAAAAGAGCTTAGATGAGTGAAATGGACTTGGTTTGTTAATTACTATCCAAGACAAGATATGGACATATACCAATACTATCTTCAAAAAACAGAGAATATCATGTTATGATATAAATATTTTTGAAATTGAGAAGATTTTGAGGAAAACATATGATGAATGGATTATGATTTGATGAATAATCCCTAAGATATGGGACAATAGAAGGAAAGCAAAAAAGGTTGAAGTTGATAACAATGATCTTGTGACCCGTAATAGAGATAGAATCAGTTGGCTAAACAAGCAAAACACAAACTTTTGTTTAGAGAGAGAATTTTTCATAAACATGTTCACTAAAAAAAGGCTAATTCCCATGAGATTAATCAACGCCACTTAAATAGCGATAGATGATGGATATAATGCAAAACAATACTGATCTGTGTGGTTGGATGAAATAACACCACAAACTAAAGACATAAATATATTTTTTGCCACGATAAAATCTTTATGATGATTAACAATAACGAAAAGAAATATAAATTGATAAGATTTGCATTTGATGCAAACAGAATCATAATTTTGTCTATGCCCTAATGAAATAATTAAAAAACACTCGTAATAGCATATCAGATGTGGCTTACAAGAGAATAACCAAGTCTCTTCTAGCCGCAAACAACCATTGATGTTGAAACATAACAAATATATAGGCGTGCTCTTTTATAATCACACTTTTAATGTACATGGAAAATCTCACGTTGGGTCCATATTAAGAGTCATTGATGGAAATCTAAGAGTGTTTTCATACATAAAAACTAGTTTCTGAAAATAAGACAAAAGTGACCGTGAGTTTCGAAACAAAAATATTGTAGAAATAAAATAATTCTCGGAATAGATGATATCATCATAAATAAGGGATAAATTTTCGATACAAAATTAAGAAAATAAATAAATAAATGGCCATAAATGGCTTGATTATCCATATAAAATTTGGAAAGATAGGAAAAATTCTCAAACTAACAAAAAACAATCTTCTAATCCAGTAATGGAAAAGTTAACTAATTAATTAAATATACAAAAAATAATATCTTGTGACAAAATGGAGAATTTTCCATGAATCAACGATGTTGTGTTTTTTATAGAGGAATTAGATTATGTCTCTTCTGACGCAAACAACCATTGATGGTGAAACATAAGAAATATATAGACATGCTCTTTTACAATCACACTTTTAATGTGCATGGAAAACCTCATATCTGGTCCATATTGAGAGTTATTGATGGACGTCTAAGAATGTTTTCATACATGAAAACTAGTTTCCAAAAATAAGATAAAAAATGATTGTGAGTTTCGAAACGAAAATATTGTGGAAATAAAATAATTTTTGGAATAAACTATATCATTGGACATAAGGGATAAATTTTCGGGAAAAAATTTAAAAATAATAAGTAATTCTAAATAATGGCCAGAAATGGCTTAATTATCCATCTAAAATTTGGAAAGATATGAAAAATTACCAAGCTAATAAAGAACGATTTTGATCCAGTAATGGAAACAGTTGACTAATTAATTAAATACATGAAAATACCATCTTGTGACAAAATGGAGAATTTGCCATAATTGACGATGTCGTGTTGTTGATAGAGGAATCAGAAAACCTAAGAATAAATCTTTAAAGTGAACAAAGAAAAACACAAAACCAAATTGGTGAGTATATTTGTTGACACGATATCATAATATATTTGATGAATATAACAGTACCAAAAAATCCAAACAAAAGGCAATAACCTTAACCCATGATACTAAAGAAATGACAAAAAATGTTTGAACAAAGAACATGAATATCATTTCAATAGGAACTGATAAAGAAAGCCTTGGTAAAGGTGTGAACCAATAACATAGACAAAGCTTAATCCATGATATGTTCAAGGATCTTGTTGTGAACATTGGCAAAAGATGACAAAAATATTGATCAAGTATCAATAATAAGATCATCGAAGATGAATCAAAGATGATTTGATGCAGTGAAGAGAATATCGATGAACTTCATGCTCCGTTGTACTGACAGACATACTTGACTTGTATACTGAAGAAAGCCAAATTATCATTCATCGATTTTAAATAACCCATAGGATAAATATAAATATATGTGAAAAATCAATATGATTAAAGATATGAATAAATCCTATTAAAATTAAAAATACAGATCTTCATACTTTGGAAAATAAAGACAAAAATATTTAAGTAAATGTATATTTGATCATTTGCATCACTTTAGTTGAAATCAATTGCTAGAATAGATATGAACAATAAATATCCAATAAAATAATATGTACATATTAAACGGTCCAAACATTCAAATCCTTTTGTCAGTGTCTTCAGGCAGATGAAAATAGAAGCTCTAGAACTTTATCTATGCACTGGTCTTCCGATTGCTAACATCAAGAAATTATGTAGTTCGTAAAATTGGCACGATGTTTGAACATCTAATTACTATCGGTAACAACATCAAACATGAAATTGGAAAAATAAAATAAAAACATTGGTTGATGGGAAAAATAAAAGCTTGGGAACTCTATCCATGCAATGGTCTTCCAATTGCTAACACCAAAAAATTATGCAATTAGTAAGATCGGCACGATGTTTGAACATCTAATTACTATCGGTAACAAAATCAAATAGAAAATTAAAAATAAATAAATAAAAATACCGGTTAATGTGGAAAATAAAATTTTAAATTTTGTAGTTCATTTTAAGCGGGTCTCACTGTTCTAATACAATACATAATAAATTATGAGTATCGAGGGATCATCGATTAAAGAGAGAATGAAAATGAGATAAGAGATATAACGTGGTCCGGTAAACTCGACCTGCGTCCACAGACAAAACCCTGAGTGGTGGAATATTAGTGATCTCCGGAATGATTGTACTGGGATGATTTACAAGTATACTGGCACTCTTTATTTATATAATGAATACACAACTATTATCATATTTTTGTGAATATATCTTAATTAACTAGAGTACATAAAGTATAAGCAATTATTTAGATACTTGCCTTATCCAGAAACTACCTAGATTACAAAAGATCTTATATTCCTGGAAACGTAACTCGACCTTCATCAATATTCTGTATCGGTTGATCTCCGTCGATCTTCTGATAGCCTGAGTCTTGATCTCTTCATCTAGAGCTTGACCACCTCAATATTCATCTTGGAAAATATATTCTAAACAAAAATTCATTAGTCGTTAGACATGTAACTAATTAAAGTGATGACAAATGTATATCAAAGACAACATTATGTAATCAAACTAACTGGAGTTCAACTTAATATCTAATATTAATATTTTAATATCATAAACTGATCAGTAGCACAAATACCGTAGATAACATAAATATATTAATAAAAATAATTTTAAGATCAGAAAAAGAATGCCCACGGCATAATGAATTTTGTTATAATAAATAACATAGACAGTGTAAATATCAAAACATGCAAAATAGGCCGCGTGTCAAAAAACATGAATGTAAGCTGAATCTCATTTTACAAAATAACAGAAGATCATCTAAAGTAAACGTCATTAATCATATACCTTTTGAATCTAATAAATTATATAATATATAAGTCCCAGAAGCAATGAATTAACTTGTCGTTATTGTGCGTGCAATAAAAGGTGCAGTATAAATTAAAATAGAGTTCAAAAAAGTACAAATACATGCTTCAAAAAAAAATAGTAATCAGTATTTAATTGGAAAATACTCTCACGAATTGGGAGATGCTCAAAAACAAAAAAAAAATATTATGAAGTAATTTGAAGAACCCCTTATCCAAATAATTTTGGCAATGGCTAAATTAGCCTTGAGTATCCTCCGAGTGTTGTTAAGATTAAACTTATATTTTGATATGAGAAATATTAGATTTTGTAGAGAATCAAACTTTTATCCAAATCAAATCCTAAATCAAACCCTTAATGAAATCCTAACCCAAAATGAAACCTTAAGTCAAGCTTCAAATGAAGGAACAAGTGTAGAGCCACACAGGGAAATGAAGAAACTATTGATACAAGTGTTCATAATAATCAGGTATTGTTGTGTTAGAGGTGATATATGGGATTTATGTGATAGAAGTTGGGATAAAAGTCGACATTGAAATGTGATGAAGGCAATACCGACACAAAGTCAGCATTATCGAAAATGTAAAGCAATGCCGACTGTCTCTCATTTTCTCTGCCTAGTTTTGAGGGAC
>JAJJMC010006379.1:1765654-1900672 GCA_023531435.1 Papaver californicum
AGCAATGCCGACTGTCTCTCATTTTCTCTGCCTAGTTTTGAGGGACAATCGGCATTTCTTGGTGTTCAATTGACAATGCCGGACAATGCCGGCTGTCTCTTTAAATGGGCGGAGAAATCCTCTAATAATGGTAATGAGTGAGTCTAATGATGGTGATGGACATACAAGTCCATTTTTTTGTAGGTACAACGAAACACATCTAATTAATAGGCTAGTATAAAATATTGGACTTTTATGAATTATGTTGCACTTACAGACTAATTCCATGTGACTCACCAAACGATTATAATCATTGGACTAGGAGAAATATATCATAGGTGATATTCTTGAGTCATCCCAGCCTACCAAATTGAATTGATCTTGAACAATGTTTCCTCATGATGAAATGGAGAAGTTACGGAAGAAAAGTAGAAGAGAAGAAGAAAAAGAGGAAAAAAAGAAATCTTAGTGAAAAAAACAATTGGGATACTTTCTTTTTATTTTAGTATAAGGGTAGTATTGATATTTTATCATTAAGAAAAATACTCCTTTAGCTAAAATAAAGTCCCATATAACCATGAGTATCCCCTAATTTGTGAGAGTATTTCTCAATCGAAGGTTCTTAATTAAATTGGATAAAACAAATAATAAATGTAATTGTATAGAATCTCTTCATATAAATTAGGGAAATCTCTACTACAATGAATATGAATATATATATATATATATATATATAATATATTATAAAAAGACGATGTGTTTGTGTATCCCGGACAAATCCGACCAAATCATCATCCTACGGCCCAGGACGATGGATAGACCAGATACGCTAAGATATATTTTCGACCGTCGTATAATAAAAATTGGTTAAAATAACTAAAAAGTAGGATAGATAAATATAAAACATTTACAAGGGTATATTGGATCAAGATTTATATGGATATAAATTGATTATAGTTTTGCCTGAATCTAGTGGATTAATTAGGTTTCTTAAAAGAATCCTGGATTCTTATGGATATATAGTCTAGGATTATAATGGATTAATTTAGATCAATTCAGATTTATAAATATTAAAACACATTTCTAAACGCCAAATACTTTATCAAGAACAGAGTTACAATACATATAAAAACAAAAGAGCTTCACAAAAGCTTTTTATATTTTGGGTCAAACGCCAAAGTTTGAAAAGGTTATCAACAAGGGAAACATATGGAAATGAATGAGAGAAAAATACAATGAACCAATACGACCAAATAGCCAATTTGATGGACCAAATGCACCTGATTCTAAGCCATTCCAGTAAATGAAGGAGAGGCTATTTTTAAAAGAGAACTGTGTAGCCCTGTATATCATAAATTCATTGGAAGAAATAATATGTTTCAGTGGGAAAAAATAGCTTGTCTTGATATAGAAAAAGGAGAGAAAAAAATTCAAGTATGTAAGATATCCATAAGAATCCATGAAACTCTCATGGTTTGGGTTGAGATAGATATAAGATAATAACATACATATTTTACCTACCAATATCCATAAGAATCCTTGTATATCTTGACCCTCTATTATCCTTAGAAATCTTAAGTAAATTGAATACCTAGCATATTTGTTGAATCTTAAATAATCCAAATTGAATACCTCGGATATTTAATGATTTCATATGAATCCTAATTGAATACCCAGGAGTTTCTAGGAATTTCAGTTATCCTTATAAATCTTAATTATAGACACCCCTATTAAAATATTGAGTTAGAGATAAAGTCTTTGTCGAGCGATAAAGATTTGACCGCCAGTGATGAAGACTAAGTTGCTAACGACTTACTCTTTATCGCTCGACAGAGATTTTGACGCGTTGCGCATCATCTCAAAGTTGAATGTTTGAAAGGTCAATTTAATGAAATGAGAGGTGCATAGTGGATGATTATGAGAGGTGCATAGTGGATGATTTTGACCAAATATTTTGAGAGGTGAATAGAAACTGGCCTAATAAACTGGCTTCCTTCGCAACACTAACCCTTTTTTCAAATAACTCTGCCTTATAACCGCATTAAACCAGGAAGATTTTGACCCTGTAATATGAGCATGATTAACAGCATTGCATATTGCTGCCATCGCTGGAAACTCAAAAATTGCTGAGCTGCTAAATTCGAAAAAGAAAGACGATTGAGAGGAATAGAAAAAGAAGGTAAACATGTAGAAACCTTAGAATTATAGTATTCTTAATTTATTTATTTTTGCTTCTTTTGATCTTTGGTTCTTTTTCTGCTTAACATCTGTGCCTATTGATTTTTTTATTTTTTTATGAATTGAATTTTGATTGTTTGAGGTATGCTCGTCAAGACAGGGAGATAGAACGAGAGATGGTTTCTTTTTCTTCATCTCCTTCGCTGAGTTAACACCCTAACAATGGCAATCTTACTGATGAGACGAAAGCTCAACTGGTGTATGATCTTCTCGGTGAAGACAAAGATGAGCAAAAAGATGAAGACTTGGTTAGTAAACACAAATTCTAGGGTTTGTAATGGTAATTGATGTTAATGTTTGTTTGTAGGAGTGATAAGTGTTGTAGTTTCGTATCAATCTTTGTTATTCACTTGCTTAGACTAAGAATTATCTATATAATCCGATAATATTGTAAATTGTTTTTTTGGTGACATGAATTGTTCTGCATGTCTCTACAGGGCTACACATCTAACTTAGCTATTTGGATTTCTTCAAGGCGAATATAAACAAATTGGAATCGACAAATTATACCAATGCTTAATAATAAGAAAGCTGGCATCTACATACTTACTACCACTGTGAGTGGAGGATTGACTAGAGGTGTCTTCTTAAGGTTTGAATCATTTGATTTCATCTCTAAAATTGATCACTCTTTGGCAAAGGTTTACAATATTTCAGAATTTGTAAACATCATTCGCATGTACTCGGATATTGAAACCATTGATGGTTCGGTTCGAGTAGGATGTGGTAGGATCTATGGTGGAACATAACACTGGAATGTACGAGAGGCCACACACTTAGTTGAGTTAATGAACTTGCTCAACATCCTAACTTGAAAGTCACTTTCTATACCTTTCTTTTCCGATCATCCATTCCTTTGTAAATAGAGCTTCTTCTTTTGCATTAGTTATTTATAAGTAGATGCTAGATTCATTGTGTTATTTTTGTTTGGGGTCATTATTCATGATCAAAATCCTATGGGCTCTATTACATTTATGATTTTGGTGTAAGGTTTCCAACTCATATGTTACTTTTTTAGATTAATAAGGCTGCTTGGTTAGTAGTCTGAGCATTTACGACACTGTTTGAGAATCTGGGTTGTATTCTCAGTATTTTGCATATCCAGTAGCAGGCTTTCATTAAGAAAAAATAAACCTTTATTTTACAGTAATCTAAGTATTATTTGGTTTGAATATACAGTTACAATTATACTTTAAAGTGAAACCCCCTAAAACAAATAAACCTCCATCTGCGGATGATCTAACGGCACAACAGCTCCGGGTATGCCATCAATACCATTGGTGATGACGCTGATGATGGTGAATCGGATTCGAAAAGAAGGTGATTTTCTCTAATCAGATCACATTTGGGCAAAAAGTGGCTAATGGAAACCCAAATCCAGGTACCTTATTAGTTTTTTGATTTAAATTTTTTGTTTCTCATGCCCAAAAAATGTGTGTATCTATTAGTTGCATTTCTGATTCTCTTACAAGTTACCTTTTTTTTTTCCATGAGAAACGATTGTATTTTTCATGTCTCTAAAGTTTTTTCAGTATAAAAAGCCAAAGAATTGTTCTTTTAAGAGATGTAGTCGAGTTCTTTTTAAGGACTGTTTGTTTCTGATCGAAGAATTGTACCCTAAATTTGATTTTTCTTTGGTTAGTCATACTGTTTCAATTTTGAATAATCTCTGTTCTAGAAATCCTGTAGGTCACAATAGTTATTGTAGATTTTGGTTTTAATAATCCTTTTAGGGTTTTTCTGATTGCTTTAAATGATCGTTAGGACTATAAGAGTAGTGTACTACCGACTGTCATCTTTACCTTCTCATGAGGTGTTCCTCCAATGAAGGTTTATAAAACTGAATATCTGATTGGTTGGGAGATATTCATGGAAGAATGGTTTAAATGATTGTTAGGACTATAAGAGTAGTTGTGAAATACAATTGAGTTATGAATGCACATATGCTGTTTGATATAAATACTCATCTAGATATAGTTTTTTGCAATATTTTGAGGGTTAGTTAGGAAATATGAAAAATTGTTAGTATAGTGAATCAATTATATAGTTGAGCACATGATTTTTTAGTGTGATGTTTCTCAAACACTTTTACAGATGAATAATGTCTTATAAAATTTTCAACTAGAAATCCCGACATACTTAACATGATAAATATCTATTTCTGTTCACAGACAGGGTGTAGTCGAGAGAAAAATAGAGAAGTTTTCAGTTTATGGTCAAAGTTCAAAAAGGTATCTTTCTCGGATTTTATCTTCAGTTGTTTTTTTAGTTATGTTGCAACCATTGTAGTATCATTCATTGGTAAATTAAGACCTTTTTTGCTTAATTTGTCACAGTGATACACGTATACAAATTTATTTACTGTTTCTCTATCAGTAATTTGAACTGAACGAAATTTTGACAAAAAAGAGGGGCAAATTAAGAGAGGTATGACGAAGGACGATATGATTTGAGCTACCGTCGAAGCAATACACGCTAACCAAGCTGTTCTTTACCTTTCTGGCGGAGCTTCTCAGGTTACTTCTTCTTCTCTCTCTCTGCAGTTAGACTCTTTTTAAGAATTATACTCAATTTGAAACTGATGACACAAACAGCCCCTTGGATGGTTGATTTTTGTTCCTGGTGCTTCAAATACAGTGCTTGAAGCTGTTGTTCCTTTTCAAGGGTTAGTCTTGACTCACGTTGACGAGCAAGTAACAGGGTATTGCATGTACCAGTTGGTATTAGTACCAATGTTGAATATATTTGATCTTCAGAACTTTGGTTGTCTCTTAGTAATTTCCAGCTAAATGCTGTGATCTGATGCACCCATAACTAATTTGCTGTCAGAATTGTTGTGTTCCCCAAGGCATTGATATCTCTTACATATCAGTTCATTTTTTGTGATGTCTTGCAGATTGGCGAATCTATCTCAAGCGCACTCAATGTTGTACAAACATCTCATTCTTACGGGGATGTGATGCTTCTCATGAAAGCAGCTGAGACAAAGCAGGTATGTAGTTTTTTTTTTCTTTCTTTTTTTCTTTCAAATCCATTGTCAATCCTTTTGTACCCTGTTGGGCGTTAAGTTTGTTAAAAGCTAGAAGATCTAGGTCAACACCAGATAAATTCAGGACCCGAAATCTGAACCAGATTTTGAGAAGTGTGAAAGATGTAAACACATAGCCAGAATTACAACCAATCAAATTACTAGCTAATGAGATATCTGTTTCAGCTTCAGTATTATTTTAGTAATTTGGCCCTCTCTTAATGGATAAGTAACATAATATGCAGTAGCTTCCCAAAGAGGATAACACATACTTTATACAAACATGCTCTGAAATCATAAAATCTAAAATCTAATTCCTTTTTACAACAACAAACCTACCATTAATTTTCTGATGTTGCTGCACAACAATCTGCAAGGATTGCCACAACTTTTAGCATCCTCTCTCGATACAGAAACTTGAAGGTGCCTGAGAGATAGAAAAATAGGTTAGGTCACCAAGATATATCCGAGTTTAATATCTTTGGCGTGCTATATATGTGGGTTAGAAGTGCAGTACTTGGGTGGTGCGGGAAGGGTTAGATGAGTAGTACACTGTCAAGCTACACCATTTTGTAATGTTTTTGAAATATGGCTTTTGAAAGAAAATGTGCTGGTCAGCTACTCTATTTTCAGATCTCCATGGCTCAAGTACTCTCCAAGGTCCCTTTTATTCTGTCCAATTTCCATTTTCATACATGTGAAATACTAATCCACTGAGCTTGAATTACTTATCTTTTATGAGCTCTTGGAATTTTGTTCCCACCCATTAACTCAATTATTTATGTTTATCATTTCGAATTAGTGTTGATCTATTCATTGCAGTTAGTTTATCAATATTGAAAAACTGTCATTACTTTCTGTAAGTACTTACTGAATTGCCTATTCTTGCAGAAAGAAGCATGCTCGAGCAGCACTTTTCGACACCCTCAATCTAAAAGGTATGTAGCAATCCAATTTAGAGATTAGTACAGATCAAATAGGTAACTAAACCACCGTTGCCTTTCCGTATTTGTGTTTGTTTCCAGGCGCTTTCCGTATTTGTTCTTTATGTTAGATGTACAGCAAGTGACCCTGCTGATCCTAGAATTCTTATTGGGGGTGATGAGAGATCAGCATATGGATCACAGCATACCAATGAATTGCCGGATTAGTTTATCTGTCATTGCAGGATATTTTCTGATTAGGGTTGTATAGTGACAATGATGCTAAGCATGCTACTGACTGGTTATCACCTATCATGTTCTGTGGAGTTACCTGAGTAGGATATATTTTTCACAGGAAAATGATTATGGTCCAACTGTTACATTCATCTTTTGCCGTCTAAATATTTTGTGCTTCTATTTTGGAAAGCTATTCAGACTTTAGGTCCCAATTGGTATGTGGATAAGCTTACTGTCTTTTATGAGTAATCCCTAGCACTATGCTGCTGTACATGTACCTAACTTCCAGAATCAGGTTTAGGGTCATACTAAGACATTAATGTTGAATCATGATAATGAATAATCTTATACTGGTTCAAAATTATCTCAATGAGCACAATTGTCACTATTTAATGTACTTCACATTGGGAATTTAGATAATGCATCTTCAACTGGCCCTGGCAAGATTGGATTGAAGAATGGAGAAAGATCAACTCGGCTTGCCTATTGTTGCAGAAAGAAGCACGCTCAAGCAGCACTTTTCGACACCCTCAATCTAAAAGGTATGTAGCAATCCAATTTGAATTCATTTCAATCATACAAGGCCTTCATATCTCAACCCATGGTTTTGATTTTGATCAAATGTCTACCCGAATTCACATCTCAAATGGTATTTGAATAAAAAAATAAAATTGTTTGGGTTTGTATATATACCCTGTATTTAACTTTAGTGTTATTTACCCTGTATTTATCTGTGTGTTGTAGTAGTTGGTTTATGTATATTCATGATCTTCTGTTGCTTCTGTTTTTGGTAAAAAAAATAGATTTTGTTTTTTATTTTAGCTAAAGCTGCCCCAATTAACATACAGTTCGAATATGAATTGTTTTTTTTACCAGTTCTGACCATGTATTCTTAAGAGTTGATTAGTCGAGCTCTTTCAAAACTGATTTGCTTACTATTTTTTTTTTTTTCGCTCCAGGGAAGATTACAAAAATGTATTGGTTACAATGGTTGGTCTCAACCCTCACTGTTCAATTCATGTAACAGAATTGCTTCCCTCACTGTTTAATTCATGTTGGAGATTTCAATATTATTATTAAGAACCACTGATTTGGCCTTCTTTTTCTTAAGTGTATTGCTTCCATCACTGTTTAATTCATGTCCGAGATTTCAACTAAAATTACTGTACTGTAGCCTTCAATATTTACAAATTTCTTTCAGCAAGAAACTTCAATATATTTAGGGTTATTTTAATTTTGGATCCTAGAAAAATGACTAATATTGCGTTTGGGTTCTTAAAAGTTTAAAATTAAAGTTTGGATCTCAAGACCATAGTTGACCGCGTTGATAGTTAGAAAATCTGGTTGGTTAAATACGGAAATGGCTAAATATTTATTAGATTTCTAATTATTTACTAACTATACTATGTTCCTAATGTTAAACACATGTGTGGTGGAAAAGTGCCCATTAAGTAAGGGCTGAGATTGTTTACAAGTCAGAACAAGTAATAGTGCCCTAAAATATCTTCATCGAATTTTAGTTGGGTCGTAACGGTGACAAGGAAGAAGAAGTGGAGAGAAAGAAAGAAGATGGGTGGAGATGGATGTATTCCGTCAATAGATCTGTTTCGGTCGGAACCGATGTAATTGGTACAGCTGTTTAATTTGATTGATGCAGTTAATTTGATTCCTTGTAATTTGAATAATGATACTGTTTAAAGTGAAATTTGCAATTTGCAATTAATTTCTTTTCATCCCAATTCATGAATGAGTAATTCAGCTGATTAGGGTTTGAGCAAATGGGTTTTTAACTAATGTGGGTTTTCATTGGAAATTCAGATGATTAAGCTATGAGGTTACGGGGATTGATTGGTTTCATGAAAAGTTAGATTGGATTAGGTCAAAACATGAAGGTAATGAGGTTTACATAAACATGAAAAGGTTTAGAAGGAAGAGCAATAATAATAATAGGAAAAACAATTAAGACCACATCTGTAAGAACCCATTTGTATAATTTATATGCTGCTGAACCAAATGATTGAAAGAACGTTTTATAAGTCCGTTTTTTATGGCTTCATCTTGTTTTAAAGAAGGTGCGGTGGTGGAGGAGGGTAATTGAAGTGGTGGTGGTGGTGGAGAAAGAATAAGTGACGGTGGTTCTGAATTAAAGAGTTTAGTAACACTGCTGATACATAAACGAAGATTAGAAGGAGACCGTGAAGAGAAACGAGAAGGAGGAAAGCATTGAAGAACTGTTACTTTTAAACTGGAAAAGGAGTAGTGCCGTAAATAGGATTTGGACTATTCAGTTACACGTGCAACTCATGTGTTAGTGATAACTAACGGCGTTAAGTAAATCAAAAATTAATTAAAAATAATAATTTTTTAACTTTCAAAACGGTCAACTATAATTCTGGGACCTAATCTTTAATTTTAAATTTTTTGGATTCCAAATACAACACTGGTCATTTTTTTAGGACCCAAAATCAAAATAACTCATATTTATCAATTGCCTTTTTATGTTTTCTATCTTTTCTGATTCAGATGCATCTCCGTTTTTTATCGGGTCCTAATTGTCTGTGGCACGTGTGATTTATTCACTCTTTTGCATTTCATAGATTCAATATTTTTGTTGCCGGATCACTGTCTGTAACCAATGATTCTGCATCTGCTGGTGATGATTCGAAGGTGTGGGTAGCATATATGATATATGGTATAACATACTTAACAATTAAGGTTAGTAAGCTAATTAGGTTACTCATTTGATATGTTTATACTGATTTCGTCACCTAATCTAAGATGTACCAGGAGCGTTCATTCAAGTTGCTGCCCTTAAAAGCACACTCTAAATGTGAGGCTGTTCCCTGAGATGATTTTCAAGCAGCGCTTATTAAGTTTTAGTTTAGTTAGATGTTGTCATTTATGTGAATTGATTTATTTATTTATTTTTGATACTATCTAAGAGAATTGATATCTGAAATTTTATGTACTTTGTTACTGAACATTGAGAATGCACAATTGTTGCAGCAGAGCAGCTGCATAAAATATTGTGACTCAGAATGCACTTCTATTGTAAGGATTCTTCTTCAGAACTTCATTATTTAGTTTAGTAAGAAGAAGTTTCCGTCTTCTTTATTTGAAAACCTCTTATGTTCCGTTAAAGCTAAAAAAATTGGTATCTATTGTTTTTTTGTTATAGACACAGAATGATGAACATCTTTATTTGTGCAAAAGCAACATCTTTCGAGGTGCAATGAGCTGCGTTTCCAGATGATGTTTCTGACTAATTAAACAATAAACGGATCAAAACTCTTTTTTGTTTATCATGTAGTTACTAATCTTTTAAAGTAATGCCTAAATAAAGAAAAATGTGTTGAAGGTTAAGGCATTGATAATTGTTTTAAAAACAGTCTTATATAGTCCATAATGATAATCAAAAGGCTTTTTCCTCGAGGACATACACAGTTGCCACCTAAACCTATGTATGTTCCCAACCACTAGATATATATAGCAGTTCTACCACAAACAGCTAGGTGTACCATATTAATTAAGGTTAATTTGACTTTGGTACCTGAATTTTCTCCAGATTTAGTGTTTTTATTTATATTTGTCTAACGTAAGACTTTAGTACCTAAAATCACTATTCATCCTGGATGATAAAGTTAAAATACTGACTTCCGTTTAGATTTTTTTTTTTTTTAAAATAAAAATAAATACTTATCGTCGTTAACGGTGCCGTTAACACATGAGTGTTTTAAAACTCACATGCCTTCTTATACATCCTACGGCTGATTCTTCAGATCCAACGATCATATTTTTAGAATTTCAAACCCAAATACAACGTAACCAGGACAGCATGACCAATAGTGGATCCAACGGTTGCATACATGTCTACGAGGGCATTCTTTACATGGATATCAGCTTCAAACCCAAATACAGCATAACCAACAGTGGGTTTAAAAAACAAATCATGAATATCCCCCATTAAATCAACTAATAAACCATCAACAAAGATAGTCTGATTCCCTCGAAAATTCCATTGTAATTTCTTCACACGTATTACCTTATTATTGTCAATACATACAGATTAAACTGGATATTTATAACCTGATTCATCTTCATTACCACATCTAATCAATATGTTATGTTCTGAATGTAAGGGAAAAAACTTATTTATCTGTATGTAAGGGAAAAACTTATTAACTAGTGCATGCTTTACTAAAACATTAAAGTATCTCCTCACTGGCATACTTGAGATATTTCCCCATTTGGTTGCTCGAACAAAGTCTTGTCTACCAGACCATTCCATGCCATGAACCCAGTTTGAGTTCCCTGTTCAAATTTGAAATATTTTACTCAAAATGTGATATTTTTCCATTAAAAGTCACAAAAACAAAAGCAAGAGCAAAACAGATATGACTTAAAAAGTGAAATTACAAAAGGACACTTACCAAGCCAGTTGCATATGAAGTCATACTCCCCTGCATAAACTAGCAATTTGATGCCATCATTAAGAAGAGCTGGGATTCCGACTTCTAGAATCTTCATCCAGTCCATTTGCATTTTGGAATACACAGTTGGGCTACATGAGATGAATTCAATGTTGCCAACTCCAAGAGCTTGCCTGACAGATTTCAGATTCAGAAATTTCTCCATGCTGGAAAAATCATAGCAGAGGCTCCCTTCACATTGCTTCCTTATGTCATAGTACTGAAAAAGAATGAAAACCATAAAACATATTCATCAAGTTCTAATAAAGTCAATAACAAACGAAAGCTTAAGTTCAATAATCAAAACAAAAATGCTTCCTTACATTGATATTTCCAGCAATATTGAGGATACTACTGAATATCAAATTGCAAGTGGAGTAAGATCTGAGGCATTCGACTTCGCCTTTTTCAGCTGAATATATGCTAAAAGTGAGACATACAAAATAAGTTTCTGATTGATATCCTCGTAATCAGATTCTTCAATTAGCTTATTTTGCAAGGCGTACCCAGTTTCTGATTGATATCCTTGCATACTTTCTGAATTCAATTTCTTAACAGCAACAATCATTCCACTACAAATTTTAGAAGGAGCATGAGTTTCCTCATCAAGATAACCTTTAAAAACCCTACCAAAACCTCCTTCACCTAAAACAGTACCAGGTTTGAAAATCCTGGTCGCTGCTTCAAACTTAGGTTACCCATTTAATCAATATACATAAAACATAACAAAGACATGGTATATAGATGGCTGTAATTTTTAGATCAAATTCTTCGAATGTTATTGATTACCCCAAAGCCAAAGAGACAAAGCACAAACATTTGACAAATTAAATGTGTTTCTCTGATTGCCAACAAGAGGTTGGACAACCTAAAGATGAAAAGACAGAACTGCATCAAGCTAACTGCATTATCTTCTAAAGTAGAAAATAGGTTCTGCACACAATGCACTTGCTGCATCACTAAGACCAAATCTCCGTAGGTGGCAAGATAGTGTGAAATGCGTCACCTATACAGATACCACTTGTGTAGAAAAATTGGTTTTCCATACTATTATCACCTTTCAAGAATTACTAAAGAACTAGAGAATAGGTTCTGCTCTTAACTAGAGTGACTGGCTAAAAAAGTACCCATAAAAATTATGCTGAACACAGTCAACCCAAAGATACATGTGACTGAGAACATTTGAAGCAGTAACTTTGATATATAAGAAAAATAACAGAAGAAGAAAAGGCTAAGACTTGTTAACCTGTGTGGTTTTCCCGCACCCTGTCTCACCGGATATTAGCACTACCTGATTTGAAACATAAACAGACAAATCTCAGAAAACTAAATGAAGTCGTATCGTTTTGCTATCACAACAAGCCAAATTCAAACATCTACGTTGCACTTACAGAATGCTATCCTGGAAAGCTGCAATTGGAAGCTTAGACCTCCCTTCCTGGATCTGCACAACCCACAATAAAACCTCAGAAATCACAATCATCAAAATTAGAAAAACAGAAAAGTAAACACCCTCTACGCAAACCTGTTTATGTTTCGGATGATTTTTCATTTCAAAAGCTGTTTTGACCTTCTCTTCAAATTTAGCTTTATCCATTGACGGTCTACATAAAGAATCATGGATCGAAATCAAAACCCTAAGGAAGAAATCGGCAGAAGAGTAGACAAAAAGTACAAATCAAAACCCCGAGGGAGAAATTGACATAAGATGAGGCAAAATGTAGAAATTAAAACCCTAACTAGAGATCAGACGAAGTTTGTAGAAAACTTACCATTGGTTAATAAACTTGAACACGTTAAGCATCTAATGAAGCTGGTGTATCATCTGTTGATGTCGGATTTGCTATTGGTGTTCCTCTACTAGAACTCTTCACTCTTCTTCCGACCGTTGCTATTGGTGTTGCTCTACTAGATGGAGGCGGAGAAGTCGAAAACATATTAGGGTATGGTTTCTATTTTGGTTAGGTTATACTACCTCTGTTTCAGGAAAAGAGTTACTATCATTTTTTCAAATTTTTCTATTTTTAGATTAAAGTGAAAAAGTGATAGTAACACTTTTCCAGAAACAGAAGGAGTATTAGTTAGGTAGATCTTAACCGTTCATCTTTAAGATGGAACAAGATCTAATATAAACCGTAGCTTTTAACCGTTAGGGACTTGGTTTGTCATTGATAGTAAAGTTTTTTTTTTTTTAGTAATTCAAATTTAATGGACGGAAAAAAATAACACGTCATCATTTCACGGGTCTTAACGGGTGAACAGTGATTCCAGGTACTAAAGTCTAACGTTGGACAAATGTAAATAAAAACACTAAATCTGGACAAAACCCAGGTACCAAAGTCAAATTAACCCTATTAATTAACACGACAATTGTGGACTATAGGATAGCTTCCAGCTAAAGGATGTATTGCCAATATTTGATCTTGACCCCCCACTAACCCAGGATCAAAAGGCTTAATGGAAGGGGACGAAAGATATACATACTTGATATCTATAATATAAGAAAAGTGGTGAATGTCTTATGATAAGACAAAAGACATACGAAATCGTTCGAAAAAGGTATCACACTGTTGACTTTGTCTTCCAACTAATTGAGACAAAGGACGAACGGATCAAAATTAACTGACGGCTGTGATTTTACATCGGTCCAGCAAATTTAATAAAGCATCGGATTCCTGGGTCTTAAAATTTATAAACCCATCAAGAACTGTAAATCTCATTTTGCTCTTATTGTAAACCCTAACACGAAATTGACTTCTGTCTTCTCCCCATCCCTAACCAAAGAAGAAGAAAGGTAGGATCTCTCTATGTTGATAGTTGTTGTTATCAGGGCTAGGCTTATACTTCTATTGATTCCCTTTCACGATTTCTTTGGTTTCAGATTCTGCTACTGAAATTTGGGAAAAATTAACAATCATGGCGACTTATGGGAAACCTGAGAATGTTTTACAGCGCATTGAAGGTTAGTTTCGTGTTTATATAATCGGTTTGTGAATAAAACTAATTAGGGATAAATATTATTGAAATTAAATTAAGTGATCGATATTTTTCTTCAAGACATGTTTTTGCTGGAACTATGTTGTTTGAATAGTTGAATGTTGAATTGAGTAGACTGAATTCGATAATGATCATGTAATTTAAGTAGAAATTTTCATCAGTAATGGGTTACTGGTTTAAGAACTTTAAGTGGGTTTATTTAAGGTTATGGAATTCAATATCTTTATAACTTGGAACTTCAGTTTTAACTTTTAAGTAATCATGGTCAGTATATAGCTAGGGTATCTTAGTTCTGTTTGATCTTATAATTTGTCTTTGGAGATTGAATCATTTCAGCTGGAAATTTAAGAATTTTTAGTGCTTTGTATGTACTTACATCAAAATCTATATATATGAATCTTTCTTCTGATTCTGTTTGGCCGTTTCTATTGGGTTGTAGTACATGTAAAATATAGAAGACCCCTAATGCAAAGCCATCTTGAAAGGAGAAGGTTGGAAGGTAGCAGAATTACTTTAGTGGTAGAACTTCTTTTTCTTAGAAAGGTATTTAAATAACATCTCATCTTGCAATTAATGGTGGAACTTCCCCATAATGATAATTTGATTTTAAGATAACGAAAATGTTCAGGATCTACTTTATATACATAGATGTCAAAGCCAGAATTTCTAAAAGGTAACAAGGATATCATTCATCATGAATTTGAGGGTTTTACCATAGTGTATCTTGATGTCTTAGCTCAATTGGTAGAGCACATGGTTTACAACCATGTAGTTGTGGGTTCAACTCACATAGATGGTACATAAATCATGTGATTAGACTTCCATTTATATAACGAATTTATGAGTTATTTGGATCTTTTATGTCGTTGTTGTGATCTTTTATCTTCAGTCATTTAATTTATTGGTGCTACAAAAACTTCTTTAAGAGCAATTCAGTGGGTATTGACTTTTGCCAAAATGTCAAGCCAGGTGGATGGGCAAACTCGGTTTTAGGCGGTGGAGAATGAGATAAACGACGTAATATGAATCGACCGAGGAAACAAGAGTCGCTCGGCCTATGTTGAGTCGAGGCTCGGTGCTGCACCGAGCCTCGTCTCAACGTAGGTCGAACGACTCTTGTTGCCTCCATAACGGTTAGATCCCAACGGCTCTAACTTCTCTCCCTATAAATTCAACCAATTTTAACTCCAAAATAACACCTTCTCCACTCAAAAAAACTTCTACTTTCATTTAAATCTTAATATTTCCATCTCAAAATCTTGATCTCAACTTCTGCTAAAAAAAATCAGAAAAAACAATGGTCATCTCACCACAAACACAGAATACTAAATCAGGAAAGGATTCACAAAAGCCTCGCAGTCCAAGGTTTAATCTCAATGAAAATAAAGCTATCTGCAAATGATATGTATCGTGTACGCTTGATGTTGTCAATGGTGCTAGTAAACATGCTGCAACGCTTTGGAAGAAATTTTATGAATTATTTGATAAGGAAACTGGGAATCCAAATAAACGTGACTTCAACGGGTTGTCGGGTCGTTTTCATGTAATCAGCAAAGCCGTGAACGCTTGGGTAGGTGTGATGATGCAAGTGAATCGCCAAAGAGGAAGCGGTGATACTGAAGCCGATATAGTAAGTTAGTTGCATTTTAAAATATATTATTGATTTTTAAAACTTTGTATTATCAAGTTATTGTATGACTAATTTTTAAATGTTGAAACTGCAGATGCGAAAAACTCGAGAGGCATGAAAACTCAAAGAAAGTTTGAGTTTCAACTTCGAAGAATGTTTTCGTATTCTCAAAGTCCTGAACCGATTTAACCCCGAACTGTTGAATGGATATCAAGTACCAAAGAGATCCCCTTACGAGACGACAAACATTTCTCAAGGGTCTTCGTCTACTTATTCTTCACCGGAAACAGGCTCATCCCCACAACCTAACGCAGCCGCATTCCAGCATGCAAATAGTACTCTTAATGTTAATGGAAATACAAAACGATATGATGGACCAAGCAACAAGAAAGCTAGAAGGATTAGAAAGGCATCTCAAGAAACCACTGAATCTTCAACTTCAGATGTCAACTTCCAAGAATTTTTTGAAAAACAAGAACAGACTGATTGGTAAAATGGTAGAACACAAGAAAATGACTGAAAAAATTAGGAGAGGTCGCAAGGCTCTTGAACAAAATCTTTTTAATGCTCACATGAGAGGAATCTTGGGAATGGACACGTCAAAGATGAATCAGATGTAACTACGACTCTGGCAAGAAGAAATAAATAAAATTGAAGCACAGGAGGCACAACAATACCCAGATTCAGTTGATGTTGATTCTGGTGAGGAGGAGAATGAGGATATCAGTAATGCCATTGTTCCATTGGATGATTAGTGCTAGTTTTATTTTATTTTAATGTAATCCTTTGTTTCAATTTCGATGTAATCAAATTTCATTTCAATTGCAGTGTTGTTTTTCACAAATTTGATCCTTAATTTCAATATTTGATACCTAAATTACATAAAAAATCCAATTAAAATAAAATAAATAAAATGATTGAAATAATAAAAGGTTCGAAAACTAAAACTAAATCATGTGATGGTTTCTTCTTCCAAAATCATCCCACAAGTGTGCAGTGAGATCTTCCCTTAGCCTAGCATATAATCCTTTGTGTTCAATTATCGCTTCTACCATTCTGTACTCTCTTGCTGGCATACCATGAAGGGGTTGAACATCTCTTCTTAAATCATGATGTGGATAACTTGTCCATGTAGGATCTCGGCGGGTTTCCTCGATTACCATATTATGCAAAATGATGCAGGTGAGCAAAACCCTATTTATTTCTATTGGTTTGAACGAACGATATGGTCCACAAATTATATGGAACTTCCGCTTCAAAACTCCAAATACTCGTTCAAAATCCTTCCTAACCGCCATCTGTTTCCCGTTAAAATGTTGCTTTACACGTTTTCCATGGGTTACCTGAGCCTAAGCTTGAACTAAAGTCAACCATTGTGGATAAATTCCATCCGCCAGAAAATACCCACTCTGATAGTTGTTGCCGTTGACAGTGAAATTTGAAGCTGGAGCAGTTCCATACTTCAACTCTTCAAACAGAGGCGATTTATGCAAAACATTGATGTCTGATAGATACATTTTTGTGTCTTATGACTCTTATCTGATCTCATATTTATAATTGTTAGTGCTCAAATTAGGTATTAATAATGTTATTTTCTTTATTTTGTAAGTGTTTTCAAAGAATAAACAATTATAAAATATGGGCTAAAATTGATAAAGGCACCCACATAATTGATAAAGGCACACACCTCTTTAGAATTCAAATATAATTTTGGCGGGACTTTTTCTCTCTTGATCTGTGATGATTCTCTACGTGATTTGGGGTAATATTTGAAGAGTTTAAAGGTTCGGATATTCTCTTGCCCTAATAAGAAGAGTTTCACAAGTTTTGGAAACATAAAAACCACAACAGAATCAAAGTTATACTCTCGAAAAGAAATCAGGGAGAAAAGTGATTTTCACGTAACACATGAATTGACTTTCCTATTTTGTAGAGTTTGTTTCCATACTCATCGTTATTTTGTTAGAAAAAACAAGGCAACGAGAAGAAGATCAT
The DNA here is from genome assembly GCA_023531435.1 of Papaver californicum. NCBI lineage: Eukaryota > Viridiplantae > Streptophyta > Magnoliopsida > Ranunculales > Papaveraceae > Papaver > Papaver californicum. The sequence continues at coordinate 1,783,151 of JAJJMC010006379.1, forward strand.
CAATGAGTCAGATTGAGATTTTGTTCAAAGAGAAAGAAAATAATTCCTGATGATATTTTCCATTAAGAGAAGATTTTGTGAAGATTAAAGCAGAGGATTTTTGGAAGATAATCGATTGCTTGGTGATGTAATATAAATATAAGAGTCCAAGGAATAGTTTAGGGGGCTGGCAGAGGCCAGAGAGTGAGAAAATAAAATTCAGAAAATTCTGCTCGTGAGAAGAGGTTGAAGAAACTGTTACCAAAAGTTTGAAGAAGAACATCGTCGTAAAAAAAGAACTTTGTTATAAAAACTAAGAACAACGTCGTAAAAGAAGTTGTGATCTTTTTTGTTTCATCCAGGGACAGAGAAAGCACCATCTGTAACGTTTATAAATGTCTCAAATTTACTGTGTTAGATTTATTTCTTCTTTTCAAAGCACTTTTTAGCCATATATTCATCTTTTGAGTGTGTTTTGAGCACCATGAGCTAAACCCCATCACTGGAAAAATGGAGGAAGCCATATTTCACAATTGTGTGGTAAATATATTTAATTCTTTTATGACTTTGCATTAATTTAATATGATTTATGATTTTTGTTAATTAGTTGTGATCTTGTTTGATGGTGTATGCTTAGTCGTAAGTACTTTTAATTTACATCTAATGTTTTAAAAATCTACTTTGACAAAGAATTAGAGTCAATATCTTTTATTATATGAACAAGAATTGTCTAGAATTCATATTTGAACCATATGAATATGAAAATCGATGAAATCCTGAGTCCTAGTCCCTTGTAATATTGTCATCATCTTTTATTTATTTTCTAGTTTAAATCAGGATGAAGTCTGAAATCTTTCTCAACAAGTCCGAGTAAACTATCTTTATTTACCACTGTCTACATAATCACACCAAATTTTTGGCACCGCCGACGTGAACTTGCTATTAGATTAGGGTTTTAGATTTTTATTTTATTTTTAGGTTTTAATTAGGTTAATTAGGATTTATTTTATTTTTATTTTTATTTTTATTTTAGATTTAGTTTTTTCTTGGGTATTTTCTTAGCTTTGATGTGCAGGTGATCTTTGATAATAATTTTGGAAATTACCTACCAAAAAAGGTAAGTAGTATACCTCAAAAAAAATTTCAGATTTTTCATTAGATTTTTATTTTATTTGTATATATTTATTTTAGATTTTATTTTATTTTGTATATAAAAAAAACACGTGCACAAACAACATATTGCACCTTCCGGCACCATTTTTAGGAAAACTTGTGGGATAGTACGGTGAACCCTTTGGGCGTTATCATCCGAAACACCACAAACCTCAGACTTGTACCTTTGACCAGTCTTTGACTGTAGGTATATTTTGCTAAGGTAACCTGAGCCTACCCAATTTTAGTCGAACCTGCATTTGCACGTTCACCTAAAAAAAAAACTTAAAAAAAAATATCAAACTGGTATTATGATAGCTAATACAATGAATATCCGACTAAGTTTCAAAACGGACATTACCCGTACTATGACCATAGTGTGGATAGTAATTAGGATCACTACCAACCTTCTTAAGGTTGTGGTTCATACCATGGCGATCCCAAGTACTATTCGTAGGTGTACAAGTCATATGAACGCGAAAACTAGCGAAATTCGAGTTTTTTTATCTTTGAAGGATGTCCTCAAGAAGTTGCAAGCTAGTACTATTTCTTTCGAAAAATCCATGAAGCAGATATGGTCTAGTACTCCTTATGGTGACCCAAATACTTCTCTAGAAGAATCACCCGAGAAGTTGCGATTGAGTACTCCTTATGAACCTATTATGACTCTAGAAGAATCTCCCAAGAAGATAACTGAGATAACATATAGGGTTGAGTTAGAGGCAAATAGGTATAAGTTAGAGACGAAGGAAAGAATTGCAACAATGAGAATTTTTCAAGATGAATTTAATTGCCAAAATAGTGTTTTCAATTTTACCTTGATAATAATGATAAATATTTACCTAATCTAGATAACAAGGTTAGAATTGAAGACACTACTTATTCAAATAAGGTTCGATCATGTTCATATTATTATTATGATGAAGAGAGTATTGATGAAGAGTTTGAAATCCGTGGTCATAATGATCAGGATATTTTTACACCATTTGAGCTACATGATAATAATGATGTCTCTAGTTTCGATCATAATAATAATGATTATTTACCTATTCAAGAGAAATGGGATTTAACTAGAGATACCATTGTTATAGACGGTGAAATATTTTCTTGTTATTATGAAGACGATGATGGTTTAAAGGAACGAGTCTATTCCGAGACTAGTGTTTTAAAGTCCAACGATTCAGGAACAATAGTCTCAAAGGAAAAATATAGACTCGTAGAGATTTTAAATATGAGTGAGGATGCAACCACCTGATTATAATTTAGAAGAAGTAATTGACCATTTTCAGAAATCTGACGATCTAGAAATTAAGGAAATTGTGACTAATCTATCCAAGGACACTAAAAATTCTAAGTTTTGGGGTGAATACCATTCTCCCTGTGGTTTACCTTTGAATATTATAAAGGTCCCTCACTTGGGACTTGACTTATATGCCTCTACCATTTTAAGAGATTATCTTCAAAAACGTTTTTCTGAACTTAATGATGTCCAAAAAGAAGTTCAGTTGTTAGAGATCCATCCTCTGGTTGATGTGGCCTACCCAAGTGATAATACCAAGATTGATTTTGTTTTCCCACCAAATACTTTTCTTTCAATTGTGGGAACGTTTAAATTTCAAATGTTTTAGTCATTAAGTTTTGAGACTAAGCCTAATTACTTTAGGAGTTTAGAATCGACACATTTGCTTAAGAATGTCCACCACCTCCATTGTGGTCAATTGTGTGAGTCCAGTCTGATTAACTTTGAGAATCCACAATTATTCAGGTTACTTTTATGTTCCCCACAACCCGACCCTTCTGATCCTGCTTATGAGGAAATCCATCCCATGAAAATATTTTATTTAAACCCTTTTCTAGAACCTGAACCTGAACCACAACTAGATATAGTTGTCTTAAACAGAATAATAGATAGGGTTGTGCGCTGTTTGTTCACTTTCTTGGCATGTTGCATTTTCCTTTTATTTGTGTCAGCTCTATTTGATTTAGATGACCCACAGTTGTTCCGGCTATTATTATATGATTTTATGAGGTGACTAATTCTTTCTTAGTCTGGCCGAAGACTTTAAACTTAACACTTCTTGGGAGGTAACCCATGCTCATGCAACACGGTAATACCCTTCAAATTGGTAACAATTTATCCTTATTCATGCTTTTAATTTCATCTTTAGAACATTGAGGACAATGTTTGATTTAAGTTTGGGGATAAGGGAGAAACTTTTTGTTGCAATATAAAACTCCAAAATTTAGAAACTTGTGAACAATTCAGGATGACACTAACCATTTTAGGTAGATGGAAACAAAGTTTTGTCTATAGGAGTTGAGGGACCCATCTAAATGGTTTATTCATAAAAGGACAAAGCTCAAGTGTTAGAAATAACATGATAGTCGTCACCTTATCTCGGAATCATCATAACCATATCACCTTCTGTTTTTATTTTTGTAATTTTGTGTTTCTCTAAGTGATTTGGTGGGGCACTAGTATCGACTTGTTATCGTCGTTGGGATAAAATAGAGTGATTGAGAACAAGCCCCATTATTGTATTGAGACCAATTTTTTTTTTTTGAAAAAGGGAATAAATAATTATTTTCAATAAATCGACCGATGGGGCCCTTGTATATACCAGCTGAGTCGATATTAGTATAAGGATTAAGACCAATGTGAGCGTATCTCAATCTATTAGAATTCATCCTGGCGGCGACCTTCATACAGATATGGGAAACACTGTTCACCTTAGTCAACATGTGTAAACTTCATCATCTCCATATTCATCTTCTAAATCTATTCATGTGATTGAATTTTGGTAGATTCTGAGTATCGTGGGCCATTGTACAACTATCTAAGTAGAGTTTTGAATTCTTGTATAAACTTTAGTACGCTGAGTGCAAACTTGTGTATAGAAATTGGACTCATATAGAGTAATGATTCCCATAGCCAAAGAGTTTTATGCCAACTAAATAGCATGTTTAGTGTCTACCCTCAATCGTTTGCAAGTAGCTAGGGTTTGGAGTAAAGGTTTTGTGGGTATATCTCTTGTAAACCCTCACGAGACAAAACTCGTCCGATAGGGACACCCATGGGTTTAAAGTCTTGTTTCACGCGCTAAGTGCAATCGCGATGCCTGCGAAAGTGAGTTAGGATTTTTATTTCTAGATTATATTTGCTCGAGGAATAGCAAAAATATAAGTTTGGGGGTATTTGATAGACACATTTTCGTGTCTTATTTGATCTCATGTTTATAATTGCTAGTGCTCAAATTATGTATTAATAATATTATTTTCTTTATTTTATTGGTGTTTTCGAAGAATAAACAACTGTGAAAAAATGGGCTAAAAATTGGTAATGGCACTCGTGGAGTTTATAAAGGCACCCAACTCTTTGGAATTCAAATATAATTTTGGCGGGATTTTTTCTCTCTTGATCTGTGATAATTCTTACGTGATTTGGGGTAATATTTGAAGACTTTAAAGGCTTGGTTATTCTCTTGCCCTAATAAGAAGAGTTTCACAAGTTTTGGAAACATAAAAAACACAACAAAATCAAAGTTATACTCTCAGAAAGAAATTAGGGAGAAAAGTGATTTTCACGTAACATATGGATTGACTTTCCTATTTTGTAGAGTTTGTTTCCACACTCATCGTTATTTTGTTAGAACAAACAAGGAAACAATAAGAAGATCATCAATGATTCAGATCGAGATTTTGTTCAAAGAGAAAGAAAATAATTCCCGATGATATTTTTCATTAAAAGAAGATTATGTAAAGATTAAAGCAGAGGATTTTTAGAAGATAATCGATTTTTCGGTGTTGTATTATAAATAGAAGAGTCCAAGGAATAGTTTAGGGGGGGCATCAGAGGCCAGAGAGTGAGAAATCAAAATTCAGAAAATTCTGCTCGTGAGAAGAGGTTGAAGAAACTGTTACCAAAAGTTTGAAGAAGAACATCGTCGTAAAAGATATTGACTCACATTGAGATGGAAAGATTAAGATTCAAGTGAAATTAGAAGATGTTTCGAGTGGAGAAGGTGTGATTTTGGAGTTTAAAATGTTTGAATTTATAAGGAGAAAATCATAGTCATTGGATGAGAGCCGTTGAGATTCGACCGTTGACGAATCTCATTGAGCCGCTCGGCCCATGCTAGGACGCACCGAGCCTCAGCCTAGCATGGGCCGAGCGGCTCAATGTGAGTCGATCGTCTCAAACATAGACGATCGACTATCTCTAAGCCTCGATTGGCAAACCCCCCAATATACCCATTTGCTAACTCGTTTTTTGGGTTTGCCTATCCCACCGCGGGGTGGTAATATGCAAATTAGCCAATATACCAACCCCACTATCTTTGCTTCGAGAAAGATTTTTTGGCCATTTGCTAGAACTCATTTTTAATTTTTTTTTGAGTTATTCAGAAGCCACAGTCTGTACAACAGTCGGTTCGGTCCAGTTTTGGGCAAAACCAAACACCAAACCACACCTAGTCGGTTTTAATAATTCAAAATCGTTCCACCCGGCTTTTCATAACAGTTCGGGTTTGGTTCTAAGAAATCGACAGTTTGTTCAAATTTATTTTAGCCAGTATCAGTTCTTTCTTCCGATATCAAATTCATATTGAGTTTCACACTTTCAATACATATAAAGTTATACGTCCCAAAGGTATATTATGATTAAATACACATTCAAACATTAAAAATTTATTACAAGATGTATTATAAATTTCAATCACAAAATCCCGGCAGTACAATGGTTCAGTGAATCAACTTCACCCACTTGCACTTCAACCTAGCATGCTTGCACCAAAGCACGCTCATGTCCAATTCTTTAAACACTTAGCAACGGAAGACTTCAATTCTTTTCTCTCAACTCGTAATGCATCCCATACTGCATTAGAGGCTTTGCTATGAATCAAACCTGCAAAATCAGCAACACAATGAACACAAAGATATAGTGCAACAAACCCATTTTATTGCATCAAATGAAAATTACAAAACTCGTCCATCAATGGACTACACAGGCCAATCACCCTCTTGGTGATTGCTTAACTCTCAATGGTTCTACATCTTACACTAGATTTCCAATTTCCAGTAGAAATAAATGTTAAAAACATTACTTGTAAATAAAAATCCTCTATCCATTGAATGACTAAAAATTATTTTAACAACAATAGTTATTGAAATCCATATCTAACTAATCAGTTGCAATTTGTAATCTAAAAAAAAAGATTAGTTTATATGTTTTTTTAAGTTAAAGAAACAACAATCCAATTTTTATAGTTTAGGTATAGAGGGCGAAATGAGGGGGAGGACGGAGGAGAAGGTAAAGGAAGAAAGAGAGGCGAGAAAAATATAGGAAATCTACAGAAAAATAACTTATATACTAGGGTTATTATTCACTTATTATCTAGCGGCTGAGATTGGAAGGTTCGGTTTCATCGATCGGCTATGAAGTGACCACCATTAATTACCGTAAATTTATCGGTTTTAAAATTTTTAAACCATTTAACCACCAATCATCTGTTTGGCTTTAATTCGTTTTTTCTTAAGTGGTTTTGGGTCGGTCTGGTGGGTCGGATCGGTTCAATTAAGCTGTAACTACTAATAACCTAGAACCATTCAAACTAAACTAAAAATACGCATAATCATTCAAATTATTCGATCTCCTAGAATGATGTAAGAGAGATAGAAGGCAGTCGAGCTGCACCAAGCTAAGGCGTACACAGTTTCGGTTTGCATCTCGGGTTTGATGTTGTTGGATATCAAAAAAAAAAACATTGGAGGACTTCCCGTGTTGAATTGCTCAGCCGGCTAAAACAAAAATTCTTGGGTTTGCTCTTTTATCTTCTTTCTTATTTTGATTTTTTTACCTTTGTTTTCGTTTTATTAAACTCTAATTATGCTTGATCAAGTCCATATGATGCCTCCTGTTACTTCTTCTTTCTCTTTAGGAAAAATAAACTGAAACTAATTAGGGGTAATGCTTCTCCTTCTCATTTGTAACCTAATTTTGATTTTTGTTTGTGTTAGATCAAAGTCTTTCCGTAACTATCCCTAAGAAAAGTAATTCTTTTTATCTAACGTTTTATCACTGATTTAAAAAGATGAACGTATCATGTTTTATCTGCGCATCCATGTTTGGAATCTGTGAAACTGAATGTATTGATCATGTACAAGATTTCCATGGTAGGGTTCAATGGCTTAAATATGAAAATTGTTGATATTACTGCTGCCAGGCTTTAAATCTGGTTTAATATGAACATATAATTTTGTTAAAAGTTGATTAGAGCCCTATTGATTTTTGTTTGACTTATTCAGTATAATGCTTATTGGGATGCAAATTGGCTTCAAATTACTAAGTTTCTTATTATTTTCTTATTATATATTGACCATGATTATATGGTGTGTGCGTAGTCATACTTATGTTCTTCCTGATTATATCTCATGCAAGATACCAGTGTATCCTTTCCTTCTTAGAAACATCTTGGAAGTTGCTGGGGTTTGTTAGTCTCGATCAAACTGCTCATTTGACATGGTAAGAGCATCCACAATCACGCGATGATAACCATCGATCAAAGATCAAAAAATATGATCTTTGATCCGTCTCAAAAACAACGGGGTATGATCAAGCGAGGGCCTAGGATATCGCTTGAACGTAAGCGAAGTATCAAGGTAACGCTTGAAAAGACGGACGAGAGACTAATAGTTCGCCTGGTACAAGCGAGATTCTGCTCTACCGCCTACCAAAAAAAAATACAGGCGAAATCTCAACATTCCGCCCAGTAAGTAAGCGAGACATCAGTATTTCGCTGTTCGAAGCGAGGGACCAAGAAGTCGTCTATGTATTGTGCGGAAAACGCGTGTGAAAATTGAGCCGGGCGAGATGCAGGGGTACCGCTGGGACAGAAGCGTGGGGCCAAGATCTCGCCTGTGAGACGTGTGCATAACACGTGTGGTGAAATAGACGGGCGAGTTGTAGGAGTCTCGCTTGGTGTTAGGCGAGAGCCCAACCTCTCGCCCGTCTATTTCACCCGTAAAAACCCTACATTTTCTTCTTCTTCTCCTGTTGCCTACCTTGTCTCCTGTTGGCTACCTTGTTCTTCCTCTTCTTCTAGCCGCTCAACATCCAAGCCCCCATTTGGCAACTTAAAATCATTCAACGAGAACCCAAGGTCCCGTTTCAAAATTTCGTACTTCACTCATACATTTTCCAAGCGAAATCAAGGTATATCTTCTACAAAAAAAATTGAATTAAATTGTTTTAATTTGATATGAAATTTTGATGATTTTTTAGTTAGTTCGATTGTAGATGTTGTTTAATTAATCATGTAATTACCATATTATAAACCGATTATTGAATTGTGAATTTTGTGTTCTAAACTTATGAAATTGGGAATTTATTTAGGGTTTATGTGGATGTTATCAATTAGGTTTCAAAATTTGTTCCCTTTGTTAAATTGAACATACAATACGAAATTGTTGTAGTTTAATTTTAGTGGGTTTGTGTTTAATTTTGATTTAATTTTGAAAACAATGTGTATGGATATATTTGAAATTGTGTATTTTGTCATAGGGTTTATGATAAATATTATAAATTGGGTATATTCTTATTGATGATTATTTGTTGTTGCCTGTATATAATTTATTAATTGGTTGTTTAAATTTAATTATGTTGTGGTTAAATTGTCGATATGTATGGAATTGTTATTTTATGTAGATTCTGAAGATGAATTTCGATGATATGTATCAAATAGTTAGAGTGCCAGGACATCCACATGGGTTGAGTCAGCTCATCAGGATAGAACCTGAAGATGGTGGAGTAGTTGATCCAACAAGGGGTGTTGATTTGGGGGAAAGGGTAGTTCAACCATCAGTGGTTGACAATCGAATGTCAGCTATAAAGGATAGAACCGATTTGTTGGTTAGGAGACTGACTCGCTCGATTGAGTCTAGGGAGGTGATGAGCATAGAAGAACAACAAAGAGTTCGAATAGTGCTACAAGAGATAACAACCCTTTGTTCTGGTGAAAATTAAGATCGCTAGAACAAACTGAATTTGCTAGTTATGGTGTTGAACTTTATGGTGTGTCCCTTTATCTTTCAAAGTGTTGAACTTTATAGTGTTGAACCTTTTTAGTTCTTTTAATTTATTTATGAATATTAACTTCTACGGATACCAAATGAAGTTCGCAAGTTATTTATCAATTCATCTCAATGCCTTGTCAAGTAAAATAAAATATCTCTGACAAATTTTGAGTAGAAAATCTTTGAATTATTAACTAGTCGTTGTATTGTCAATTCAGTGTATAGTCGTTTCATCGTAATGCGTTGTCAAGGGAAAGCAAAATATCTCTGACAAAGTTAAAATTCAATCTTTGAATTATTATGTAGTCAGTGTATTATCATTGCATCGGAATGCCTTGTCAAGGGAAAGCAAAATATCTTTAACAAAGTTAAATATTATTGGTTGAATGTAGTATGTTGTGTAGAAATTGAAGGATTTAATTTTGATTTAATTTAAAAACAAATGTGTATGGTAGTATTTGCAATTGGGTAATTTGAATGAGATTGATTATAATTGGTGAGATTGTTGTATTTTGATAATGATGTATGGATTTTTCGAATGTTTGATGTATAATTTTTGGTACAAATGTGTATGGAAATAGACAATTACATACAAGTTTAGTTGGTGTTAAATTAATTTTAATTGTTTATGCATTGTTGTGATTTACTGAATATATTGACAATGTTCTATTATTTGTTTGGGCAGATGTCTAGCAATGTTGTTTCGAGATGGGTTGGTAGAAAGAAGAAAAGCAGAAAAGCTAAAATCGCAGAGGATTCTGAATCTGAATCCATGGTCCCCGAGTCGGTAGATGTTCCGGGGTTGGAACACTATAACGTTGTCGAAGATACGGAGGAACACGTTTCGACAAATATTACATATTCCTCCGACGCCAACTTCAGGTTTGACCATCGTGGCTCTCTCAAATCAGTTATACAGATGTACAAGAAAATCACTAAGGAGTGTAATAGGGTCCAATATATAATAGAAAGGGGAGGTTGGGGCAGATTACTATCCCTACCTTTAGTAGATTCATCCCACGCTCTTATTGATTATATTGTCGAGCGGTTTTGGGATACAACAAACACATTTCACTTTTGTTTTGGAGAGCTTGGGTTCACTCCCCTCGATTGGGTTATGTTGACCGGGCTTAGTATCGGTGTCGGGAGATCTGTTCCTTATGAGCCAGCTAAGTACAAATTTGAGTATGTTCGTGACAATATATTTCCTGAACTGAAAGATAATGCGGTATGCAAAAGAGAAGGTGTTCCCCAACAGTGGGTTTCGGATGCCATCACTCTCAAGTTTTTGACCACCTATTTTGATAAAGATACATTGCACGCGGCGAACGATGATAGTGTTCTTGCTGATAGAGTAGCGAGGGCGTTCTATATGTATGTTCTGGGGAATTTCTTTTTCCCAAATGCAAAAACCTACATTGATGCAGGATGGTTGGATGCCTTTGATAATCTAAATGAAGTTGATCAGTACGACTGGGGTGGTCCTGCATTATCAAAATTGTATTCGGGTCTTGCCACGGCTTCTAGGGGACAAAAATCAGTATCCGGGCCGTTCCAAATTTTGGAGGTAATTTATTTAACGTTATTCAAAATTCATTTTCTTAAAATTTAATTGTTATGTTGTTAAATCATTTTGAAAAAAATTTTGTTGTAGTTTTGGGGATACGAATATCTGGGGATATGTCGTCCAAATATCCCTTCGGCTGAAAGTGAACATGAATGGCCTAGATGTCGTTGGTGGGTTGCCTCCCGGAAGAAGGGTGTTGACATAGTGAAGACAAGGACTAAACTGAACCAGTTATCCGTAGACGCCGTGACGTGGCAACCATGGCTTACTGCAGTTAACTACATACCAGAAGATATTGGCCGCAAAGCAATAGAACTTTCTGGAAAAAGAATAACGTTAACCTGGCTGGGGACTGTATGTTTCCTAGTCCTTTTCTCATACTCATTTTTTTTTCCAACTCGTACTGTTGTGAATGGGTAGGTATTTATTTATTATCATTTTCTTGGATAAAGCACAATATGTATCTCGGAGATCGCTGTTGGAGGCAGAACAACCCAACTTGGGGTATTCCTGCAAACCCCCCTGCTTGCATCTCCAACTTTGTCGACGACGAGATTGAGGACATGACCGCAATTTCTCACGTCAATGCTAGTGAATACGTACGTGTCGTGGAGTACGATGTTTATTATGAATATTGGAGACATGTTACCAACCTCTACAAATATGTCGCGCAAGTTTATTATGAAATAAGAACCAGCTTTAGAATTTTCAACTCTACACAATGTTTGAGTTTAGTAAAATGCCATTGGTTTAGTATCCCATATATATAGGGTAAATATATAGCCGTTAAACTGCCAACGGTAACATATCAACGGAAACAAACGGTCACAAATTAACGGTCACACATGAGCGAGGCCTTGGGATCTCGCCCAACTCCAAGCGGACCCTTGGGGTCTCGCCCAACTCCAAGCGGACCCTTGGGGCCTCGCCCACTACCAAGCGGACACTTGGGGTCTCGCCCAACTCCAAGCGGAGTCTTGGGGCCTCGCCCAACTCCAAGCGGACCCTTGGAGCCTCGCCCAGGTCTAAGCGGTTCCTTGTAGTGCCGCCCAGCTTCAAGCAACTCGGTAGCATCTCGCCCGTGTTTGGAAATTTTAGGCGAAATCTCTGCTATTCGCTTATGAGTAGGCGAGCTTCTGGTTACTCGTCTGGTGGAGCGAAAGTTTAGCGTAACGCTTGAGCTGGCGAAATGTCAACCCTTCGCCCGTGTTTTTAAGCGAGATGCTGGTCCGTCGTCTGTTCACAAGCGAGGGAGTAGAGTTTCGCTCGACTATAACTTTTGATCGTCGATCAGCGACTTCTTTTAATCCTGAACAGTGATTTTCAACGATTATAAACTAAATTTAATCGCACCGCTGTGGTTGAATTTCACCGATCATCGATCAAATTTAATCTTTGATCGACGTTTTGATCGATGATTGTGGATGCTCTAAGGGTCTAATTATACTCGTATGTGTTTGTTTAATATAATGTTGTTGCTTAAGATTATAAGATACTGCACTTCATAAAGTAGACTTCACGAGTAACTTAACTTTCAAGATCCAAAACTCACAATGTGTGTCATAGATTCCATGTACGGGATGTGAACAACTCTATTACAAAGTGGAATTATTAAGCAGAAAAATACCATATTGTAATTAGAGAATGAAAACTGATCTTTGTATATATGAGCTTTTCTACTTTCTATACCAAATTCAACTTACTTAATGGTAAACGGAACATAGTGTCCCTGAACATATATTATAGATTTATGGTTAGCTTTTTAGTTTTAACTCTGCTAATTTTTCTAATTTTCTTTGTGCGTGAATCCAAAGTTGATTCATGTCGGGCAGATGCAAGCAGCCTTGCAAGTACTGCATGATGTCATCACTTCAAAGAGGTAATGTGCGTGGAAGAAAACACTTGAACATATAACGTTCAAGTATATTGAACTCTGTGTGGAGATGAGGAGGGGTCGGTTTGCAAAGGATGGACTGATTCAGTACCATATTGTATGCCAGCAAGTTAATGTTCACTGGAAGAAGTGATCAAACACTTTTTACATCTTTCAACTGAGAAAGCTGAGAATGCAAAGGCCTAGGCAGATGCTTTAGAAGAAGCTCTGGACGTTGATAACTTGAAAGCTGATAAGAGGCCGAAAGACTTGATGCTGAGCTATGTTGGTGGAGAGAAGGGGAAGAATATATCTGATATTAATTGCTCACTAGCATATTGTTACGGAAAACAATTCCGGTATAACATCACCTAGACTAAGCCAATGATTATAATTTTGTAATCTTTATGTGAATTGGTGTTGATTATCTGTGATCAGGAAAGATTACTCCTTTATTTGGTGTTCTTTGGGCTTCAATTGATTTGGTGTTGATTACCTGTGATTTTTGAATTTTGGGTTTTGTAGTTAATTCTCTTGATGTAAATCTTACACGACGGCAATCAGTTTTACGGGCTTTGAATTGTGATCGCTGGTTTGATGCGGTGACCGTGTCTTCTGAAGTGAGTGTTACTCTTTTTCTAGCCGCTTTGGTTTTGTTATCATCAGTTGCATTATTGAACAATTAAACATGTCTGTTGAAAACCAGGTAACAACAGAGAAAGCCAAATCCAACATTGTTTTTCAAGGCTTGCGATTTACTAGAGGTCAAACCTGAGGATGCTCTACATATTGGGGATAATTATAGTCGTAGGAATGATATTTTGGGTGCTAGAGATGCGAGTTGTGAGCTTGGATGTGGGGAAGTGATATTAACTCTTTTAAGGAGGTAAGAAGAACCCTTTATTGTACTCAGCTTTATATAGATCATTGTTATGGTTACTAAAAATTTGACTTAATAAAGAACTAGCTAATTTATCAATGGTGACATAGTGAAGTGCCCACATGAGCAATAACAGAAGTAACACTACAAGGAATGTGTCTTACTTCAAATAAGTCCTATGGAATCTACTATGAAAATAATATTTATCCACCATCTTGAGAGATGAACAAAATGTTCTCTATTGAGTCCTTAACTTCGTAGTTTTGCATAGACTGAGTCTCTAAGTTGTTAATCCTAACTTATATATTCTGTAGAGGTAGGTTTAAGTAGAGATAAAACTATTTTGGATCTTCTCGATCAACTAGAAAATATATTGCATCTCTTTCTCTTGCATCTTCTTACATGATTGTTCTTTTTGTTATTCGACTCTAAATATTCGGTTTTCTTCTGTGATTTCAGGTGATAAATTCTGTTGCGAGTTGGAATTCAATTGGAGTTGAATATTGCCAGAATAGCCAACAAGCTTTTGCATAATCCATGTTTCATAGAATAGCCTACAAGGTAATCATCCCTTCTACCTGTTCCACAATTTTTTATGCAAATCACATGATTTATGTTGACTTATTATAAATTGTTGATATTTATGCTTCGACTGTGATAAGAAGAGAGCTGAAATAAATCAAAGGTTTGTTTTTCTCTCTAGATTTATATTTAAGGATCTTTTCACTAGGACGAGTGATTCAGCATAATGCAAAGTCGGTTTCTAATGAATGTAGGCTAGACTTGGTATGTCGTGCGTAAAAATATTGGTTTTCTCTATGTTTAGAGATGTTTAGATGTGGGAGGTCAAATTTCATCTTAGCTGCCAGACTAATCCATGAATAAGTGCCAGTTTCAGTTTTACAATGTTTTAGGTGTGTTATGTAGGGTACCCAAGCATTTTGTAAGGGTGGAGATCAGGCATTAAGAGGTAAAGATAAATATGTTGATTTCAAAAAATTTGACAGACAATATTGGATAAGCTCCTTCTAAATTCATATTTCTTATGCTCTATTTTTGTCTGTAAACAGGTACAGATACAACGTCTCCCGAACCTGTAATAGCAACGGTAAGCCTTACCTACTGTGTGTAAGTACCTCTTTAATTTTATCTTTTGGATTTGACAGTATAACTTATATATATATCTCCTCCTCAATACCAAGCAGCAGGTTAAGCAGTTGGTGGAGGACATGTATTGCATATGGTTTTTGATTTAACAATAACTGTTAATGATGCCGTTTTAGCCACACGATCCCAAAGGTGTTCATTTTGCATCATTTTCTCTGATGTTGAAAACTTAAAACTATTTTTTTCTTGGAAACTTAAAACAGATCATAGCTCTCCATAAATGTCAGAAGAATAGAGCTGGCTACAATGTCACTTAAGGTTAACCAAAACAATATGACGACACCATGATTCTTATTATAAAAAGGATTTATAATTATTTGGATGGTGATGGTTTATGGAGGGTAATTATGTACCCATAAAGGTGTTTTTGTGGAGAAATGTCATGTTCGAGCTTTTCTAAGAAATGGTATAACTTACTTTTTGTACTTTGTTGGTTTTCAGTAATATAGTATTCCATGTTACAGACTAAGATGGTATCTTTCTCTAATTTTTTTTGGGGGGTTTTTCTTCTTTTTAGGTAAGAAATAAAGTTGTAATTGAAGGAATATAAAGAATAAGAAAGGTTTAGCTAAGGAGTCCCAGTTTCCTCCATATTCTTCCATATTCTTCCAAATAAAAAAAAAACATTCTCAAATTCAAATGATACTGGTGGAATCATCAAATCTAATAGGTATGAGCCGCTTCTGTTTATACTCAAATCCCAAACATTGTTTAACATGTCAATTGGTTTTGTTTTCTGATTTTGTAGCACTGCTTTTAGGGCCACCAAGTTATAGAAAGCCTATAGCTTTGGCTGGAGAGCTTGATAAAGAACTTAAAGGTAATGAAAATTAAACTTACTTACATAAATGTGATATGTAACATAAGTGTATGTATTGTTAGAATTCTCTAAAGTATACTCTGTAGACATATATTGACAGTTTGTTTTAGCAGTGATTAGGACCACATACTTTGTAGTAGCAGTAAATATGTTGTTACGTGCAAACCAAGGGCACAACATAAGAGGAGGTTGAAGTTTTCAAATTGTTTGTATTTATCATACGTGAACGAAATATAATGGTTGGAGACCAAATTAATGAACTATACATCTGATTGGGCTAGCCATGATGGTTTGATGTTGGTGAATGGCTCTGTAAGTAATCTTGATGAAACCCTAGATTTTTATGTTTCCTATATACAATCTTTTCTTTCATGATACTCAATTTTTACAATTTTTTCTACTTATTTTTTTTAATAGATTGTAGTTTTGACGAACTTCGTGTTTGAAGTGAACAAGACAGATTATGAATCATGTTCAGTAAATCATCCTCTTTATAATATATAAAAAAAAAAAGGAGGAAGGGACGTGTACCAGCTTGACCCTATTATTTTATCAGTAGCGGAGGTTTTTGTTGGCTGGGTATGATACTCACTGTTTTCGTTCAAGAACTACCACCAGCACTAGCAGAAACAGAAACTCCGTCGAGCGAGTCTTCCTCTTTGTCTGCAACAAAAACTTTGTTGCGTATTTGCTATAGAACATAACGTAATTTTATTCTCTATATAAATCATTCAACCAAAAGCCAAACCCCGTTGTTTATTTTAATGGCGGCTTTGATTATTTTTTCTGCCGATTTATGATTTTGTTGTCTGATAAGTTCTGTTGTTTGTCTTGCAGGTATTGGTTGGCACTACAAATGTTTTCCAATGGAACTTCTAATAGATTGGTGTGGGGAGAAGTCTGATGACATGAAGAAATTGGTAAATATCTGTCTCTTTCAAGCTTAGTGTTTGATTGATTCAATTTTATGGGATTGTACAAGTAACATTACAGGCAATACTATCACAAGCTCAATCAACTTAGACATAAAGAGTGCCAACCAAGGGGGGAGATAGATTTATGTCAACCAACCATAGAGGCTCACACTCTCACAAATCATACAATCTACACCCACGTGGTGACTGCATTCATATCCATATTTCGGATGATCTTCTTTACAGTATCTTTATGTGTTTTTATTGTTGCTTGAACTTTTTTACATATTCCTCAAGGATCTTGAGATAACTCATCTATTTCTTCTTTCTTTCTTAGTTTTTCAAATACTTTTAAGCATATATTCTGCTTCATGCATGCTTTTTTATTTGCTGGATTTTCTGAACACATTAAATAAGTTGGGTATAAATTTTTTATCAGATTGGTTGCACAAGTGATAAAACATTGGAATTGGAAACACAAACTGAAACCATTTCAGGATTATAACATTTTCCATGGCTGAGATAATGCTTCCACTTCGACTCTTGAGATATTGTTGCATCTCGCATATATCTTTCACCAGGGTTTATGAAAACCATACTTTTTTACTCTACCGAGCCTTAATGATGATACCTTCTGATGAACTTTAGAGAAACAAAACTATAGCCCCTGTATCACCTTTATTTTTGAAGACAAGCGAAGTAAACTTCATGAGTCTTCATGTCATAGGGACAAAAGACGCATCCTATGTTGCAGGACATCTACTTCTGTTTATATTGAGTATAACACTAATACTAGCACTTTCTGAAGACTCCGGACACACTCTTTTATTCAACTATTTTTGTTTAGTTTTTACTTTTATTTTGTTAAAGGCTTAATTAACCCATATTATTAGTTAAAGCTTATTGTCCCGTCGTTCTCTTTTATCTATGCTTTGCTCACATAGTTCTTATCAAGAGTGAGCTATCTTGCCCATCTAAGGTATATGGAATAGTACTGTATCTGCAAATGTGGGATTCTTTATTTGGCAAAACATTTTGGGCAGGATTGCAATAAGACTAAATGGATTACCAGAGGAATAGATGTTCCTGATACATGTACGTTGTGTATTACACCAGGTGAAACCGCTGACCAATTGCAACTGCATTGCCCTATAAGGTGCTATCTATATTGCTACCAG
Organism: Papaver californicum; assembly: GCA_023531435.1. NCBI lineage: Eukaryota > Viridiplantae > Streptophyta > Magnoliopsida > Ranunculales > Papaveraceae > Papaver > Papaver californicum. Next base: position 1,800,751 of record JAJJMC010006379.1, read on the forward strand.
ATGTAGTTGGATGGTGGTGGGTCGTCCTTGGCTCACTCCGATTGTTTCCCTTGCAACAGAGAAGTGAACTTTTTCGCGATGCATGCCGCCAAGTTCTATGGGAGTATTCTTTTTACCAGTATCATCTAGGGGAAAACTGCAACTATATATATGGTTGTTAGGGGAGTTTCCAAGCCTGATTTGAATGTTAATTTTAACAATTGGTTGTACAGGTTTGTCTTTTTATATATTTTGTTTCCTCTGTATGTTTTTACATTCTCATGCTTATTTTCTCTGTGTAGCGAACTATTGTGGTACATTCATAGGTACCTTTTAGTTCTCCTTTTACTATCAAGGCCTACAATTCTTATACGAATTTTTCAGTTGTAGGTAGACAATCTTTTACGAATAACCTACATTAGTATCCTTGGGATTCCTTCTGTAATATGTACTACAAGGACCAGATGTTGTCTCTGTTTTTTTCTATTGAATTCGATTGGATTTTGGGTTCAATTAGGGCTTGTTTTTTGTTTGAGTTTTCTTTTACCCATACTTTGATTTCTGATTTTGTAGGTATGCTCCATTGCAGTACCAACAAGTGTCAAGATGAGACATAAGCTACTTCTAGACTATGAGAAGCAAAGGCAAAATACAAGAGCTCACTCACTTATAATCACTGAAACATTCACTCCAACTTCGTTTCGTAAACAAAGATGCAGTAACATATAAGGGCTTTTTCAAAGAAAGTTGTTTCGGTAATGTCACTGCTGTTTTAGTTTTGTTTCTTACTTAAAACACCCCTTTATGTATAGTTTCAGTGGTAGGGTTTTATAAATTTCAAGTTTGGAATTTTATTGTGTTTTTTAGTGAAAAATTTAGGTGAAAACTATTGTGACAATGACTCATGATGTTTGTGAACCTGGAAGTATTGGGACATTCAAGAAAGAATTCGGAGAAAATGCTAATGTGAATAATGTTTCAGACCACTGTTAAAACCATCTGATGTCTGCAAAAACATTTCTCTTATCTTGCCTTCAAAAATCCATCCTTATATTGCTATCAGGTACGTATATTTCTCAGTGGTGGTTCTTTTGATGATATGTATATTTGTTTTACATGTTCTGCATCCTTCTGATTCTTTGGAAATTTTTTTATCTGAATAGAATCCAAAATAGACCGGTTCGTGGGATTTCGTTAAAGCTACAAGAAGAGAAACGCGAGAGGCATTTTGATGCTTTGTTGTATCTTAAGATCTATTTATTTGGTTTTTAGATGTTGTTTTTATTTTAGTAATAAATTATGACAGACAAGTGCAATCTTTTTCAAATCTAGAGCTCCTAACATATGTGTGCATCTGTATTATTTATTTGTATTATTATTAGATGTTGTCACATGTTCTACATAGAGTAGTAAATAACCGATTAAATAAACCTCCACCAGAACTAGAGGACCAATTGTGAAATCATATTCTTAGAATAATGAAACCAAGATCCCAATTTCTGGATATATACTTTCTTTTCAGCGAAACCGTAAAATTAATTATCTAATCAACTAAGCATTTTCTATAACCATACAACACAATTTTTTTTCGAAAAGGTTAAGTTCCGGCTGGAGGTCGAGGTGATACCTAGTTAGGTATATAAATGTATATGAAACAAATATAGTTTACATCTATCACTAATATTTGTGATTTTTTCACTAAATGTATGAGTTGCACGATCACTTTTTGAATTTTCAGGAAACATTTGCATAGTGTTGGAGGCGAGATAAACCATTGGATTTGAAGTGTCAGTGTCATTGCACCAGCCACTAACAAGCGTAAAACTACTTCATGGATATAGGAACACCTCATAAAAGAAGATCCACCTTCAATGTGGGTATAGTGTAAAGACTGTAAAATAAGATTAAAGGCCGACACTACGAAGAACGGGACATCTTCCTTGAGTGCCCATTTAAAGAGGTGTATGAAGGATAAAAGTGGTCAATCTACTATTACTTTTGAACCTTCTAGGTTAGAAGAGGATGATAAACTTGTTGTTCTATTTTTCAGTCAGGATGCATGTAGAATAGCAGCGGTAGTGTTTATTATAGTAGATGAGTAGCCTTATAGAATAGTAGAAGGAGAAGGGTTTTGGAAAATTTACAGGGTACTTGAGTCTAGATTCAAGGTCCCATCTCGTGCCACTATACGACGGGATGTTATGGATTAGTTTGCATATGAGAAGAAGAGATTGAAAAACTATTTCAAGGCTAATAAAGTGAGAGTTTGCCTCTCCACTGATACATGGAGCTCACTCCAAAAGTTGGGTTATATGGTAGTTACTGCACACTTTATAGATGTTGATTGGAAGTTGCACAAGAAGATAATTGGTTTCTTTCAGATTGTAGGTCATACAGTTGAGACTATTGGTAAGATGTTAAAAGCATGTTTGCTAGATTGGGAGATTGAAAATGTCTTTACTATAACTCTATATAATGTTTATGCTAACAATGTAGCTATCAAGTATCTGCAAGAATGAGTGCTCAAAAAGAATTCAGAATTAGTTCTAGGTTTCTTACAAGTTCGTTGTGTTGCTCACGTCTTTTCCCTTGTTGTGAAGGATGGAACTAAGGAGTATCACATGTCAATTCAGAGAATCATGGCAGTGGTCAAGTATTTTACGAGTTCTCTATCCATATTGCATAAATTTATGGAGTTTGTTGTCTTTGAAAAAATTGAATGCAAGAAAGTTTTAGTCTTAGAAGTAGACACCAAGTGGAATTCCACTTCATGATGTTAGACTCAGTTGAGAAGTATGAATCAGTTTTTAACATGTTATGATTTGACGACAATGCATTCAAAAAGAAGTTTTGTTTTAGTGAATCTCGCAGTGGTCCTGTTACTTCTACTTCTACTACTTATGTGGACAATCAACTTGACAATTATGTTGACTGGGATGTGTATGTGCAAGAACCCTACGACTATGATTTAGATTATGATGAGGAAGTTGCATCTTTAAGTTGTGATGAAGAAGTTGTAGCTACTACAAAGAAAAGAAAGAAACGCAAGAAAACAAGTTCTGATTAGGCCCCACCACCACCTTATTTGCACGCACCATACCCTGAGATTGGTCGTATGCAGAGCATTTGCAAAGTTCGTAAAGGTATTTTTTATTTTACTGTCAAGTTCTCTGCATCTACTCATGTAACTGCACGCAAATTTTTGTATAACGTGAGTGTTATTCATCGAACATTGAGTACATGGGTACAACATAAAGATTCATTTTTCTCTAGCATGGGTCGTAGAATGCAACATAAATATAATACGTATTGGGGATATTATGAAAAAACGAATAACCTCATGTTCATTGTTGTGCTGTTTGATCCGCAAGAAAAACAAAGGGGATTAGATTCTCTTCTTAATAAGGTAGGTGTCACTAGTATTTATTTGATACCATAGTTAATGGGATTGTGATGAGAGATTTTAAGTCTCTTTTCGAATAGTACAAAATTATCGATTTGAATGCTGGAAATGTGTCAATTGTAACAAATAGTAATGGTGGTACTGGTGACAGTCAATCAAATGGATGAAATGAAGAAGATTGTTCTCTATATGCCCTTATAGCAGAGAGAGCAAGAGAAGATGAGGAAGGTATTACTGGTGAATGAAACAGAGATGGCGGCTTATTTGACAGAGAACCGAGAAACGATAAATTTGATATATTAGGTTGGTGAATATCCTAATTTGGCACTGATGGCAAGAGATATATTAGATATACCTATCTCTTCAGTAGCATCTGAATCTGTCTTTAGTACGGGAAGACGTATTCTTGATCCATTTAAAAAAGAATTTCTTCCTATGACAGTTTAGGCATTAATTTGTACTCAAAATTGGTTGAAGACACCGATTGATCTTGATCCTTCGTTCTTGGTACCAGATGATGAAGTTAACTCAGGTATTATAAAAAAAAATCATGATTATCAAATACTAAATTTAAATATGTACTAATTGATCGTTTGTCACTTGTAGAATTTTTGACCACTTTTGCTAAGTCCAGGTTCATACACATAGAGGATGAGGATTACTGAGTGCCATGTCATTAATAAGGTAGCTATTTATCTCTTCAAACCTACTTGTACTTATTCATTCAGCATATATAACGACCACTCTTCATCTCTCACACTACCTTGTAAGTATTACATCAAATTACGTTGAAAAAAATTGACGATTACAGAACTAGAAAGTATTTTTCATATCTAAATTGTATGTTTTCATATCTAAACTAGATGTATACTTATTTTCTGTAGCTATTTTCAGATAATACAAATCACTTTTTCCTTTTTTACATTTGTTTCACATGTAAATTATGGGAGTAGTAGACTGACTTATGCCAGTTTTGGAATCTCTATGGGATCAGTAGACTGACTTATCCCAAAACTAGGTTTTTACAACGTCATCAACACTCTCCCCAAAGTTAATTCTTCCTTCTTCTCCTCCTTAACCATCCAAACAAAATTGTTGTCTCAAGTAAGTAATTACTCAGCTTTTGTTGTTTTCTCATGATGCAGTAATATACTATCAAATTGCTTCTTCTAATTAAGAAAATTAAATAAAAATATTTAATGTTTGGGGTTTGTGTAATTGTTTTCATAAATCATGATCAAAGCTAGCTACCTCGTGTGTATTGCCTGGTTGAAGTAGGTTTATGTTCAAAAATTATGATCAAAGTTTTCGCATTTGTTTTTTTTTTTGTTTTTTTGATATTTTAGTTATTCTAATTGAAATCCTTGTTTCATCTTGTGTTTCTTCTTTAGGTAAGAGTGGTTGGCACAACTTGGCTGGGAATGCAGTCTATTATGTCGGCAACCCAAGTGGGAAGTGCAAACACAAGCTTATATCTCTTTTTTTCTTCTTTTGTGTCCAAATGCTACATTTTTTGGGATGTCCTTAAAAAGAAACTAAACTCAGTATTTGAATGCTTGTTTTAATGTTTAATGTGTATGTTGGATGCAAAAATTCGTTGCTTTGGACATTGAAAGAATTACCGATTTACAAGTTTAACAATTGTTGGTATAATGATTGTTCTGAATATTTAGAACTTCAGTTATGTAAAACTAACAAAGTTGTCGGTTTACCAAAACCGAGGCTTAAACCAAAACCGAGTCGGCTCGGTTCAAAACCGAACCGATTTATTAATATTTTGTTTTGGTTCTAGAAATCAAAAACCGAATATCATGATTTCAGTTCTAATTTTGAAAAAAAACTGAACCAAACCGTACCATGTAAAGTCCCAAACCTCACATAACTAACCCCGAACTAAGAGCAAAACCACCATGAAGTCAGTTAAGATGATAGAAAAAAACAAACACTAGTTTTGCTTACAGGTTAGAACCTTTATGCTTTGATTCTCTCAATTTTCATGAGCAGTCCCATGCTTCTTCCATCTCTAACTGTTCAGAGCTTAGAAACAACATCAACACCAACATCAATGAAATCATAGCTTACTCAAACTGACAGCATCAGTCTCCAGGTAGGTTCATATTCTCTCAAGACGAGTTTTTTGAATCTTCACAGGTTTCATCTCTCCCGACCCCTACTTTTTTTCAGTGAGTCAATTAATTATTCATAAAAAAACAGAAAAAACAAAAAACTCAACCAGGGACGCTGATCAGCCAAAAAGGCAACAAATTATAAACAATCGTTTTGAATTCATAACTGGACCCTGAACAAACTCTGTATATCGGCACAATAAGAATTGGCAAAACATGTATTATAGATTCTCACCATATTAAGGGTTCAAATGATTTAGTTTAATAAAACAATAACTCAAACAAAGTAAAACAGAACATTTTTTTAAAATTTATCTTCTCTTTTTCGGCCCAAATAAAACGAACTGGAAAACTAATAGATACATCTGGCAAAATTTGACAAGAGCTGTGCGGAAGTAAAGCATTTCTCTCCTTCATTCATCAAGCTCATCTCCTGACTGTGGCAGCTCACCACTGAGTTTATCTTCCGACTCATCATCCTCGTCCTCCTCCATGTCAACTTCTTTCTTTGCAAAATCCACCTTAAAATCATAGCCCTCATCCATAGAACTCGCCGAGGCTAATTTACTAGCTTTCTTTTTCTTCTTTTTCTCAGCCTTTTTTAACTTGGGATTCAACATTCCTTCTGCTGTATAGAGCTTCTCATTTTGCTTGCTGTTTATGGATTTTCCCCTGGTAGTGTTCATATCCTTCTCTTGAATGGCCATTTCAAAATCACCATCTCCAGCCAATTCCTTGCCTTGTTTTGATAGTTCAGGCTTTTCATCATCCTGAGGAGCGCAATTCAGGATTTTATGAGATGATACATGCACAAGAAGGACAGTTAGGAATAAAGTGTATTAATTAACAAGTTTATAAGAAATTCTGATTCCAACGTGATGTAAAACATTAAACCAAAACTGCAAAAAGTCCACCGGTTGACACAGCTAAATAACTTTTCAATTTAGAGCGTAAACACTTGTGGGTAATTTTTGCTGGCCACGCACTAAGTAGCCTAAGAGAACAAGCACCAAAAGCACAAATTCTAGCAGGGGTAGTTTTTGCTGGCCACTATATAGCCCAAGAGAACTAGCACCAAAAGCACAAATCTAGCACAGGTAATTTGAAAAGATTCATCATGTGCAGATATAAGTTGACAATTATCTGCGAGGATTTCAGAGATAAATTCTCAGTAGAAAAATAAAGGTGAGATAACACAAACCTCGAGAATTTTTTGATCGAAGTTCAGAGGACAGCTTGGAGGAATTTCAACATGACTGAAGTTCTCAAGAGACACAAGGCTACCAATGAATGAAGATTCACCCTGGTAAACTTCATCCACATTGAACTCTTCTCCAAGCTCTGATACAATTGACGACTCAAGCGTCTCTCCTTGGTTCCTAACAGGAGGCATCGTGTAGTATTTAATTTTGCCTGAATCATTATCAAGAAGGAGAACAATTACATAACATAGATTTAATTCTTTTGTATAATGACTCCAATCTTTTATTTCTTGTACACTAGCATTTGGTATCGAATGGAAAAATCTACATACCCTCGTTCCAATCATGGAGAACTATCTTTGCAGCGGCCTGAATATCCAAAATACCACCTTTTTTAAGCTTACCCCTAACAGTAGCCACCTTCTGGAGGAAGTCATCAACTGAGTCGAAGTTTGGAAGCTTGTACAGTGAGACCAACATTTTGGCAGGGCAGAGCTTGAGAATCTCCTTCACTGCCAAGGGTACAAGACCAAAACAAGTAAGTTCATATACTAAGACACCCATACCTTTGCAGTGGTTGGACTATTGGCTTAAAAAATCATTGCGAGCCTCAGTCATTGAAGAAAATGAGTGAATATTGTAACATCTCACCTTCTCTATTCTTTTTTTATTTAAATTGAGGATTCAGCAATTTCTCGAGAATTTTTTTTTGTAATTTCTATAACACTGAACGGTTCATTACTACCTGGAGCGATGGGATCTTCTAATTTTTCAATTCTTTTGCAATTCTGAAGAGCTACAGATGCATCGTTCTCCTCTGATTTGAGCATAACAACACCAGGACAATCCAACAGCTTGACATTCTTGTCTAATTGGACTTCTTGCATTGAGCGTGTTAATCCTGGAGTAGCACCAACACTGACAGCACGGCATCTCTTCAAACTGTTAATCAAACTACTCTTACCAACATTGGGAAGCCCAATAATACCAACTGTTATCGACTTCTTAATCTGTGAAATGCATTGGGATCAAAATTAGATGATAGCATTTTAAAACAAGGCAGTGTTTTTGCATAATTTATTTTCTTAGATAATGCAAATAAATAAAAGTTCATGAGAGTTCTAGCTTCTTCAGAAAACAATAGTACCTCGTGACTTCTTGAGTAATTCTTCAGCAACTTCAAAAGAGTTTCGGCTCCAAGACAATCACTGGTTTGCAGAATATTGCTTGCTTTCAAAGGTTTTGAAGTCGTTTTCACAGGTTTCCCAGATTTACCTGGTTTCAACGACTTCCGTCCATAATTTGATTTCTGCTCCTGGGTGTTACATTTGAAAGCAACCGCAGGTAACTCTTCCCTAAGATAATTAAGCCATTTCTCGACAGCCTCACGAGGAGCAAGGTCTACAATGCAAGGATAGGCCAATTAGCCAACTCTAAGCAATTAACATTTTATTTCTCCAGTAAACTTCTGTGTACCACAATTCCTACAGGTACATACATGCCTCGCATTAATATGTTCTTAGAGCAACATCATTCGTTCTACATATTAATAAGATATGGTTGTAGTAACATAAACATCATATTCCAAGTTCAAATGAGTTTTGTACTCCACAACATAGTACATCAACAACTGAGAAATGACAATATAACCATTTGAATCATTACCTATTTTGTTAAGAAGCAAGACGAGATGTTTCTCAGGACCCGCTTTCATTACCAACTTTTCCATATCAATACATCGAGTACCAAGTGGATCCCTAGCATCAAGAACTTCCAAAATGACATCTGATGCTTCTATAACTTTGACTAACTCCTTGTAGAAAGCCTTGTCTGAATTATCTGTAAGCAAAATTAAGAAGAGCCCACATAAGCAAAACTACTATTATCTCCATTTTAATACCAATCAAAATTCTAGCAATCCCAAACTTCTGCATACCTTTTCTCTTACTAAATACTGCAAGTGATTCCTCATCGATCTTGGCTTGTTTGGCAGGAGCTTTATCAATATCATCATCATCATCTTCCTCTAGTGCCCCTAACTTTCTCTTTTGTCTCTGCAGAAAGTAAACAAGGGCATCTTCATTCAGTGACCAAATTCAAAACTACCAAATCCCTTTGACTCAGATAAAAAGATAACCAAAACATATAATTAGGTCAAGATTTCATGATAACTAAATGGAAAATGAATATAAATAAAAATTATACCCTTTCAATTCTATCAGCTTTTTTCTGTTCCAATTCTTCGATAGCTTTAGCACGACGAGCTTCAAGAGCTTTGAGCTCTTGTTCCTTAAAAGGCCAATCATTAGGAATTCCAGGATCTTTCTCAACTTTCCTTCCCTGGTTAGGAAGTTTCTTTGCTTCTTTAGCTTTCTTTTTGTGATGTTCCTTCACTTTCCTGATAATCTTATGCTTCTTCTTCAATGGAACTCTCTTACTTTTACTCTTCTTGCTTCTCTTCGGCATCTTAGGATTAGTAACGATGAAGCCCTAACTCAGATTATCTTTCGTTCTGCTCTGAAAGTGAAGGAGGCAACGGTGAAGAAGCCGTAAAATTTGGCAGCTGCAACTGATGTTACTGATTAGGGTTTAGGTTATAAAACCCTTGTTTTGTAAGGTAGATTATTATTTTAATTTAAAGAACTTTTCCGTGGAACGTTCGGGGACATCTAGTAAAATTCTAAGTAGGCTGAACAACCGGCCAGGCCAAGCTACCCGGTCCATTTATTCTGTCGGTCCGGTCTGGGTCGGGCCGATCAGGCCAAGCCAGAGCTTAAAGTATCTATTATTATCGGGCACGAGCAAGCTAGGTAATGCTAATAATTTAATGTTTATTATCCGTTTACGATCCATTAAATTATTCGGGCAGGCCAGACTAAACTGGTAGGGGCTACAGACTTTAAGTGTTTTTACTGATAATTGATATATCAATACATGATAAATTTAATTTATTATCCGTGTAATTGATTCTGGTAATACTCTTTTTTTTCTTTTTCCTCCTAAAGCGATAAGAGAAACTTTCGAACCCTAGGCGCCGTCTGCTCAGATTTGCTCCTCCCATCTCTTCCATCACTCTCTATCTCCTCTTGCGGTTTAATTTTTGTTTTATTTCTCGATTTCGTTTTCACTTTCTAGATTTAGGGTTTTTTCTAACCTTGGTTGCTTCCGTATCCTAGTTATCTTGTTGATCTCTTTTGTTTTGGGTTTGGTCTATCTTTTGACTAGCTTGAATCCCTGATTTCAACATTTATAGGGTCTTAATCTTTGCTTAGATTTGGGTTTTAGTGTAGATTTAGTTGATTTTAGCTCTTATTTTTCGTGGTTATCTATTTGGGTTCTTAATTTCGTTGTTGCAAATTTAAATCTCCCAAGACTTTTGGTTTGAAGTGGATTCCAGTTAGGGTTGAGTTATTTCATCAATCTATCTCTTGCTCAAGGCTTGCAGATTTTTCATTCAAGCAGCTCTAGTTCTTCACATCTAAAGGTTCTACATCAACCTCAAGTTCTCAACAACAACAACATTAGAAACCATGACTCTGATTCCTGCTTATACTCCAGCAACAACAAGACTCTCAAAAACACATATACAAATTTTCACAAAGACATCAAAGATACCAAGACCGATTTCGACACCGATCCAGACCATTCCAGACTGATTCAGCCAAATGTTAACCTATTTAGGTTATACTTGTTACTTGTGTTAGTGTTACTATGAAAAACCACTGGCATTTGGTTGGATCTATGGATCTTTTTTTTTACCAATGTCACCTGTTCTACTGTGATTTAAAAAAAAACTTGAGAAATGTTTGGATTTATTCCTAACATCTCTATTGATTTTAGATTTGCTATATGGTTTGGATGTGCTACTTTTGATCCAACCAAGACCGTTTAAACCTGTCTTTTTACCTTGGAATTTGTTAGGAATGGTAGGATTCCGTTGTCATATTGGATATTGGGACTATGGTGTTAAGAGGTTTAATTGTGCTTGTAATCTGTTTGAAACTTCTGAAATCTTTGTAATTGTTGGATAATTCGGAGTATGTCTTATAATTACTCCTGATCTTGAATCGGAGTTTTATGATCAATATATTTGAGGCTTGCCTCTTTTTCTAAAAAATAAATAAAAATAAAAATCACCTTCATACTACCAATCTTAGTTAGCAATTTGTCGAATAGTTATTCGCGAACTATTCGAGAAACGGATAATACGCATACTTTATACGCATTTTAACACTCCCGGATCCTATTCACATTTTATGTGGTTTTTCTGTTTTAATCTTTGTAACTGTTGGATACTTCAGAGTATGTCCTGTAATTACTTCTGATCTTGAAATGGAGTTTTATGATCAATATATTTGATGCTTTCTTCTTTTTCTAAATAAAAATAATAATAAAAAAAATTTATTATCATCACCTTCATACTATCAATCCTAGTTAGTAATTTTTCGAATAGTTATTCGCGAACTATTCGGGAAACGAATAATATGCGTACTTTATATGCACCTTAACACTCCTGGATCCTATTCGCGTTTTATGTGGTTTTCCCATTTAAACCACAAATTATTTGGTACAACGAATTAATCGGTAGCTTAATTCTTCATGGATTTATTTACACCTCAGCCCATTCACCTAAGTAAATGCATGGCCCATGTATTCATGGACTTTTAAACCGTCTGTTAATTCCTTCCCCTTCTAGAAATATTTTCACAAAAAAATGAGCACGAAAGGAATCGAACCCCCAACCACTAGGTTATTGGTTGAAGTCTTAACTACTAAAAAATCACTGATTGTTGATTATGTAGTACATATTATACATATAGTCCATTAAAATCCTAAAAATAATGTTACTAGGTATTTTATTTTCATTTAATATGTACCGAATTATTAGTGCCGAACTCATATAACTAAAAAAAATTATACATAAATTAACGTATTTCTGCATTTTTGCCGTGTTGCGTATAGTTGACCGAATTTATATTTTACCTAACCGGATAATACGCACATTTTTACCAACCCGAATTATTGCCGCTCGCCAAATTGCTAGCTAGGCTACCAATTAGTTAACAATGTTATTTGTATCTTATAAGAAGTAAAAAATACATGTAAGAATTTAATATTGTGGTTATAAAAACTATGACCAAACATACAGGCTATTGGGAAGGCAGATAGGTTGGGCACAAAAACTTATGCAAAAGCCTCTGTTCGCGTACCTAATTTAGTCGGACATGCCCATAAAGTGAAAAAAAATGTTTTTAATATTAAAATTTGTTTTTCACATAGAGTAACAAATAATTAGTGTGGAGAGAGAAAAAAATAGAGAATAATTTTATGAGACAATTTTGAAGAGAAAAAAATAGAGAACAAAAGTTATTTTATGAGACAATTTTAAAAGTATATATAAGAGATAATTTAGGAAGTAAAATAAGAAAGAATATAAAAAAAATAGGAATTTTTTTTTATGATAACTTAGACAGTTGTTTGGTTAATTGAAATTAATTTCGAAATTTAAAATAGTATGTTAGTTTTGTAATCAGCTTCATTTTAGGTTTTTGATATATGTTATCTTATTGGTAGGTTACTAATATAAAAAATTTATATATTGAACTAGAAATGAATTTCCTCATTAATTAATTAAGTAGGTCATTCATATAACCTAACCATCAACTTTTCAGGGAATCAAATATATCACAGAAGGATACTTAATAGGGTATTGGTTGGTGGTCTAAAGCATGTGCGGTGTAATTGTACACCCACGATGAGAAAGAGCCAAGTTGTGTGAACATTGTGGGATGAAGGGGTAGTGGCTTTACGGATTCTTCCCTATGATCATGGGCATGGCTTCAACCATGTTCACCACTTTTTCCACTTGTTACGAGATTAAAAGTGTGAGTTCAACACTATAAATAGATGATTCCGTCTATTCCAAACCGATGGAAGTTTATCGGAGTCACAACAAACTATCATAAAAAAATTATATCCTAAACACTTGGACTAAATACAGAGACTTACATTTTTCAACTAGAATTCACCACACTCTGATCTCATCTTTTTTGTTTCCCTCTTTAAGATCAACCATTCTCCTCCTTTGTGACAGAAGCAAGGCTTGAACGACCATTTTTTGGTTTAGGCTAGCCTTGTATGATTTTGATCTCTCGTATTCATTATGATCTACCCTTCAAACTTTTATTCATTTTTACCCTAAAATATTTTGGCTACCACAGTGGGAGATCAATTTCTTGGTTGCAAAAATTAATTTCTCAAAATGGTCGATTTTAGGCCAGGTTCGTGAACTACTAATCTTAATCTCATTTCTAGTAACACTGGTGGCGGTGCTTCTGAGACCACTCCTCCTTACACCACCACACATAACACTAATCTTCCTCCTTCTGGGTTCTAGCTAAGTCACTGAAGGGTTCAGAAATATTCGGGCTCTTAATATTAATGATTTAATGCAGAGACAGAAGAGTTTTACCAAGACTCAAGAGGATATGGCCACTACTCAGAAGGACATGCTCACCTTTTTTATGACTCTCATAGAACAACTATCACCAGAGCAATAGTAGCGTCAGGTAAAGCAATCTGAAAATGTTCCTAGAACTAATGATGTTAACACGTTGAAGGTTCACACCAGGATGATGATAAAGTTTGTGTTCTGGATGATTGTGGACAAGAGAGAAGCCAACAACACAATTTCATCACTCGTGAAGATCTGGAGCAACTCTCGTAAAATTATGGAAAAGAGGGCTCAACTGTAACGAATCAACAACGGACGCTAAACGCCAACGTCGGCTTCAAAATTAATCCAGATTCACGCTCCAGCACCAACACTTCAACAAAGGGCGTCTCCGACCTTATTCCTGACTTCCCTAGCATGGTGAAATTCGTAGAGGCATGGACCCATGATAGCACCATCAAATTATCTATTATTTGGTAGTGGACCAAGTGAGATACACTTGGGGACTGAAGGCTCATTCACCCCTTGAAGACTCAACACAATCATCACCTTCAACCAGAAGGTCCTAATCACCCACATATTTTCACCTCTTTCAGAAGAGTCACATCCCTTGTTGGAAGGTAAATGTTGGGATAAATTGTTACGACGCCTAAGAAAGTACGAAACCCTAATGGTCTTAAAGCAGATGCCTGAAGGAGACACAACAATCACTCATCTATAGGTGTCACGTTTATGTGAATCACATTCAACATATCCCCTTGTCTAGTTAATGAACTTCTCTTGGTTGTTCTACACATAGGGACTTGATCTTATGGAAAGATCAATTCAATTCAATCCAACCAATGTGATCCCAAATCCAAGTCAGTGGAACCTAATGTAGTGCTAAGGATATCAAAACGTGATTGACAAAATCTCGCTACATTAAGGATCTCATCTGAATGGGAAGCTTCTTCATCTTGTTGATCACGTCCAGAGTTGGGACTGCACCCCTGATGTCAGCTCCGCTCCGTCAACACTAATTGATGGTCAAAGACGTGATGCAATGAAGTCAAAATTCTCAGGGTGACGCCATCAAGTACTTCCACTCTCCGAGCAAGCTTTCGTGGACAATATCCATAGTCATAGTATTTCTCTCGGCTATTAGAGGAAGTCCTAATCATCTCCAGCATATGATAGATACTCAACAAACATGACGACTTCTCCTTCTCAACTTTTAGAATATTGGTTTACAAGCTAATGTCAGGGATTGATAGGTGTCTAAAACACCTTAATTAATATCTATTGTTTATGCTTTATTTGTTATTTTTCTTGTAAATTATGTATTTTACATTTGTTTTTGAGTTTTTAGGTATTTTGGAGGCACGTGGAAAAAAAACAGAACAAATCATTCAAGAAGGGCAAAACTGTTATTTCACGTACAAATATTATCTACAACCCATGCAGAGCTAAGGGGCTCTCATGAAGAATTGATAAAGCCACCTCATTATTACTCAGGACAGCCAAGTCTTATAAAATGTTATTTGAAAATTAAACTTAGAGATGCCCTTATCCATCTATGGGTTGTTTAAATCCACATTTTATTTTTTACCCTAAAAACTAGGTCGAGTGGGGGAGCATTCCGTCTTTAGGTTATCCTTTCTTTAGGTCAGTTGAGACCAATTCGCCGACAGCAATGCAACTGGTAATTGAGAGAATTTTTTTTAAGAGAAATGGAAAATAGGGTTTTCACTGATGAAGAAAAAGAGACAAAGATGGGTGTATCTGAATCAGAGAAAAGTTAGCTTTGTTTACTAGTCGAGATGTAAATAAGTAGAAAAGAATGATGGGTTTGTGGTTAATGTAAGGAGAAAGTGTGGTGGTGTTTGGGAAGAATGAGATGGAGAAGAGGAGGGTGGAGTCGTAATGGGTTTCTTGTTGATGGTGATTCAACATAGAGGTGGCTGATGTGATGCTTAGAAGAGATTAGAGTGAAACTAATCTATTAAACAGAAGAACAAAATGATTCCAGAACAATGAAGTTTTATCGATCAGAATTTCACAGAGAATAGTACAAAAACACACACACTATATAGTCTGTGTACTCAGCCTTTTATAGGCTTTTCCAACGTCTACTTAACATACACAACAACTCATTAAATGCTGTTACAGTTGGATATGCTAACATGAGCTGATGACAGTTACACTTTGCTATTACACGCCTAACAGAACGTGAATTGTGTGAACTTGAATCTGATGTAGCTGAGGTGTAAGAATGATCAGATTCTTTTGATACTCATGTTCCATTACTCCCCCTCAAACTAAATTGGCCAGGCTTAGATTGGACCTTTAGTTTGGCACAGAGTCTTGAAAATTTTGGTCCTGAAAAACCCTTAGTGAGTATATCCACAGCTTGATCCTCTGTTGAAATATAAGAAATTAATAATGTTTTTGATTGAATAAGCTCTTTGACAAAGTTGTAGTCCACTGCCAGATGCTTCATCCTGGTATGAAGTACTGGATTGCTAGTGTAAGATATTGCACTAATGTTATCACACTTTATTATTGGTGCTGATGTGAGTGATATATGCATTTCCTTTAGCAATTTTAAAACCCAACAGATCTCTGCAGCAGTATTTGCTACACTCCTGTACTCAACTTCTGTAGAAGATCTGGAGACTGTATTTTGTCTCTTGCTAGACCAGGAAACTGGATTGTCTCCAATGCAAATTAGATAACCCCCTGTACTCCTTCTTGTTAGCTTGTCACCTGCCCAATCTGCATCACTATACCTAGTGATTTCCAATTTTCCTTTTGAGTAATACATTCCATGAGTAGTTGTTCCTTTTAGATATCTTAGTATTCTTTTTGCTGCTATTAAATCAATAGTAGTTGGTTCTTGCATAGCCTGACAAACCTTATTCACAGCATAAGATATTTCAGGTCTAGTCCATCTGTTAGTTTAACCCCTTTTTGTTGTGATGTGCTTGATGATGCTGCAGGAACTGGAGAGTGACATGGTTTTGCTCCTAGCATTGTATGCTTCTCTAGCAGATCTAAGATATATTTTGTTTGTGAAAGAAATAATCCTGTGACATCTCTTTGAACCTCCAGTCCCAAAAAGTAATGCAATGACCCTAAATTCTTTGCTGGAAAATGTTGTTGTAGTGTAATCACAAATTCAGTACAGTAAGAATGTGAATTACCTGTGATAAGTATGTCATTAACATAGACCAATATATATGTTGTTATGGGTTCCTTCTGTTGAATAAAAAGTGATACATCAGCTGTTGATAAGATGAAATCATAAGATATAAGAATTTGTTGTAATTTTCCATACCAAGCTCTAGGTGCCTATTTCAAACCATAAAGAGATTTATGTAGTTTGCAAACATGAGTAGGGACATCCTTGTCTATAAAACCTGGTGGTTGAATCATGTATATGTCTTCAGTTATATCTCCATGTAAAAATGCATTACTTACATCCAATTGTGTAATGTGCCAATCATATTGCACTGCAAGTGCCAATAAAAATTTGATTGTGCTAGACTTGGCAACTGGACTAAAGGTTTCTGTGTAGTCCAGTCCCTCTTGTTGATTGTATCCTTTTGCAACTAACCTTGCTTTGTAACTGTCAATAGTTCCATTTGGTTTGTATTTGATCATAAATACCCATTTGCAACCTATTAGATTCATGTTTGGTTGGCTAGGTACTTTAGGCCAAGTTTATACATCCTGCAATGCATTATACTCCTCCACCATTGCTTGTCTCCATCTTGGATCCTTATTATCCTGACTGAAACATGTGGGTACTTTTGAACTTGAACTGTTGATAAAGCATGGGGTAACTGATGTTTAGTTGTATATGCTTTTGGCTTTTTAATTCCTGACTTTCCTCTAGTTTGCATTTTATGTGTATTAGCTGTTATTGGTGATGATACTTGGATTTGCTGTTGCTGAATGACTGGCATTGTACTTGTAGAACTAATATCTGTTTTTGGTGATGTTGTAGAAGATATACTAGGCTGATAAGTTTGTAACTTCTTTAAGGGAAAAATGGATTCCATGAATGTGACATGTCTAGAGGTGTATATCCTTCCAGTAGTTTGGATCCAGACATTGGTAACCCTTTTGTACTGCACAATATCATATAAAGATGCACTGTTTGCTTTTTGGAGATAATTTTGAATTTGTATATGGCTTTAACCAGGGGAAACAAAGTGAACCAAACACTCTCTGTAAAGTGTAATGTGGAGTTTTCTTAAACAACTTTTCATATGGTGAAACATACTGTAATGACTTTGATGGTAATCTATTTATTGTAAAGTTTGCTGTAGAGAAGGCTTGATACCAGTACACAACATTTAATCCTGATTGCAGTAGAAAAGTTCTTCCAATTTTCACAATATGTCTGTGCTTTGCTTCTGCCACACCATTCTGCTCTGGTGTGTGTGGACATGACAGTTTGTGCCTTATTCCATTCTAAACTAAAAAATGCTTTAGTTGCTGATGTAGAAATTCTCCTCCACCATCTGTCCTGATTGTCTTTATTTTACAGCATAACTTGTTTTCAATGTAGTTTTTGAACTCATATAGGATAGACTTGAATTCTGATTTATCAAACAAAGGATATAGCCAACTGAATTTTGTGTAGTCATCCACAATTACAACATAATATCTATATCCAATAACAGATATCATTGGACTAGGATCCCAAAGATCCATATGAAGTAATTCTAGAGGTGATTTACTTTTATGTGTTGATGATTGAAATGGTAGTTTATGAGACCTGCCTAGTTGACAGTCTACATAGGGTAATGGATTTTGTGAAATACCAGAAAGAGATAATCTTTTGAACAGGAGTTTTAGTATTTTATGTGAAGGATGTGCAAGTCTTTTATGCCACACCTCTGTAGATATTGAAGAACTGACAACTGCATTAGCCTTTATTGAAGATTGATTGAGAAATATAATGGGATATAGACCATTATTGTTAGGGCCTTGAAATAATATCTTCCCAGTTTTCAGATCTTTGACAAAGAAACCAACATGAGTGAATGTTAAAGAGCAATCATTATCTTTGGTGAATTTTTGTACAGATAGTAAATTTTGTGTTGCACTAAGAACTATTAGGAAATTTCTTAATGTGAACAAGTGATTTTTTCTTGATTTAAAAGATGATCCTGAGTGAGAAATAAACATACCTTCTCCACTTGATGTTTGTACCTTTTCATTTCCATTGTAAACTGTAGAACATTGAACTTCACTTCTGTTTGGTGTTATGTGGTTTGTTGCACCAGTATCTGCAAACCATGGTTGTGTTTCTTGAAATCTTGTTGTTGCTAGATGAGCATAAGAGTTTTTGTATGCATTTGTATTAGAATAACCAGTGTTTAGCCTGTTTCTGCAAGTGATTGCAGTGTGACCTTCTTTTTCACAGATTTGAAAAATTACAGGTGCTTGTGACGAATTACTGTAATAATTGAAATATCTTGGAGCATACTTGTATCCTCTACCATTATTGAAATTTCTTCTTGTATTATTGTTATGTCCAGATCTTTGCCAGTGTTGTTGATAATTGGAACTTCCTCTCCCATACTGTTGCTGTTGGAATGAGTTAAATCTTGAATTATTGTTTCTTTAAACTTGTTTGGATTGATTGGATTATGCAAGAAAGGCTTGATTTGAAGTAGTAACTAATTGCTCAGAATGTCTTTGACTGATTACTATTTCTTCACTTAGCAGATTATTGTGTAACTCTATACTAGACACTGGTGGAAATCTATGTCTCATTGATGTTGCAAAAGGAATATAATCAGGATGTAGAGCAGATAGAGTTACAACAATCAATTCCTTATCTGAAACATGCTCTCCTGCTGCTGCTAGTTGATTTGCTAGAATTTTAATTTCATCAACTAAGTTGGAGATTGTTCTATTACCTTGTTTAATAGCAAGAAGTTTTGTTCTTAGTTGTGTTGAGTGTGTTGAGGAAGATCTTGAAAATCTTTCTTCTATATTTGTCCACAAATTGTAAGCGGTTGTTGCAGTTGCAAAATATGTTATTACTTCATCTGAAATTGTACTGTTTATCCAAAGGATTATTGTAGAATACTCATCAATCCAGTCTACATATAATGGATTCTCTATTCCATTATTTTTATTTCTTGGATTTGTATACCTCTCAGGACATGGAAAAGATCCATCCAGATATCTCATTATCTTGAACTTTCTAATGACTGGAAGCATCAGATGTTTCCATGTTACAAAGTAATCTTCCTTGAGCTTTAATGTGACAAAATTTGTGAGCTGATTGAGAGGTATCTTTGCTATTGAAGTTGTTGTTGGATTTTCCATTCTTGATGGAAATTCACAGATCATAAAAAAAAAATTGATTTCAAAGAAAATGATAGAAGTTGAGAGATACTGTTCTTGTTACTGTAATTGCAGATTTTGAAAGCTTTAAGATCAAACTTGCTTTGATACCATAGAAGAGATTAGAGTGAAACTAATCTATTAAACAGAAGAACAAAATGATTCCAGAACAATGAAGTTTTATTGATCAGAATTTCACAGAGAATAGTACAGAAACACACACACTACACAGTCTGTGTATCAGCCTTTTTTAGGCTTTTCCAACGTCTACTTAACGTACACAACAGCTCACTAAATGTTGTTACAGTTGGATATGCTAACATGAGCTGATGACAGTTACACTTTGATATTACACGCCTAACAGAACGTGAATTGTGTGAACTTGAATCTGATGTAGCTGAGGTGTAAGAATAATCAGATTCTTTTGATACTCATGTTCCATTAATGCTGTGAAGACAAATGAAATTAACAAATGAGATAATTAGGGTTTCAATCGAAGAACCAGAGAGAAACTAGAGAATGAAATAACAAGATTTAGGTTTCATTGTTGAAGAACGAAATGAAGAATGAATTCTCGAATTGATTTGGGTTTGGCATTTGAACAAGAAATGATGGATTCAAATATGAGAAATCATATGAGTTGGTGTATCTGTTGTTGCTGCTGATTGAATATAAAACAAAAAAGAAAATAAAGATGGGTTCGTGGTTGCAGAAAGATTAAGTATGGGTCTGTTGGTTGATTCATGGCAATAGTGAAGAACATGTTGAATATGGGTTCTTGTTGTGAATTTGATTTGAATCTGACTTATGGTTGGTTGTTAATTGAATGGATAAATTTGTAGATGAATGTATGAAACTATGCAGGGATGGACCGGTCAGAATGGTTGAGTAAGACCAGTTATCCGAGTCAGAACAACTGACTAGACGAATGACTCAAATTCCCTTGAACACCTTGACTATCAGTTGACAGGTATACTTAACAGTTGACTGTTATCTTGACTCAGGTGGTCGGCGCCACTGTCCCGGTGACAGGATTCCGGCAATGGTTCCAATTTTATGGTGACCAATTTTGACATAATTTTCAGTAGAATTATTTTTATTCATGGGCATAATGGGCTAGTATTTGAACATGGACATATAAGTTAGAAGAGAGTTTGACCTAATTATGGAAGTTCGAGGTGTTTGAGAATTACAAAGAAAGTGTTTTGTGACTTCGGTGACTCTTTCTTGAATAATTATAATTTTCTTCTTCAATTGAATTATTTTGTAAACTCCAAATAATGAAAACAAGGGACAATCAACACACAGTTTCATCAAAAAAAAATAATCATTGTGCTCCTAGAAATAACTTGTGTCTATGTGAAACAACAAGACCCTACACCCGCTCCCAAGGATTTTCCGTAACCATGCTCTGATACCACTTTGTAATGACCCGACCTTCCACTGATACTGTCCCCACTTAGCCACTGCGGTCATCCTGCAATGTGGGGTTTTCTACGGGCACCGCTGCGGTCATCCAGCAGCAGCTTCCCGGGAGATCACCCATCCCTGGATTACTCCCGCCCGAGCACGCTTAACTGCAGAGCTTTTTTCCAAGTCTGAGCCAGTTGTGCTGAAAAGGCCTCGGTGTTAGAAAAGGACGAACCATTACCTATATTCCATTCGGCGAACCCTACCTGCCAAATTGGGGTATTACAATACCACCACCTTAAATTGGAGCCGTCCTCGGCTCCAGAATATATTCAAGCCAGATCTCCGACTTTCCCTACCACCTATGAGACCAATACCTGGAAAACCCCGTCCAGCGTACTCTCTCACCCTTGGAAGGTGACCCGTCGTCGGCTCTGATGCCACTTTGTAATTACCCGACCTTCCACCGATATTGTCCCCACTTAGCCACTACGGTCATCCGGCAGTGTAGGGTTTTCTACGGGCACCGCTGCGGTCATCCAGCAGCAGCTTCCCGGGAGGTCACCCATCCCTGGATTACTCCCGCCCGAGCACGCTTAACTTCAGAGCTTTTTGCCAACTCTAAGCCAGTTGTGCTGAAAAGGCTTCGGTGTTAGGAAAGGACAAACCATTACCTATATTCCATTCGCCGAACCCTACCTGCCGAATTGGGGTATTACAATACCACCACCTTAAATTGGAGCCGTCCTCGGCTCCGGAATATATTCAAGACCAGATCTCCGACGTTCCCTACCACCTATGAGACCAATACCTGGAACACCCCGTCCAGCGTACTCTCTCACCCTTGGCAGGTGACTCGTCGTCGGCTCTGATACCACTTTGTAACGCCCCACTTCACAATTCTAGGTCGGCCGCCCTAAAAAGAAAAGTGCAGCATACTCATGGGAACATTTTACACACATAACCTTCAAGCCAACAAATGGAGATCCAATTATCATATGGAGCCCATGTATAGAATAGTTTCAAAACAATTTTTTTTTTTTTAAAGAACTGATGAGAGTTATAAAACCTGGTGAAATCTCTTCAAAATAAGAAAACTAAACTTCGACACGCAGGTCGATTTCCCCAAAACGAATTGTAGACATTTACTTGAAAGAAAATATAGTCTTGGAAACAAACAATAAAAGAAATAGCCTAATAATCACCTTGAAGACAAAGATAAAGCAGCTTTTCGGGTCAGAAAGGCAATCTACAAGCTAGGTTGCTCCACGACCACCGGTTCCTGAAAGAAAAGTAGTAAGTTGGGTCAGACCCCAACTTAAAGTAGGCTTTCGCACCCTTATAAACCTTACGAATAACCTCAAAAATCCAAACTCCTTGAAATGGCGACAAACTATGAAAATAATTTATAAAAGAGTCTTTTTAAAACAATAGGTTCGATAACTGAAAATAGCACAGAACCTCATATTGCGCATAAGACACGGAGACACCAAAAATATAGGTTAACTAGTAGAAATAAAACAGATTTCCCACCCTCGGAATTAATCAACAACCCCTCTCTGTAACTTCAAACTCTAACCGTACTACAACACCTAACGACTCTTGCGTAGTCCATTTAATTCCCGACCGTGCGTCAGAATTAAATGTTGTCGACCCCTTTCACGATAATAGATCCATATCTTCTAGGTGACCCCTCGGTCATCGCCCAACTGCATTTGGGAGTCGAGCCAACTACGAGTCTCAAACAAGTAACATACAAGCACAACGATCACTATTACTCCCCAGTGATATTTTGTTGTTATACACATTACAACATGACTGCTTCCAGCATCAACACACAAGATTCAGTCACGATTCTCTTATGATTTGAGGTACCTAGCATACTCAGATCTTCATGAAATTTCTAAAGTAGGTTACCTATATGTATACAAACATCATAGTAAAATTTTATCTCAATCCAACGGTTTATTAAAGAGTTATACATATTACAACATGACTGCTTCCAGCATCAACACACAGGATTCAGTCACGATTCTCCTATGATTTGAGGTACCTAAAATTCTCATATCTTCATGAAATTTCTACAGTAGCTTACCTATATATATACAAACATCATACTAAAATTTCAGCTCAATCCGATACACAGATATGGAGAAATCATACAAACAGTTGAGTGTCCAGAGTCTGAATTCAACATATTGCAGTCTCAGTTTATTCAATCTTTGCAGTAGTAAATTGACCTCGATCCTCATGAAATTCTTACGGTAGCTTTATAACTCAAAGTAACACAATATATTTAAATTTCATAACAATCTAACGGTTTAATAAAGAGATGCACACATTACAGGATGACTGTTTAGATTTGTTAAGTCAATTTGCAATGAGTATAAGAGCTAGAAAACCTATTTGATACTTTTGCTCCCGCTTTTCTCCTACAGGTTTCAGTATGATCCTCTTCTTCTCCACCAAAAACTCCTGAACTGCTAACCCCCAAAACTCCACCGGTGTTTTCTACAACTCTCCCACAGTTTCCTTTTCCTACCCACAATAAGAACCCATTCCAACCCTAACTACCCGAAATACTTCGAATACTTTCTCAGATTCCTCCCACAAATCCTAACTACCCCCTCCACGTTCACTAGCCCACTAACTACACTAGGCCAGACAATAACGGGTAGACTAAACTAGGCTAAGGGGTATTACAATTTTGTAATGACCCCACCTTCCACCGATACTGTCCCCACTTAGCCACTGCGGTCATCCGGCGGTGTGGGGTTTTCTACGGGCACCGCTGCGGTCATCCAGCAGCAGCTTCCCGGGAGGTCACCCATCCCTGGATTACTCCCGCCCGAGCACGCTTAACTTCAGAGCTTTTTGCCAACTCTAAGCCAGTTGTGCTGAAAAGGCCTCGGTGTTAGGAAAGGAAAAACCATTACCTATATTCCATTTGGCGAACCCTACCTGCCGAATTGGGGTATTACAATGATTCACTACAAATATCCCATTGCTTGTTTGTTTAGTTAAGTTGCAAATTGATTGAACTCACATTCATATCTAAAGCTAATTTAGGGTTTATTATACGCAAAAGTGATACGCCTTAAATACAAGTAGCATAATGTGATTATTGCTTGTAGTGATGCATCCTAGTAATTGTATGTGAATGATGACCTTTTTTAATTTTTTTACTCGAGTATTTCAATTATATTGATTAGCCTATTTCACCGTTCTTAATGCTCTTAGAGGGTTGAACTTAATTATGCTTTTACACTTTAGTTTATTCACTAAGTATAATTCATATTCACACCTTTTAATGTGTTTGTGCTGATTTTTGGAAATTAACGAGATATTCTTGCAATCAAAGTATTCTAGAACTTTTGATAGTATAAGATTAAAGTTCAATTCTAATTGTTAATACAAGAACATGTTTCGTGAATGAAAACGGAATCCTTAACCAATATTCTCGACCTATTGACTATTTTTTACAATTTACTTGCTTTCTTAGATAGTTTAATTACTTTTCTTGAATCTGAAAAATCTCCATGTTTACATAAGATTTCAGAACCGAATAACAACCCAAGTCCTTTATGTGAGATCAAATTATTTCTTCCCTCGTACTTAATCCATATCTTGATAAAGTAAGAAAGTAAATAACTTTTACGTGCTACGACACACACGGTGATGTGATCATCAAATTAACTTTGAAGATAAACCTAATGATTTGCTTTCGTCCGTCTATCTCGATCTCTGTTGGTCGTGTTATCTCCTCCCAAAACTTCCATAGAAGACATGCATATGCCAAAGTCTTTTATAAGATATTCTTACAACTCATACAAATAGGACATTGCACACTAACAAGAAACAAAGTACAAATGGTTGAGGAATGGGGCAATGCATCTTTGACAAGAAATGTTCTTCTATATCTTTACTTCAATGTGTCAAAAGGGCTCGGTGTTTCTAGTTATCTTTTAGGAGATATGGCCATCACGGTGAAGTGCATGAAGTCAGAAAATTCTAGGTTTTTCCTGATAACAATTTCGAACGCGTTTTTCACCCGCCAAATCAACTCGATATTCAAATTTTCTTGGAGAAGATGATGGCGAGTCTTTTCTGTTCGATAATTGGGGTCAACCACTAAAATCATACATCGTATGAGGTTTTTACAATATCTGGAGTGAACGGTGTGCAAACGAGAAATTTCCAGATGGTATTCATAGTATTCACTCCACCGTATGGTGTCCTCACCAACGTCCACAATATGACCTTCACATTTTGATATCTCCGTTGGTGCCCCCACGCTTTCCAATTCTAGCACGACCTAAATATGGCGTCGTCTCTAATGACCCAAATCCAGGCTAGTTTCGTCTCACAATCCCAGACTGGTGCAATCAAGTTGGCACCATCTGATCTTAGCCATTAAAAGTGGCAACAAACAATGGTCGCGATAGCCTGTAATTGTATGTCATTCTAACTATGTTAGTCGAGCCC
This sequence comes from Papaver californicum, assembly GCA_023531435.1. Taxonomy (NCBI): domain Eukaryota; kingdom Viridiplantae; phylum Streptophyta; class Magnoliopsida; order Ranunculales; family Papaveraceae; genus Papaver; species Papaver californicum. The sequence continues at coordinate 1,826,158 of JAJJMC010006379.1, forward strand.
ACCCCTATATATATATATATATATGAGGGAATGATCCATTCACAAGTTTATTCTCACTCTATCAAACATTTTTGACGTTTGTTTTTTTTTTTTTTTATAAATCCCAAATGACAACGTATTTGAAGTTAATATTTTGCTAATATGTTCCTCTACATATATCTACATTATAATAAAAATTAGCACAATCCGTGACGTATAATATCATCATCTACCATTTTAAAAATCAAATGTTGAAACTTAACGGTTCAATTTTTAAAGTGATAGATAACGGTGTTTGAATTTTCAAAATGCATTAATTTTTGATATGAGTATAGAGCTTTATAAGAAGAACATATTCACAAAATGTTAGCTTCAAATACATTGTTGTTTGGGATTTATGAAACAAATTGCAGTCGAAAATGTTTGTTAGCATAAGAATAAACTTGTGAATAGATCCTTCCCCTATATAAATACTAGAGTTTGACCCGTGTCGTAACGACACGACCTGCATAATAAATAATTCCTTTTGTGTGTTAATTTTAATTTGTATCATTTATTTGTTGTTACTGTATAAAGTGACAACTGCTTTTTTGTTTTTTTTTTAAATTGTCATGTTTTCTTTTATATTATAACTGAGATTATTTGGACACTAAAGAAGACCAACCGCATCTTACATAATATAATGTTACATGTACCATGATGATACAAAATGAACATTGACCACTACCGCATTGACCAACACTTACTACCACCACCAGAACCACCCACTACCACCGCCCATCACCACTATCGCCACTAGCTCTATCGTTGCTCACCAACACCACCCGTACCACACCTAATATATGTTAATATAAATATTAACAAATTTATCATCTATTAATGGAAGTATGTTTATTAATAATTTATAAGACATTTATTATGAAAAATTAATAAAAAATTTATTATGAGAAATAAAGACAATAATCTATATTACAAAAAGTAATGATTGTTTCCCAATCTGACGGCTCTAAGTTGGCTTCTCTAGGTCTTCGACGGTTAATATTTCTCTGAAAACGCAGGAGATAAATCGTGGCATGGGTTGCAGGGACACGAACACATGACACAGTTACCACGACAAGGTCATGGGGACATGTCAATTTTCAAAAGAGCGGGTTATGGGGACACGTTTACTAGATATCTAAAAATTTATAAATTCAAATACCAATAATGCATTTTTTGAACCTAAAATATTTATCTAATAAAAATAATAAGTTTTAAGTAAAATAAACTTGCGGAGGAATACTCCTATGAGGAGTAAAAAACCTCCCAAATTCTTTAATTGTCGTCGAGGTTCACATCTCCATCAACATATGTAGCTGGACCATTGAATGTTACACTCTCTAATTCTGGTTCATCAAGCGAAAAATCTACAATCTCAAGTATTCACCACTTTCCATAATATCAAATGTATCACCTGCAACATCCCACGTTCTTGTCTCAGCAGTCTTAAATTATGGATATCTTCGTGATAGAAGACAAAGATTAGAATGAACAAACACTAGATCTTCTCCTTTTTTGGTGTTATCTTATTTCTCTTTAAAGAATTAATGGAGCCAAAGATACTCCAATTTCTTTCACAGCAATAGAAAAAGCTAGGTTGGGCAAGAGTTCTGAAAGCTAACCTCTGCAACATAGGAGTAGGTGTACCATAAGTAATCCACCGTACAAATGGATTCATACACCATCTATCACCGATGCAAATAGCAACCACAAATTCTCGCATTCCAGTAGAAAAAAGAGCAAATTCACTATTCACTTGTCTTAGTTCTTCCCCTTCAAAATATTTCTCAAAGCATATACGCCTTTGCTTTGACATATCGTTATCTATATGCGGAGCAAGACGACCAGGGGACTCACTAAGCCATTCATGGCTATAATACTTGTAATTCAACGATTAACATATATATCTATATATCTATATATATATATATATTTATACAGATAATCAGTTAGTGCCTTTATAACATTTAATGTTAAATGTCTGTTTATTTTGTGCAGAATGTTGTTGCAGTAGGAACTATATACATTTCGTCTAATGTGTACATCTTACATTGTTTAGCCTTGCTTAATTAGGCAAGTAGTACTATTTCACTAATGATACTCAACTGTATTCCTCGACAAATAGGAACTATATACAGTTCATCCCTCTTTCCTAACCCAGCTCCACCTGGATGAGTTCATCTTTTGAACTTCATAGGAGGTGCTACCAATACTGGAATTGTTAACAAGGTATATGACATGTTCTAATTTTTCGGCATCCATTCAAGGTTATGTACAAAACTACTGTATGGAATGAATGAAGCCTATAAACTAAAATGGTTGGACATTCAACTGAATGACAAGAATTTATTCCTAAAACTTGTGATAAGAAAATCTTGTTCGGTTGAATTTATCCTTACTAAATTGCAAGTAAAATAAATTTATTTGGTGGGCAATAGTCATACCTGGGATTTAAAGAGTGAGCTAAACAGTAGATAGGTGTGTTGGGTTTACCCCATCGACTTGTCAATATCTCATGCAAGACATAATAAAATGAAGAATCTTGAAATTTAATTAGGCTTTTATGGCGGTATACAGGGCTACACAAGAACCGACCGTAATCGAAGAATCGAATCGGAATCTACAGAATCGTACCTGAAACGGATCGAACCGAGGGTACAGGGTACAGATACAAAAAAAAGAACCGAGTACATCCGGGTACCGGGTACAGGTTCTACCTAGGAACCGACCTGTACCGGACCGAAGGAACCGAATATTGCCAATTAAGTGCCTGTAAGAAGTGATTCCAGACCTTCAAAGGAAAAGAGCAGGACATGAACATATGAGAGCATGAAAGTTTTTATCTCAGAGAAACTTCTAAATCTCATGAACTGCGCTACTGTTTAAATGCGTACTTAGCAGCTTGTAGCCTGACTTGACTGTAAAAGTTTTCTTGCTTGAACTGTTTCACTCAATAGTGCCATTACCAGACAAGTTTACATTCACAGCATTAGGCTCAGCTTGAGCTTGCGTACTGCCAAATTCCATTGATTTAATCACCAACCTTATTCACTACTTCTGCAACAGTTAAGTTCTTTTTTCTGGTAACATTATAAAGGCCTGGATAAAGAGTAGCAAGAGATGAATCTTATAATCAAGTGTCTTCCCAAAAACGAACTTTAGTACCAGCCTGCAACCTTGAAAGAAATGTTGTTCATAAAGAAACCTTTGAACTGCATTATACATTGATACCCTTCCAAATAGTCTTGCAAAAGAACCCTTAGGCATTTTATTTGCCAATCAAAATAGAGGAACCATACTTTTCCTGAATGACATTTCTCCACAGGGGATTACCTTCAAAGGCATATCTCCATAACCATTTAGATATTAAAGTTTTGATAAGATTCAGATTTTATATACCAAGCCCCCATTTCTCTTATGTCTACAAATAGCTGACCATTTCACAAGACAAGATGCATCCTTTTTTTGTTTTTGTTGGCATTCCACAGGAAATCACGCATAGGTTTCTCAAGCTTAGCAGCCACATAACAAGGTATATCAAAAAAGGACATGTAGTAAACAAGTATTTTTAAGCTTGATAATACACTGTCAATACAGATAATTTTATCAACTCTTGAAGTAAAAGGCTTCTTCCAACCAACAACCAGTTTTTCGAGCCTTTCAAAAAAAAGAAAAAAAAAAGAAAGAAAAGATACAGGACTGGAACCGAACCGAGAAGACGGGTACATGATACAGAACCGAACCGAGAGTATATGGTACAGGGTACAGGTACACGGATAGAAAACCGACCATAGGGAGATACAGGTACACAGTTCTACAAAGAACCAAACCGACCCGACCTTTGTGCATCCCTAACGATATATAGCCTTCTATCATAGACTTCCATATGTCGTACACCAAATGAAGGCATAGACGATAAGTATCAGTACATCGTAACATGTAATAATTTGGCTTCGTGAATGCAATAATGTATTCCACATTGTCCCACCATACGTCATTCAGTATGGTTTCCTTCATCAATTGAGATTTTCCAATATTATCCTCTCTATAAGAAGTTCGCTTTGGACTGATTACCATGCTTTGTAAACCTTCTTTTTATTCCAACAAATATTTGGAGCATTATTACGCTTGAAGTAAAACGTGTGTCAGTTATTGTAAGAATTTTCAACTTATTATGTTCATATAACATTGTCAACCTCATAGAGTGAGTCATAATGAACTTTCTTATGAAGACGACATCCGATATAATATAGTTTATCCAAGAACACTCAACAAATGTTTCTGCATTGGCTTCAGTGTTCTTTATGACACATATATTCTTCAAAGAAAAATTTAATGTATGGACCACACGTGGGGTCCAAGATTGTAATGATCCGACCTTCCACCGATACTGTCCCCATTTAGTCAGTGCGGTCATCCGATAATATGGGGTTTTCTACGGGCACCGCTGCGGTCATCCAACAGCAGCTTCCCGGGAGATCATCCATCCCTGGATTACTCCTGCCCGAGCACGCTTAACTGCATAGCTTTTTTCCAAGTCTGAGCTAGTTGTGCTGAAAAGGCCTCGGTGTTAGGAAAGGACAAACCATTACCTATATTCCATTCCCTACCTGCCGAATTGGGGTATTACAATATCACCACCTTAAATTGGAGCCGTCCCCGGCTCCAGAATATATTCAAGCCCAGATCTCCAACGTTCCCTACCACCTATGAGACCAATATCTGGAATACCCCGTCCAGCGTACTCTCTCACCCTTGGCAGGTGACCCGTCGTCGGCTCTGATGCCACTTTGTAATTACCCGACCTTCCACCGATATTGTCCCCACTTAGCCACTGCGGTCATCCGGCAGTGTGGGGTTTTCTACGGGCACCGCTGCGGTCATCCAGCAGCAGCTTCCCGGGAGGTCACCCATCCCTGGATTACTCCCGCCCGAGCGAACCCTACCTGCCGAATTGGGATATTACAATACCACCACCTTAAATTGGAGCCGTCCTCGGCTCCAGAATATATTCAAGCCCAGATCTCCGACGTTCCCTACCACCTATGAGACCAATACCTGGAACACCCCGTCCAGCGTACTCTCTCACCCTTGGCAGGTGACCCGTCGCCGGCTCTGATACCACTTTGTAATGACCCGACCTTCCACCGATGCTGTCCCCACTTAGGCACTGCGGTCATCCGGCAATGTGGAGTTTTTTCTCCGAGCACCGCTGCGGTCATCCAGCAGCAGCTTCCCAGGAGGTCACCCATCCCTGGATTACTCCCGCTCGAGCACGCTTAACTGCAGAGTTTTTTGCCAACTCTGAGCCAGTTGTGCTGAAAAGGCCTCGGTGTTAGGAAAGGACAAACCATTACCTATATTCCATTCGGCGGACCCTACCTGCCGAATTGGGATATTACAATGCCACCACCTTAAATTGGAACCGTCCTCGGCTCCGGAATATATTCAATCCCAGATCTCCGATGTTCCCTACCACCTATGAGACCAATACCTGGAATACCCCGTCCAGCGTATTTTCTCACCCTTGGCAGGTGACCCGTCGTCGGCTATGATACCACTTTGTAATGACCCTACCTTCCACCGATACTGTCTCCACAGCCATTGCGGTCATCCGACAGTGTGGGGTTTTTTCTACGGGCACTGCTGCGGTCATCCAGCAGCAGCTTCCCGGGAGGTCACCCATCCCTGGATTACTCTCGCCCGAGCACGCTTAACTGCAGAGCTTTTTTCCAACTCTGAACCAGTTCTGCTGAAAAGGCCTCGGTGTTAGAAAAGGACAAACCATTACCTATATTCCATTCGGCGAACCCTACCTGTCAAATTGGGGTATTACAAAGATATATGAGAAAAATAGTCTCAATAATTAATCATGCATTTCTACAAACCAGAGCATTATCAATTATGACTTGAACCACATTATCTGGAACCAAATTCATTGATCGCCTCTTTTAGCAGATTAGCTATAAATTCTTTGTCCTTGTATTCACCTTGACAATTTATTGCCTTAAGAAACATTGGACCACTCTCACAAACGATAATAAAATTAATAATTGGCCTTCTTTGAAAATCAGTCCAACCACCGGAAACAATAGTAACTCCATTATGTTTCCACGTACTTTTTATTGGTTCAAGCAACCGTTCAATGTGATTTCTTTTTTCCTGCAAAAGAGATGTTCTCAACTGGTTGTATCCCGGATGTATGTAGCACGAAAGTGTTTTGCTGTTTGCAGTAGCTCTCCAATAACCTCGACAAAATGTGGATTCTTCGTCAAATTAAAAGGTAATCCTGCAGAATAAAATATTCGTGCAATCAACCTGTTTATCTCTCCGCGAGCGTCGTTATTGAATGCATTTTTAATAGTACTCTTTCTTTTCTTGGAGTGTACATCAGATGAAATCGAACTCGAAAAGTCAGTTACCGCATTACTCCCTGAATTTGGCAAAGAAATCTGTTTAGGTTTAGAAGCCTTACCTCTTGTTTCAGCATCATCAGATAAAATTTTCATCTCCGTTAAGTCTTTCACACTAACTTTGTTACATTTTTTTATTCTTTAGATATCATTAATAAATGTGCCTTTACTCTTGTATATGACCTTTTATAGGTAACTCGATGATAGGATTTGGAAACCCTATATAATAACCGCAATCGCATGGCGTCTAACTAGTAGATAATGATAAATACGGGTTGAATCTACAAGGAACGAAAAATATTGCAGTCAATATCTCAATTAAATTAATCAGAAATAATATCTTTTGGATTTTTCAGAAATTCTAATGAACGAGAAAATAATAAAATAAACTAGCTAAAATAGACAATGTGATAAAGTAGAGAGGGCACTAGGGTTTACGGTTTTCACCAATTTGATATATAAAACTCACATCTAATTTCCAAAATTATTGTTTCACCACTGTAATTTTCTTCGCTTCCAAGTTGACATTTCTAAAGAATTGTTATCAATCAAAAAGTATATCACATCAAATATTACTAAGCATGGCATATCAATTTAAAATCATAAACAATCAGTAAAGCTATCTAACCAATATATAGTTTCAAGGAATCAAATATCAATTTAGTATATACCGCGAAGAATCTAATCCCAGCACGACATATCAAACGAAAAATATATATGATCAATTCCACTGTTTATGCAATAATTAATCAAGCAAATAATGAAGCTAAATTATTAAACATTTAAATCATTTATTTATGAGTTTTCCATAATCAAAGTTGGTTTCTACCTAACACCCTAGCTACAAAAATCAGCAAGACATAGAGATGGATTTTTCAAAACCCATAAAAATAAATTAACGAAGTAGATAATAAAATAGAGAGGAAAAGATTAAACCAAACAGGTGATCCTCCTTTATAATTCTTCTTTCTGTGTCACGCCTCCACCAGAAAACTTTGTCTCCAATCACAACCACCTTTTCTATCTTCTCCCTCTCTGTCCTAGGTTCTCTTTCTCTCCTCTCTCTCTCACCGCTTCCCCAACACTAGCCGTCACCCCCTCTCTCTCCAATGTCCCCTTTCTCCCCTCGCCTTCTCTCCCTAACCTTCTCTCACGTCTCTATCAATCTTCTTTTTCAGCCGCTCTCTCCTTGCACCTCTCTCCTATATCTACCACCTAAAAGAGAAAAAGTCCCATCCAATCAATCACACCTCTTTTTTTTTTCTACTCTCCACTTTCTCCAACCCCCAAAAGCAGCCATCAGCCTCTTTGTTCCCACTTTCTTTTCTCTCACACCCTCCAACCTTCACGTCAATCCTCTCTCCCTCATGACGTTCTCTCTCCTCTGTCTCCCATAAACACAGCAGAGCCTCCCCAAACGAACCCCCATCTCCCCTCGTAATCTTAGGTTTTAAAAACCGACCACCCAAAAACTATTTGGGTCAATTCCATTTTACTGTCAATTAAGAATATCCACAAATTCACATGCTTCACGTCTAGTCAAATGGCCTATTTGTAATTCTTTGACGTACGGAACATTCCATAAGTTCACTTGTATACTGTGGACTCAATTCCACCATTTCTTTAGACTATAATATATATCACCACTTTTCATGTAATATGTTGTTATTAAAATCTAAGTAAGAGTACTTAGTTTGAACCATAAAATGAACTTCCTCATGTCTAAAACGTCCATTGGCCTTCCCAAACTCTAACATAAACAAGTAACGTGTGCATATGTCCCATTAACTATCAAACCATAAACCAAGTTCACCTCCAATGATGTACATAAATATATAACTCATGGGGTATCTTTATCTTGCATGCTCTCCAATGTGCAGTTGTCATTTGCTTTGTCCCGACTAGCGATAGCCATTCATGACCCTTTTTAGTTATGTTTTGTTTGTAGCTTGAGTTTCGTACATATAATATAAAATAACATTAAAATTATAAAATTAGTATAAAATTAAGTACTAGTAAATATAAATTAAACGGTGAAAATATACGAATTAAGTGCCTGTCACTTGACAATAGTGACATGTAATGCCATACGTTCCCTCCTCCTTCAGCCTTGTTTAATGATATATTTCCAAAGAGGATGCTCATCATCAATGTCACTCATTCTCATGTTAAAACTTAAACGTTAAACATGCATAAAAACTAAAAGAGCAATAAACACTTAACAATCACCAAAATAAAATTAACAAGCTTAACCTTAATTACGGAAAACAAGTACCGAATTTCGCTCAATCATTTTGCAATTTTCAAAGGGTTTTTAACTTTTAACAAGACAAATTAAAGAAAACACCATTTTAGATTTCAAGTAACTACCCTAATGAGGCGGTGAGTATATTCTATGCCCCAGTCATACAACTTTTTTCTTTGTAGTTTCTTGGAGTATGCTAGCAAAGTTCATAGGGTCAAGGATACGTAATTATGCCATGTTTTGCATACTCATTAGCATACTAAGACGATTTCACCTGATAATTGAGAAAACATGTCAACAACTATGTCTATAGGGAGGTTGTCCGCCATTGTAGTAATATTGGTAGAGGTAATAAGGGTTTATTACGTTTATGAGTAAGAAGTATGAAATCTTCGAGAGAAATCTTACGTATTGGCATCAACCAAATGCGAGGAGCCTCACAATCAACCACTATAGAAGATGGTTTAGTTTTTATTGCTTTTGCAACAATACTACATACGCACTATGAGAGAGAGACTGATTAAAATTTTATTAACAATATACTCAAGAAAATACAAAGACAAGAGTTAGGATCGACTTCTTACTATGCATATAATCCAAGAAACTACAAAGATAAGAGTTGTTATCGACTTCTTAATGTTATGATTGTACGAGTAGAATAAGAAAAAAGTGATAGGTGTCTAAGAGCGTCCACAGTAGTCAGAGCATACAAAATGATTAAAGAGTAAATTTTTTATTTTTTGATCTGTCTCAAACGCAGCGAGTGAACGAGTAAATTTGATCGGACGTTTGTGTAAGGTAGCGTCTGTAGTTGGGCGGTTGTCTAAGGTAACGTCTGTTGAAACGGGAGTATGCTTATGATAACGTTTGGGTGGGGCGGACATTTGGTGAACGCTCGATGGGAGGCGTAACCCAAAATAACACCTGATGATAGACGCACCCCTAGATGCACGCCCCAGAGACATGCGCTCTCTTAGCGGAACGCCTGATGGGACGGAATCATAGCCAAACGCCCGTCATTTTTCTACACATGCAGATGGTACTTATTTCAGCTGATACGGGCGCATGCTTAGACATCCGCTTAAAGCATCAGGCGCTTCCCTAGCCGTACGCGCGTGTCACCAAGCGTTAGTCTGGACGAACGCCTGATGAATAATTTGAATTGTTATGTTAATTTGGGTCTAATGGTAAATTAAACTAAATGAATGACAAATTGAACGTTAGTAACTTAAACATTTACTTAATGGTAAACGAATGGGACAATTATCTACTTAAACGTACGGGTTTTAAAATGTTTTGTTAATTTGAATGGTTAATAAAAATTAGTCTACTTAAAAGTTTATGTTTTATTAATTTAAAATGTTAATAAATGTTAGTCTACTTAAACATTTTACGTTTCATTAAAACATTAATTTGAAACGTTAGTCTACTTAAACGTTTGAAGTAGGCGGAGCTGTAGACAAACACCCACACTTAGGCGGAGACGTACACGCATGTTTGATTTGGGCGTTGATTTGGTTAACACCTCTCATTGGGCATGCTCCTATCGTAACACTCCGTTGGACGCAAGGTTGGGTGAAAGCTTCATCAGGCGTAGTTTTGGTTAACGCCCGTAAAATAAAACGTAAGTCTAGCGTTACGTCTTCCACCAGACGGATACCTAGCACGAGACGGACATCTAACACAACGCTTGACTATAACTCGTTTGGTCCAGTTCTCGGACTATTTTTGATCGTGAACAGTACAAAAAATGGACCAAAGAGTGCTTATAATCGCCCCCACTAATCTTCAGTTTAGACGGACGAAAGACCAAATATGAGTTTAGTCCGTCATTTGGTCCACTGAACGTGGACGCTCTAAAACACCTTATTTATAACCTACGCATAGTGGCAGTGAATCAAAGCATCAGAGAAGACATGGGTTTTCAAATTTGAATCTATTTTGTACAGACAAACCAACCAAGAAAAAGAGGTCTGTTGCTCGAGCTGAAATGGGTTTGATGGATCTGGTAGCTATAACAGCGAAGAAACAGCGAGAGAAGAAGATGAATTATTGTTGCCATGGGTTTGAACTGTTAATGGGTTCAGCCGAGAGTATGGGTAATGGTGGTGGTAGAGAGAAATCAGTTTAAGAGAACATTGAAGATTGATCTGTTGAAATAGAACAAAGAAGAATTAGAGATGGGTTTCTGTTGCATTGAGAATGGAGGCTGCAGTTCATGGCCAGAAATCCAGTGAAGTAGGAAGATGGGTTCATATCAGATTTTCGAGAACAGGTAAGAATCAGTTGAAGAATGGGTTTAACTTCTCTTGTCAGGGCAAGAATTAGAGAAACAGGGAGGATTGAATTGAGACAGGGGTTCGATTGAGAAGGTTTGAATGAACCTGAGATAAATAATAAATGGGTTTGTTTTGAATTGATTGTGTTTTGATTGAATTGAATGTGTTGAGTGGTTTTGTGTGTGAATACATTCATTGCAGGGAAGGAGAATTTGGTGATTAAAATCACCAACAAAACCATGCCTGAATCACCAACAAAACCATGCCTGAATCACCAACAGGAACACCCCTCATATGTTCTATGTAATGCCTGAATTAATTGCAGTCGTGCATTGAAGAAAGGGTACTTAAGTCTGCAGTTCTTCCTTGGTCTTGTGCTGCTGTAGCCATGACTCGATGGCTGGTTATGAGGGTTATTTGGCAATGGCTAGTATTTGATTTCGAAGTTGAGATATGGAAGATCACTAGGAACGAATTGATTTCAGATTTGGTGGTGTTTCAAGGCGAGAAAACAGGTTAGGAAACATGACCTGTTGCCGTTGGATTTGAAGATTGATGGAGGAGATTAAGATGGAGTTAAGAGTTCTAATACAATTAGGAAACTAGGTTGTTTGCATGGGATTCAAGTTGCAGCAAGAATAAGAGCTATAAAAGAGAAAGAAAAGCACATCCTATACCACATCCCCTCACGCCTGTGTTCTACCACCAACATAGAGGAGCTCTGCTCCTCTCCAACCCCTTTCACCACCAGTTCCTTTACATCCACCTCCAACAGTCTACACCAGTCCATACAGTCCATCATCATCCACCTGCATACATCCAGTTCATACCATAAGTCCGTACAAATAAGAAGAAAGAAGAAAACAGGACCTGAACCTTACCTGTTGGTATCAACAGCAAGGAGCGCTAGCACGTCATAGAAGAAGGCTGCCAGCAGCTTGGTGCTGCTGTGGTTTGATCTCGAATATCTTTTTTGTTACAAATTTCTTTCTCTTTGATTTTTATTGCCATGAACTCCGGAAGCTAAGCATATTGATTAGGGACGAATTCGACGTCCGGAACTTGATTTAATACTTTATTTCTCGTAATTTATCTCGTCATTGTTCATTCTCTACTATGCCAACAGTGTTTATGACTTATGAGTTATTTCTTTCTTAATCGTTTTAAGTTGTAAATTGTATGGTTAACTGATGGTTCTAATTCTAACTCTAGAATTCTTCGACCCATAATTATCTAGAAATTCCGAATATAAGTAGTAATATGTGGGTATTGACAGTGGGATTTTGTTAAATTTTCATATGCAGATGGGTCGGGCCTTTGTATTTGTCGCTAGGAGTAACCTATTTCACGAAACTTAAAGTATTCAATTGAGTTATATCTAGAGAGCGTACTTCTAGATAGCTCGAACGAGTAGAATTCGATAGTCGAACACTTCCGTGTCCGGTGATTTGAGGAGATTGCGGAATATTCTAGGCTTATTAGTAATGAGTCTTTTGTAGAAACAAAGCTATGTCAGTTTGACTCACGTTTCGTGGCCGAGAAGAAGTCCTAGATCATTCTCATCCTTATATTAGTATTCTTGCATTTATTTTCGTTGTTTTGCATTATTCTTATTTTCAGAAATTTGTCGACAACTTTAACTCAACGCTCCCTTAGGAACGAACCTGCTTATCATTATTCTACTAGTTAGTATAAGAAAAGTAAGGAATATATTTTTGACGAGTTTGACACCTCACCAAAATTGGCGCCGCTGTCGGAGAGCAGTCGGTAGTTCTAGTTGTTATTTAATTTTTTGATTTTGCATTTAGTTTTCATTATTAGCTTTACTAATTTATCTTTTTAAAATCTTATTTCAGGTACAACATTCATTATTTTTGCGTGCTTACAATTGGTTAGTGGTATTCATCGCCTGTCTAGAACAAAAGGTAAGTTCTATAAACTATTTGTATGCCCAATTTTTTAGTTATCGAGATGTATCCTTTTGGGTATAATGCATATGGTTCACAAGAACAAACATTCTACGGTGACCAATTTAATTCTCTATCTCATTCTTATAACATCAAACCATATGTGGGATATGATCAAAACCAATATTTTGGCTACAATCATCCTGCAACACCCTGTAATAATTCTCATACAACCAACAACCTTTGGGTGGGTATGTATGTGAACAGTCACAAGAATGGGAGGATAGTTGTGCTTCTAATCATTACTCTTCTAGTTTGGCAGATGAAATCTGATATTACATGGCACATATGGATTCAATTTGTGAATAACCAAGCATGGAGAAAATTTTATCAACCAAACCTGATTATAGTATGCCTGGCCCAATTCCTCATCGTAGCTATGATCACTCACCCATTCAAAGAGAAGAGATATGACCTCGAGATACTGTAGTAAGTGAGGAGGTAACACATTCTAGCTTGGAGGAGATTATCATTCAGACCACCCAAAGCATACAAGATTCACATCAAGAATTTCTACGGAATATGGACAGCATCAGAAAAGGCATGAACAAAATTCATAACGAGAGGAATAAGGAAGAAGTTTTGTCTCGAAACCATTCTAACATTCCCATGGATAACAATATAGAGTATGACGATTTCGGAGATGAGCAATCTTTGAAGAACATTGATAATTATGGTGTTACTAGCTCAACTCATGATCATAATGATCATTCACCTATTCAAAAAGAAGAAGTGAGTCTAGAAACACTACAATTATCGATGGTAAGACTTATGTGATCCATAATAATTATGATGATTATGACTTCTTTGTGAACACCACGTCTAAATTAAAGATAGTCGATAGTTTGAATGAGAAGTCAACTTTTGAAGAAGACCATAAGGATTATGATGAATTGCTTGGGGAAGATTTTGATTTCTCTTCCGATGAGGAAAACTTGGATATAGAAGAAACTGATGAAGAATGTTTTAACAAGAGTTCGTTTAAGAATGATGTTACTAATGATGTGAGAATGGAATTGTCCAGCAGTACCAAGGATCCTGTAATACAAAAGATTTCGCAAGGTTTGTCTAATCTTATATATGAATCTCTATCTAATGATGATCCTCCCAAACTAGAAGTAGTCTCTCAAAAAGTTGTTAATCCATCTTTTAGGAAAATACCTCATTTGGGGCTGGAATTGTGTGCTTCCAAAGTTTTATCTGAATTCCTTATATCTAAGTATCCTCCATATTATGCGTTTGAGTCTAACACCATGCAGGTTTGTCAAGAGGACACATAGAAGTTCCTTCCACTTATGTTTTATATACACTTCCTAGTGTAGAATGGACTAAGTGTGGGAGTAATTCTTATGGGACGATAGTTTCACTGTTTATACCATATGCTAATATTCTTGTGAAGCTATTGTTAGCAATGCAGATTTTTTTCTGGACGGATCCACAAATTTCCAGATTGTTGGTGTATGAGCGACCAGAAAGTCGGGATGACGACTTTAAACCAAGCGCTGCACGGGAGACAACCCATTGGTTGAGGACAATGTAAAATTTTAAAAAATAGAGGAGTGGTTAAGCATATATAATTCTTAAATATTCACTTATAGGTAGAAAATTTTCTGATTTCTTGTAACCATTTGCATGAAACCTCCAACTAAATATTTTAGAGTCACTTAGTATACTTCTGGATAAGTTTATATACGGAGTTCTTACCGAAATAACTGAACTTACAAGTATTAGAGAACTATATTTGGGTTTCTTAGTTGTTGAGAGGTAATGCCAATAAAAAGGGACTTGAACCGTCGGTGGCGAATACAGTATTAGAGAAACTGATCATTCATTACCATATATAAGTGAGGCACCAAACCTTCAATTCTTTGTACCTGTCTAAATTTTCCGTTAGAGTGTTTCATCTGCGCAAACTCCGTGTAGAATGATGAGTTATTCAACCTCGCACCATTTCAGCACTATTTTTGATCTCTTGAGTGCTTATTCTATCAATCATGAGGGTGACATCAGAATTGCGAAAAAAAACTTACCTTGTAGTTTGATTTGCAGTCGACACCATTCTCTCTCTCGATAACAACAGGTCCATAGAAACACCATTATCATCAACAAGCGGAACATTATAACTTTGAAGAATGTACAAAATCGAAATATCAAAAGAAGTGAATTTTTGTGAAGTTTATGAAACCGAGACAATACAAGTTGTGAAGAATCAAGTGGTAAAGTCCATTCTCCACGGTTGTATTAGTTTCCTTATATTTCTTCTAGTTTGTATTTTATATTTTATTTTCAAAAAAAAATCAAAAAATAATAAAAAAAAATCAGAAAAAATATATAAAAAATAGATAAAAAGGAAAATATTTGTTTTTATTACTTTAGTGTATATTTATTTTTATATTTTTTTGTTAAGGTCGTGGGAAAGAAGAAATCTATAAAGAAGTTTCAAGCAACAAGAATTAGAGGAAAAGAGTTAGAAATTGTCGAAGTTCTATGAAGTTCAGGAGTTCATCATCTACAGTAGAAGCCGAAGCCGAAGACGTTTCTATGCGACACTGTGAGAGTGGTGCTAATTGTAGATCAGACGACAAGGTAAGTAAGCATTCCTACCCTCACATAGTGTTTGATTTCCTTTCTTAGAAGTCATTAGAGAAAAAAAAAAGAGGTTCTTTCGTCCCATGTTTCTATGGGATAACTTAATATGATTCGGAAGGTTACTTTTCCTTCCTATCATTCAAAGTGTGCAGGATTTCTATCTTCACTCCTGCCTGCACACATGAGAACCATAAAGTGCATCTTTTGAGTGCAAATTCATAAAACCCTATTGGTGAGGCAGAGTCGAAACATTCGATCGCTCTTGAACCTGGATTCTTTCATATGGTGGTTTTCTTCTACTCAAGAGTTAAGCATGAGAATAATGTTCTTTGGCATTTCTAACTTCTTATTATTAATGTGCATAAACTTTATGTCCTCATAGCTCTTTGGATGCATGTGCTTTTAAATATTTGAAGTTGGAGTAAGTTTTGTAGGATACCTCTTGTAAACCCTCACGAGACTATAACTCGTCCACTAGGGACACCTAGAGGTTTAAAGGCTTGTTACACATGCTAAGTGTAACCGTATTCTCAACGAAAGGGAGTTGTTGTATTTTAGTTTAGTTAGTTTAGAAGTAGTTTAGTTTAGTTTGCTCTAGGACTAGTAAAGTCTAAGTGTGGGGAAATTTGATAGGTCTAAAACACTTTATTTATAATATATTTTTTTATGCTTTCTTTACTACTTTTCTTGTAAATTTTATATTTATGTTCGTTTTAAGTTTTATAGGTACATTGGAGCCATGAGAAACAAAAGAAGAGAAATATGAGCTTAAAGCATAGCTTGGAGACATTTGGTATTGGCAAGCTCAAAGAATAGATGCACACAAGTCTCAATTGTGTGTAAAACATAAATTACTAGGGGGAACCATTTGTTCTATCAAGATATGCTATAGGGAGTCTTATTCAGGGATGCCCCGTATCTAACCAGTGGGTGGCGCCTAAACCCTGTATGTCTTAAGACTCTTAACCTAAACACCAGGTCGAGTACCAGATTCAGCTTCTCCATCTTTCTTTCTCCTTGAGACCAAAACAACGACCATTCTTCTCATCAAGACT
This sequence comes from Papaver californicum, assembly GCA_023531435.1. Lineage (NCBI taxonomy): Eukaryota > Viridiplantae > Streptophyta > Magnoliopsida > Ranunculales > Papaveraceae > Papaver > Papaver californicum. Next base: position 1,842,724 of record JAJJMC010006379.1, read on the forward strand.
CCGAACGCAGGCTAACCTAAGTCCAGTGAATTAAAGCATCAGAGAAGACATGGGTTTTCAAATTTGAATCTATTTTGTACAGACAAACCAACCAAGAAAAGGAGGTATGTTGCTCGAGCTGAAATGGATTTGATGGATTTGGTAGCTATAACAGCTAAGAAACAGCGAGAGAAGAAGATGAATTATTGTTGCCATGGGTTTGAACTGTTAATGGGTTCAGCCGAGAGTATGGGTAATGGTGGTGGTAGAGAGAAATCAGTTTAGATAGAATATTGAAGATTGATCTGTTGAAAATAGAACCAAGAAGAATTAAAGATGGGTTCCTGTTGCAATGAGAATGGAGGCTGCAGTTCATGGCCAGAAATCCAGTGAAGTAGGTGTTGGGAAATAAAAATGATATTACTAAAATTAATAGTTTCTTACTTAAATTAATTTTTGTTACTTTAATTAGCTTGATGGGTGCTAGGATCACTAGTCCAAACTTGGGTGGAATTAAAGCCATCCATTTTCACTTCTTAGTGAATGAGAAACCTTTGATTATCCCACATTGGGCAAACCAAGGAGGAAGTTCATGCATATTACCACATATGTTCTATAAAAGGAAAAGAACTAGTGGATTGGATATGGACTTGGGAAATGGACTAGTGGGCAAATGCATACATGTGCGGTGCTTCGCACCGAAGCACCGCAGGCCGCGGGCTTGCGGAGCTTGCGGTGCTTGCGTGTGCTTTTGCGTGTGTTTTTGGCGTGAGCCTTGGCGCGAGCCTTGGTGCGACCCTTGGTGCGACCCATGGTGCGACCCTTGGTGCGAGCATTGGTGCGAGCATTGGTGCGACCATTGGTGCGAGCCTTGGTGCGAGCCTTGGTGTGAGCCTTGGTGTGAGCCTTGGTGCGAGCCTTGGCGTGAGCCTTGGCTGTGCCTGGCGTGTGCCTGCGTGTGCACACGTGTACCCATCAATGAGAAAACGTTTCTTTATTTTTTAAATAAATATTTTACCGTTTTGAATTAAATGAAAAATAAAATCATAAATATTTTTTAAATAAAAGAATCTTAGCGTTTGTGTTTTAATGGGGATTTAATATTTCAAATTAAATTTTCATCGTTTTAAAACTCAAAAGATTTTTTCTCCTATAAAAGAACAACATTACTAAGGTTTTCGTTTACCCCAGTCGCAGCCACTGTCCTGACGACTTTTCACCATCTTCTTGCTTTGTTTTGCGCACTAGTTTTACATTCTTATTTTCATCTTCTGTTAAGTTCACAACGGGCCAACGAGCTTTGCTAGCTGGGTTGGTATCAGGTGATTTTATCCTGAATTCAAGTTTGTCACTAAAAGGGTATAGCAGCATCTTCCTGAAGGTGTACCTGGCAAATATTGAGTTAAGGGCAGTCTGTTGAACATGCGACTTCACCTCTCTGTGTTTGAGTGTGTGTGCATTTTAATTCTAACCCTCCCTTAATCATCTTCAAGTTCTCTGTGTTTGTTTCTCTCTGTTACAGGAAGTATATTATCCAACAATCTTAACTCAATATCTGTGCATTCAAAAAAATCTTCTGTAACAATGGCAAAGACTGATGTTGAGAGACCTCAGAAGTTTTCTGGTAAGGATTTTAAGAGGTGGCAGTCGAAGATGCTCTTTTTCCTGAGTTTCCACATGCTCGATGAAATAGTGTTGAAACCATATAACAAAGCTCTGGATGCTCCTGAATCATCCAAGGAAAAAGAGACCTGGACGAGAAATAACTATTTGGCAAAAAATCATATTTTAAATTGCCTTGAAGACTCTCTGTATGATTTTTACAATGCTAAAGATGATTTTACTGCTCACAATTTATGGTCTGCACTGCAAGAAAAATATGAAGCAGAAACTGCAGGAAGTAAAAAGTTTCTGGTTGCACGTTTTTTACAATACAAGATGCTGAATGAAAAATCTGTGGTTGACCAGTTTCTGGAGTTGCAGAAAATTATTAATGAAATCATTGCTGAAGGTATGACTATCTCTGAAAACTTTCAAGTATCTGCTGTGATTGAAAAGTTACCAAGTTCATGGGCCGAATACAAGAGAAGACTAAGGCATGAAACTGGTGAGATTACTATGATAGAACTGGGCAAGAAAATACAAGTTGAAGAGTTGCTGTGCTCAAAGGACAAGAATGTCTCCTCTGCAAGAGACATGTCAAACAAAGCTCATGTGATCGAACACAAGTTTGCTTCACTCAGTCTGGACCACAACAAGCGCAAGCCTGGCCCTCAAGGAAAAGGTAAATTTTAAAAACCAAAGTCTGCTATTGGTAAGATTAAGGGAGCTTGTTATGTCTGTGGTGTGTCTGGCCATATGGCAATGCATTGTAGAAAACGCAAAGATGCGAATTTTAAGAAACAAAATGTAAACCTGGCTGAAGTAGTAAAAATGAATTTTCTGGCAGGGTGTCTGAGGTGAATTTAGTTACCAATGTGAGGGACTGGTGGGTAGACTCTGGAGCTACCAAACATGTCTGCGGAAGCAAGGATATGTTCACCTCCTACCAGACAGTAGGAGAAGGAGAAAAACTCTATATGGGAAATTCTTCTGCAGCACAAGTTGCAGGAAAAGGAAAGGTTTCGCTGAAGCTTTCTTCTGGGAAAATCCTCACATTGAATGAAGTGTTACATGTACCAGACATCTGCAAGAATCTCATTTCAAGTGGTGTGCTAGATGACAAGGGTTTTAAAATTGTTTTTGAGTCCGGAAAAGTGATTATCACTAAGGGTAGGGACTTTGTGGGAAAGGGCTATAAGGCTGAGGGCCTTTAAAAATTATCTGTAATCTCTACTGAAATTAATAAAGTTGATTCTTCTTATGTTGTTGTCTCATTGAATATTTCGCATGGTAGACTTGGTCATGTAAATTATAAAACAATGAACAAATTGGCAAAATCTGGCTGCATTCCAAAATTAAATTTGGAATATGAACATAAATGTGAAGTTTGTGTAGAATCAAAATATGCGAAGAAGCCTTTTCAGAAAAATGTCCACAGAGTTTCTAATCCCTTAGAGTTAATTCACTCTGACTTAGTTGATATGAAATCAATCCAAACCAGAGGTGGGAAAAAATGGTTTGTTACCTTCATAGATGACTGTACTAGATACTGTCATATCTACTTGCTCAAAGGAAAAGATGATGCTCTTGAAGCATTTAAATTATATAAATTAGAAGTAGAAAACCAGATGAGTACCACCATTAAAACCGTTAGGTCTGATCGTGGGGGTGAATACGTAACCCCTATAGGAGACTTTTGTGCACAACATGGCATAGTTCATGAGGTAACTCCTCCTTATTCACCACAATCTAATGGTGTGGCTGAACGGAAAAACCGAACCCTTAAGGAGATGATGAATGCCATGTTAATCAGTTCAGGACTACCGGCGAACTTGTGGGGGGAGGCCGTCCTCTCAGCTTGCTATATCCTGAACAGGGTGCCCCTTAAAGGAACAGAAAAATCACCGTATGAATTATGGAAAGGCAAACAACCCTCTTATGGATACCTCAAAGTGTGGGGGTGTTTAGCCAAGGTCTCTATTCCTCCACCTAAGAGGACTAAAATAGGACCTAAAACCGTTGATTGTGTATTTCTAGGATATCCCGAGCACACCACTGCTTATAGATTTATGGTTGTGAGTTCCGATAACTCAGAAATCAGTGTGAACACCATTTTGGAATCTAGAGATGCTTCGTTTTTTGAAAATGTTTTTCCAATGAAAACTGAATCTCGCGTGATACGTGTAGATCCTCTAGATGTCCCTTCTTCTAGCCATTCATTACCGGTAGAAGAAGATGAACCTGTTTATGAGCCAAGAAGAAGTAAAAAACCTAGATTAGAAAAATCTTTTGGGCCAGATTTCATTACCTGTTTAGTTGAAACTGATCCACAAACCTATAAAGAGGCCATGACTTCGTCTGAAGCTCCATGGTGGAAAGAATCCACTATTAGTGAGATGGATTCTATTATTCAGAATGAAACCTGGGAAATAGTAGATTTACCTCCAGGGAGCAAAACCATAGGTTGTAAATGGATCTTTAAGAGAAAACGTAAGGTTGATGGAACCGTGGAAAAATATAAAGCTAGACTTGTAGCTAAAGGCCATAAACAAATAGAAGGTGTAGATTTCTTTGACACTTATTCACCTGTCACTAGAATAACTTCAATTAGGTTGCTAATTACAATTGCTGCAATCCATAACCTAGAGATACATCAAATGGATGTAAAAACTGCGTTTCTAAATGGTGAACTAGATGAAGAAATTTATATGGATCAACCCGAGGGCTTTGTGGTGAAGGGTTATGAAAAGAAGGTGTGTAGACTTAAAAAGTCTTTATATGGCTTGAAACAAGCACCTAAACAATGGCATGAAAAATTTGATCATGTAATGTTCTCTAGTGGTTTTAAAATAAATGAAGCTGACAAATGTGTTTACACTAAATCTGTCAATGATGCTTGTGTGATGGTATGCCTGTATGTTGATGATATGCTTATACTAGGTACAACCTTAGAAATCATTAATTCCACTAAGAACATGTTGAATGAGAACTTTGATATGAAAGACTTAGGTCCTGCTGATGTAATCCTAGGGATGAAAATTAGAAAGGAGTCTAATGGATTCAGTCTCAGTCAATCTCATTATGTTGAGTCAGTTCTGAAGAAATTTAACCAGTTTGATAGTAAACCTGCAAGTACTCCTTTTGACCCTTCCTGTAGACTCAAGAAAAACAAAGGCAATGGAGTCTTAATGAATTGCACGAGACCAGACATTGCCTATGCAGTGAGTAGACTAAGTAGGTATACCTGTAATCCAGGACAAGAGCATTGGGATGCACTTTTCAGAGTGCTGAGGTATCTTAAATACACTTTAAACTTTCGGTTAAGTTATGAGAGATACCCTGCTGTTCTGGAAGGATACTGTGATGCAAACTGGATAGCAGACTCAGAGGAGTCTAAGTCTACGAGTGGATACGTTTTCACTCTAGGCTGTGGAGCAGTGTCTTGGAAGAGTTCCAAACAGACCTGTATCGCTCGATCCACTATGGAATCCGAGTTTATAGCGTTAGATAAAGAAGGAGAGGAAGCCGCTTGGCTAAGATGCTTTTTAGAAGACATTCCTCTCTGGCATAGGCCTGTGCCAGCTGTATCTATACATTGTGATAATCAAGCTGCAATAGCTAATGCTAAAAACAGCAACTATAATGGAAAATCTATTCATATAAGGAGAAGACACAATTCTCTAAAACAACTAATCTCAACTGGCGTTATTTCTGTTGACTTTGTGAGGTCTAAGGAGAATATCGCGGACCCTTTGACGAAAGGCTTGTCCAAGGAGGTAGTTAGTAATGCATCGAGGGGGATGGGACTTAAGCTCATAAATTAAAACTTGCCATGAAGGATACTCAACCTTGCTGACTGGAGATCCCAAGATCAAGGTTTTGAATGAGACAACTAATTTGTGGCGGGTAAAAATTAAACACTATCAGAGAATTATTTTCTCTGTCCCTTCCCTATGGTGTAGATGTGATAGTGTGACTGCAAGTGAGGATGACTTAGAGTAAAGTATTAATGAGTTCTATAGTTTCAATTTAAGATTGAAATGGGGTGTAGCAGTTAACACTCTTGATAGAACTCACCTATCTGAATGAGGAAGTGGGTCGCTTCCTATGAGAACTGAGCTGATTCTCTAGAGCATTATGAGAAACGGGATACGTCCAGGGCCAAAACGGACACAACAGCGTGAATTTAACAGCATTTTAAGAGATATCTCGCGTAAGGAGTTATTGAAGAATTACACTAAACGATGGCAGTTCAAGATATCACGTTCACTGACCATCAAGTAGTTCCGGTGCTTCTCACTAAGCAAAGGTTCAATTCCAAATGGTCACCTATTGCTTAAGAGGTATTTCTCGTTCTTTCCGATTTTTCGATTTTTCGGTTTCGTCATTCATGTGGGGGATTGTTGGGAAATAAAAATGATATTACTAAAATTAATAGTTTCTTACTTAAATTAATTTTTTGTTACTTTAATTAGCTTGATGGGTGCTAGGATCACTAGTCCAAACTTGGGTGGAATTAAAGCCATCCATTTTCACTTCTTAGTGAATGAGAAACCTTTGATTATCCCACATTGGGAAAACCAAGGAGGAAGTTCATGCATATTACCACATATGTTCTATAAAAGGAAAAGAACTAGGGCTTGCGGGCTTGCGGAGCTTGCGGGCTTGCGGAGCTTGCGGTGCTTGCGTGTGCTTTTGCGTGTGTTTTTGGCGTGAGCCTTGGCGCGAGCCTTGGTGCGACCCTTGGTGCGACCCATGGTGCGACCCTTGGTGCGAGCCTTGGTGCGACCCTTGGTGCGACCATTGGTGCGACCATTGGTGCGAGCCTTGGTGCGAGCCTTGGTGTGACCATTGGTGCGAGCCTTGGTGTGAGCCTTGGTGTGACCATTGGTGTGAGCCTTGGCGTGACCATTGGTGTGACCATTGGCGTGAGCTTGCCGTGTGCCTGGCGTGTGCTTGCGTGTGCCTGCGTGTGCACACGTGTACCCATCAATGAGAAAACGTTTCTTTATTTTTAAATAAATATTTTACCATTTTGAATTAAATGAAAAATAAAATCATAAATATTTTTTAAATAAAAGAATCTTAACGTTTGTGTTTTAATGGGGATTTAATATTTCAAATTAAATTTTCACTGTTTTAAAACTCAAAAGATTTTTTCTCCTATAAAAGAACAACATTACTAAGGTTTTCGTTTACCCCAGTCGCAGCCACTGTCCTGACGACTTTTCACCATCTTCTTGCTTTGTTTTGCGCACTAGTTTTACATTCTTATTTTCATCTTCTGTTAAGTTCACAACGGGCCAACGAGCTTTGTTAGCTGGGTTGGTATCAGGTGATTTTATCCTGAATTCAAGTTTGTCACTAAAAGGGTATAGCAGCATCTTCCTGAAGGTGTACCTGGCAAATATTGAGTTAAGGGCAGTCTGTTGAACAGGCGACTTCACCTCTCTGTGTTTGAGTGTGTGTGCATTTTAATTCTAACCCTCCCTTAATCATCTTCAAGTTCTCTGTGTTTGTTTCTCTCTGTTACAGGAAGTATATTATCCAACAGTAGGAAGATGGGTTCATATCAGATTTTCGAGAACAAGTAAGGATCAGTTGAAGAATGGGTTTAACTTCTCTTGTCAGGGCAAGAATTAGAGAAACAGGGAGGATTGAATTGAGACAGGGGTTCGATTGAGAAGGTTTGAATGAATCTGAGATAAATAATAAATGGGTTTGTTTTGAATTGATTGTGTTTTGAATTGATTGTGTTTTGATTGAATTGAATGTGTTGAGTGGTTTTGTGTGTGAATACATTCATTGCAGGGAAGGAGAATTTGGTGATTAAAATCACCAACAAAACCATGCCTGAATCACCAACAGGAACACCCCTCATATGTTCGATGTAATGCCTGAGTTAATTGGAGTCGTGCAATGAAGATAAGGGTACTTAAATCTGCAGTTCTGCCTTGGTCTTGTGTTGATGTAGCCATTACTCAATGGTTGTTTATGAAGGTTATTTGGCAATTGCTAGTATTTGATTTCGAAGTTGAGATAAGGAAGATCACTTGATTTCGAAGTTGAGATAAGGAAGATCACTGGGTACGAATTGATTTCAGATTTGGTGGTGTTTCAAGGCGAGAAAACTGTTGGAGAAAATGAACTATTATTTTTACTTGTTTTTTGGTCTTGGTAGGAATGGATCTTAAGACCAAGGGGTTACTAAGAAACTAGGCTAACTAACTCATTTTCACTTTTGTAAATTAATCTTTAATCCCATATTGGAGAAACTAACGATGATTTCTCTTCTTATTACCTAGAAAGTTGCTTCTAAGGGAGGGCCCTTAGGGGTTTAGACACTTTTGTGGTTGGGAGAGGACTAAGACAATGGGCTAGTTGGTGCAACCATGTTTTTCACACAAGCGCGGTGCTTCGCACCGAAACACGCACGGGCTCGGGTGCGCTTGCGCTTGCGAGCTTGTGTGCCTGCGGGGTGACTGTGACTGTGGCTACTGCTGCGTGAATGAGTATGGGTGCGGGAGTAGCTAAGGCTGCGGGCCAACCAAGATTTACATTTTTTTTAACAGAATATTTTTCCTTAAAAGAATTTAAAACCAAAATAAATTTTGTTTTAAATGTGGAGGCATCTGACCCGGCGAGAATTAAGCAGAACTAAAAGAGAGAATAAATTTTGACCGTTTTAATTCCGTTTTAATTATTTATGTCCGTGCTTCATTCACGGAATTGATTTTCAATCAATACTCTTAACGCTCTTCTCTTCTTTTGGCTATAAAAGAAAAATGATTTTATCATTTCAACTTACTCCATAAGCAGCTATTATCCTGTCTTCTTTTCCCCTCTTCTTGCTTTGTTTTGCGCACACTGCTTGTTTATTTTCCTTCCACTATCTTGATGTTAAGTTCTTGAGGGTGACTAGTATTGTGCTTATACTAGTCATAACGGACTGTTCTATCCTGGACACATCTCCTCTGTTGGGGTATAGCATCTCTCATTCTTGGGGAGTGCCCAAGGACTATTGTGTTAAGGACAATTTGCTGAGCAGGTGGCTCTGTCCATTGTGTGTGTATCGTGAGAGATTTCATTAACCTTAACAATTTCTTCTGTTTTAGTATTTTCATTGTTGCAGATCCAACAAAAACAGGTTATGAAACATGACTTGTTGTCGTTGGATTTGAAAAATGATGGAGGAGATTAAGATGGAGCTAGAATTCTAATACAATTATGAAACTAGGTTGTTCGCGTGGGATTCAAGTCGCAGCAAAAATAAGAGCTATAAAAGAGAAATAAAGGTATATTCTATACCACATCCCTTCACGCCTGTGTTCTACCACCAACATAGTCCAACCCCTTTCACCACCAGTTCCTTTACATCCACCTCCAACAGCCTACACCAGACCATACAGTCCATCATCATCCAGCATACATCCAGTTCATACCATCAGTCTGTATAAACAAGAAGAGAGAAGGAAACGGGACCTGAACCTTACATGTTGGTATCAACAGCAAGGAACACCAGCACGTCATAGAAGAAGGCCATCAGCAGCTTGGTGCTGCTGTGGTTTTATTTCGAATATCTTTTTGTTACAATTTTTTTTATCTTTGATTTTTATTTCCATGAAATCCAGTAGCTAAGCGTATTGATTACGTCTGGAACATGATTTAATAATTGATTTAATACTTTGTTTCTCGTAATTTATCTCGGTTATTGTTCATTCTTTACGATACCAATAGTGTTTATGCGTTTTTTCTTAATCGTTTAAGCTGCACATTGAATTGTTAATTGATAGTTCTAATGCTAACTCGATAATTCTTTGATCCGTAATTGTCTAGAAATTTCGAATATAAGTAGTTATATGTGGGTATTGACGATGGGATTTTGTTAAATATTCATATGTAGAGATTGACTCTAGTAGATAGGTCGAGCCTTTGTATTTGTCACTAGGAGTAACCTATTTCACGAAACTTAAAGCATTCGATTGAGTTATATCTAGAGAGCGTAGTTCTAGATAGCTCGAACGAGTAGAATCTGGTAGTCGAACACTTCCGCGTCCGGTGATTTGAAGAGATTGTGGAATATTTGAGCGTACTAAATATTCTAGGGTTATTAGTAATGGGTATGTCGATTTGCGGAAACATAGCTATGTCGATTTGACTCACGTTTCGTGGCCGAGAAAGAATCCTTGATCATTCTTATCCTCATATTAGTATTCTTGTTATTATTTTCGTAGTTTTGCATTATTCTTATTTTCAGAAATTTATCGACATCTTTAACCCAACGCTCCCTTAGGGACAGACATACTTATCATTATTCTACTAGTTAGTGTAAGTAAAGTAAGGAATATATTTTTGACGAGTTTGACACCTCACCAGAAGGCGACGAAGAATCATCAACTTTGTCTTAAATCTTTTAGTTTTTTTACTCTGAAACGAGTTCAGATATAAAGACTGAAAACGGTATAATACATTTATAAATCAACACAAAGAGGAGAAAGATTGTACCTGTTTTGATTTTCCGAACAGTAGTTCTAGGGTTGTTTTGTTTTGTTCTTTTTTTATTATTTTTTTTCCATTTGTTTTATCGATGCAGCAGCATGGTATTTTTTTTAATTATAAGGCAACTTTAAAAGACATTTTATAAAATTTTATAATTTTTATCGTACCATATATCCTATATGGCGTGTCAGACAAGTGTCCAAGCGTGTCAGCATTCCACAAAACATGGGACACACACGTGGTGTGTCCATATCGTGTTAGCATCGTGTTCGTGTCCTTAAAATGTCTGACACGGTAACGTGGCCTATTCAGGCATGTCTGTGCAACATAGATCGTGTCTGAGATTGCTTTACACGATTAAACCTTGATCTAACATCCCAGATTCAAGTTTCCTAGATTTATTATCTCTTATTTATTTTCTCATTCAATTCTGTCATAATTATTTTTCCGTTACACGCAAATAAAAACCCAACCAATGCTATTCACAAACCCCATTTAACACGATAGAATAAAAAAGAATGTAGACTCTTAGATTGTTAGTTGAAGGTATTTTTTCTTCTGATTATAATTCTGAGCTATCAATCTCACTTATTGCTGTCAATAAAAAGGTAATGACTTCTAATTGTTTTTCTTGATTTTTCTTATTGTTGATTTGTTTGCCCTATTTTAATCAAGTTTACAATATACTGTATTAGATTATGAAAGTAGTTTTTTATTTATTTATTTACTATCAATTAATATATATTTATTTTAATTGATGGGTAACATCTTACTACTAATCTCACTTGGTGTCTTTACTAGGGCTACATATCGGGTGGGTCTGGTCGGGTTTGGCCTCACCCGCACCCGACCCGCCAACTGGTGGGTGATAGGAAACTTCACCCGCATCCAACCCGCCGTAAAATGGATCGGATCGGGTTTGACCCGCCATTTCGGCGGGTCGTGCCGGTCACCCGCACAAATTTCAATAAAAAATTTACGATGGAGAAGAATTTCTGGTTATAAACTCAGCTACCGTAAAAGTGATGCGTTCTTGAATAAAAACCTAGAGTTGATGGAGAAGAATTAACAAAAATCGTCATTAACAATTCAAATATGAAGAATCGTCCACAAAACAGACGAGAAAGCATCTGTTCCTCAAAGATGAAACGTGATAATCAGAATCTTCATCAGAAAATGAAGCTGATGGGGTAACCAACGAAGAACTTCATCGATATTAGAATCTTAATATCCAATCGCCAAACCATATTAACAAATAAGTTCTATCTTTACTCTTCATTTAAATCCATCTGTGATTGTTACTTCATCGATTTCATTTTTTTTTACGATTTCGAAAATCTAATTTATACGATTTCAGATCGATTGAATCATCTGATTTATAATCAAAGCACAGATCTATAATGAGTTTTATCTGAATCTCTCTATTAACATAGAAATTTTTGAAAAAATTAACAATTTTTTTCTAGGGTTCTTGACAGATTTTTTCTTTCTTTTTGGATAATCAATTTATCATTTATCTTAATCTGAAATCTAAGTTCAAATTCGATCTCAGCATACATGAATCTCTATTACCCCAAACTGATTTGATCTGATTGCTATTTATTACTTTAGTTGTTTCTGGCCTCTACAAAATCAAATTGTTTCTCTGGTCATTAAGTGGATTGTCTTTCAAAATAAGAAAATGTAATTTTTTTAATGAAATTTGCTCACTGCAAAATTACATGTTCTTCTAATGATCCTTTTATATGTACGTTTAAATGAACCATGATGTAACTCGTTGTATGTCATGAACCATGTTGTGGATGCAACTTCAGGCTGGTTTCATCTGTTGTGTGACTGCAAATGTACCCTGTTGGGGAAAATTGAAGGGTTGCAAATACAGGGCAAAACTAAGGAGAAAACTTAATGGTTGAGAAACCATTGAAAGATCCAGTGTCTCATATGTTATGTCCGTTGTGTTCACTTTGTCAAGAATTCAGTGCCTCTCGCCTGTGTATGTGTGTAACAGAGATGAATAACTTCTCTTTGGATCGAACTACCGAAGAACAAACAGATGAAGTGAATGTTGGGTACTTCATGCGTGCCAAACTAACGTGTGAAATTTCAGCGGGTTGGGCGGGTGGGTCTGGTGAGGGAAGGTGTCACCCGCACCCGACCCGCCAGAAGGCGGGTGAAGGAAATTGTCACCCACACCCAACCCGTTTCTCGGCGGGTTGGGTGTGAGTCGGGTCAAATTTGACGGGTGCGGATCGGGTTTACGGGTTGGGTCGGGTTTGTGCACCCCTAGTCTTTACCAATTAACGTTTTTATGGTTTTTATGATCAAATTTGTGATTTTTTAGAGAACCCACAGTGGTGCGATTAAACCCAAAGAGTAAAGACTAAAAAACTTTTGGTTTACTCCAGAGAGTAAATTTTGATCAGACGTAGCCCCACCGCCTGATGGGGCGTTCACCTAGACAACCGCCCGGTGAATCTTCAGGTGTAGTCCTAAACAACCGTCTGATGGGACGTTCATCTAGACAACCACGTGGTGAATCTTCAGACGTAGTCCTAGACAACCGCCTGATAGGACGTTCACCTAGACAACCGTCTGTCCAATCTTCAGACGCACGTCTAAGAGGACGCCCTAATGACAAGCGTGGCCCTAGACAACCGCCTGATATGACGTTCACCTAGACAATCGCCTGGTCAATCTTCAAAAGCACGTCTAAGTAAACGCCTGACACGAGACGGAAAACCAACATCACACCTGACACAAAATGCACGGGTAAGTTAACGCCTCCACCATATTCGTGTTTGGTCCAGTTCTCGGATCAAATATGATCCAAAACAGTGGCAAAAGTGGACCAAAACCCAAAATTGATCGCACCACTGCGATCCATTTTGGAGGGACCAAAGATCAAATTTGGAATTGATCCGGAATTTGATCGCCCCACTATGAAAGCTCTTAAACTTTATCTTCCTACATAAACTTTTTGTTATCACTTGGGTTGTATTGACGCAGATACGGACACGATAAAATTCTCAAAAAATTAAGACACCGATATATATATATAATAGTATAATATATTTTATATATATGTGTTTTATTTGCCGTATACAAAAAGAAATTGAAAATTTGTAAAAACATGCTCCTTAACATATAACAGCATAAATATACACACATGTCACTGATATATTGCCAAAAGCTTAAGGGCTTCAAAAGTAAGAAAGCCTTTGCCGCAGCATCATCAAACAAAAAATTAGTGAGAGCTTTTCTCCGTATGTTCCTTTGAAGTTTGAAGATCCACCTGAAAAATCAAAAATGGAATTAATCAACTTTTAGGCAGACCATGGAACAAGTATGGAAGTAAGTAGGCAGTTGGTTTCACGAAAAGTGGTGGAACCATTTGTTTTCTTGCTTGCAACAATCATTTTAGCACCTACATAGAATTTTTTTTCAGTTTTCCCTTGGATATATCCAGCATCCGATGATATATCTCTGTACGCCGTTGTATGTTAGCCTCCATTACACACAATTCACTCATTCCTGCATCAAACACACACGGCCACAACAATCAATAATTTAATTTAATACAGAAACATAAGAATGTAACATCGAACGTACCAAATCAATTTACAAAATGATTTAAAGGTAATTCGTAATTCAGAAAGATTAATTTTAAAGATATATATATATATATATATATATATATATATATATATATATATATATGGAATTCAAGGAAACAGCCTGACAAATAAAACAAAACCAATTAAAATTTCCTTCTTCCTGATTAAAATTGGGTTGTGTCTAAAATTGAGAAGAAGATGGAAAGCAAAAGTTAGGGTTTTCTAAGATCACCATTAATTCTTAACAATCAAAGAAACTAAAGATCACAAACCAGCTAACAATCAAGTTAAACTAAAAGTTAAGGTTTACTTGAATTCTTCACGAGATGTAGATGAGAAGTGAGAACTGTGAGAGGTTTTTTCGAGATTTAATGGTGGTTTTGTCCTCACTTCTTTTCGCGGCGATAAAAAAGAAACTAAAACTACTGTCTTAAAATGTTAACTATGTTTTGTTATGCGTCCCATACGTGTCTGGTCTGCGTTGGAGATGCGTCAAACTCGCATAAAAGATGCACACGTAGAAGAGTCATACACGCGTTGTACATACGTCGAGTCTACGTCCCGTGTCCCAGACGCGTTGGACTGGACATAGCCTCATTTTTGACATGTCAGTGCTACCCAAGTTGTCACTCACAAAAACTTTTATTTACAAACGTTTTATTATTTCAGGCTTGAGTAGGATACTACAGGATGAAACATGAGTTGTTTATCTTATCGAGGATACTACATGACCGAATTTTCTGTAAATTTTTTAGTGGGTTCCTATTTGTATTCATTTACTCCAAGGAAATCTCTATGATTTTGATATTCTTGTTTCAAAGTTTTGTTGGCTTTATATTTTTTTTATTTGTTATTCTTCCAAGAGCTTTCTTCTCTGTATAATTTTGTTGTTGCATATTGTTTGTACCATGGAGTTTATGAAAAGTGGTCCCAACAACTTTGTATCCCAATTAACACTAGACCAATTAAGATAAAATAGATAATTGGGCCTATGGGTTGAGGTCTAAGTCTATTAAAGGTTAGTGGTCCAGTTTTCTAGTCTTTTTATAAAAAGTTATCAAATACAATGCTCTACTGGGTGAGATGAACTTGGATGAGAAGTAGGCCAGATATATATTCAAACTTAAAGATAAGAACGAATCTAATTGGTTATTAGTCCAGATACATAGTCAAAGCTTAATTATTCTAAAGAAAAGGGTGAAACTGGTTAGCTACTAATCCAGATACATGATTTTAAATTTATTTATCCTTAAGATAAGGATGAACCTGAAGAACAATTGGTCCAGATACATAGACAAAATGGATCCAAATGAATACTGGACTTGATACATATCCTCTACACCCTATAAGTTATAAGTAGATGAGGAATTCCAAAGGTACACATTTTCTAATCCTTTTCTTCCCACAAAAACATAACGTAAACTCCTACTCAGTAAGGCATCAGAGTGTCTTTCTAGGTACCTCCCACTTTAATTTATCATCAATTCTTGGAGAGCCAAAGCTATTGGAGGGTTGATCATCAAGTACCCAAAATCTCTTTATCCTTTAGGAGCGAATCTCGATGAACAATGTTGAATATCCAAAGGTTCACATTTCATCCATCAGGTACAAATCTCATGAAATATTGTTGAATCATCTAACGACTAGAATTTCATCTTCAAATACAAATCTCGAGGAGTATTGTAGGAATTCTTGGTGATGAACGATAAATTCGAGACAAACCATTGTCCATCTCAGATGAATATCAGTTGAATTCCATGATTTGAAGTGGTTGTAATTTAGATCAACTTTGATTATTATTTCTTTCACCCAATTCTCAACTAAATCTAAATTTGTTTAGTTGGTCTCTTCTTAATTTTGGAATTAGGGTCGTTATTTTTTCCCTCTTATTATGTTACTCTTGGGTATAAAAATTCTTGGTGGTTTAATTTTCCTGGCCATTTTGAGGGCGACCAAAAACCATTTAGGGGCGACTTTTTTAAACCCATCCCATAGATGTGACTATGGGATAACCTAGTGGTATGTAAAAATACTTAAATACCCTTTCACTAACTTGGTGCAATTATCATAATCGGTAGTTTAAAAAAAAAATTAAACTACCGACTATACATGTTCAGAATTTTTAAAAATTTTACGATTTCCAATTTGGTGTAACTATCGTAATCGGTAGTTTATTTTTTTTTAAACTACCGATTATGCATGTTCAGCATGTTGAAAATTTGAAAAAAAATACGTTTTCCAATTTGGGGCTACTTTCATAATTGGTAGTTTAAAAAATAATAATTAAACTACCGATTATGCATGTTCAGCATGTTGGAAATTTGAATTTTTTTGCGATTTCCAATTTGGGGCTACTTTCACAATCGGTAGTTTAATTATTTTTTTTAAACTACCGATTATGAGTGTTCAGAATGTTGAAAATTTGAAATTTTTTACGATTTCCAATTTGGGGATACTTTCATAATCGGTAGTTTAAAAAAAAATTAAACTACTGATTATGGGTGTTCAGTATGTTGCAAATTTAAAAAATTTTGCGATTTCAAATTTGGGGCTACTTTCGTAATCGGTAGTTTAAAAAAAATTTAAACTGCCGATTATGAGTGTTCAGTATGTTCCAATTTGGGGAAACTTTTATAATCGGTAGTTTAAAAAAATTTAAACTACCGATTATGAGTGTTCAGTATGTTGCAATTTGGGGCAACTTTTATAATCGGTAGTTTACAAAAAATTAAACTACCGATTACGGTGGAATCGGTTGATATATTACTCCATTTTATACCGATTATGATACGTCCATGGAATTAAATGCATGCAAAAAATGATTATTTTTTTTGTTAACGATCACAAAACACTGCATTAATATTTGTGTATACATTTATGTTCAAAATGTATATTCAAAATCAACTATACACCATCCTAGTTCAAATCAATTACGTCCTTTACTGAGCTTGTTAAAAGATCCCAACGCTTCATGTTGGACTCGTATTGCTTTAACCACTCCTTACAATGGTTAGTTGGGAAGTAATCCGACCACCTACTCAATGGAGGTAATGGACAATCATCCGTTAAACTTAAACCGATAAAATGATTGCCATTAACAAAAGCCATAATGATTCGTCTATCCTTGACCGACTCATCACACACCTTCCTTGTGGGTGTAAATGTGACACTAAATCCTGATGAAGGAGGACAGAAAAAATGTACCACACAGTTCAACACATCCGCTAAAAGATACCCACATATCGGCATTACCATCCAATACGTGGATCTGATTGTCTCCAATCCGTTTCGGCATTTTACACAAGTATATAACTCTTTGAACTCTTGTTGTCTGCCATGTCTATCTCCTTGTATCATCATTTCAATATAAAATTCTTTATCCTCCAATAATTGTGCGGCCATCTTATTTCTTAAATATTTTCATTGAGTGATATTCTCGGTAACCGCCTCACTAAATTCTCCCATTTGTTTCAAAGCAACGTGGAAACCATAATTTCCATCCCCATCGACATCGTTGGTGGAAAAAACAAATGGTATAATGAGTAGAGGGAGGTTTTCCAAATACTCATCGTGTATAGGTTGGGTTTGACTTAGTTGAGAAGGAATCGTAAAGACCTTAGCTTTGACTTGTCGTGAGCTTGGTCCACCTTGATCCTTCCTTGAACGACCCATTTTCGCTGGAGCCGGAAAATCTTCATACTCAGCTTCAATATGTTCATGCCTAGAAAGGTCACGATGACTAGATAACCATTCCCTTCAAAAAATTTCTTTAAATTGACCTCGTCTTTTTGGTATTCGGCCTACCCATCGTCTTTCCTTTCATTGGTTCCTGAACAATATTTTGACAGGGGTAAAGGGATTACTCTAAATAGTGCATCAATATTTGCTTTTGTGCCCCATTTGACGTAGAGTAACGCTCGAGTATTCGTGCAAATATTTCCGTCTCCACGAACGACGCACCATCAACCGCCGGGGTGCTTGGAGTGAAAGTATTGCTTCCAAAAGGGATGAATATCATTAATGTCAATCACTTCAATATACCTTCCAAGCATGTGAAGACACGGGAGTCCAACACCTATCATCGTCTTGCAATTGCAAACCGTAGTCTCATCATCGTGAACTCTGTACAACTCTAATTGTTTTATCATGAAATTTATTTCCCACCAAGAAACTTTGTAAACTATACCCCTTTGAAGATCTTTATGTTTTAAATATGCCAAATGGAATCTATGCCGACTTTTTTCCATTGAACCATAAATCTTAGTGAGGTCACGATCGGTGAACTCATGGATTGCTTCTTGGACCGACACGACCCATTTTGGCTACCAACTAGTATTTTATTTAATTGGACATGGGACCCCTCTGTAATGCTTGTTGCCTCGTTCTTGAAGTTCTGATATTCACATGTCTATGCAAACACAAACTTATCCTTATGCGGTCCCAACCATTGTGATTTGAAATACTTAACTGGTTTGGGATAATTCTTGCCCCATTCATCCTCAAAGTTCTTCAAGTTGTATTCATAAACTTCCTCCGTCATCGACCAAACTATCTTATCCCATGCTTTTAGAAATAAAGATCACTTTATTCCATCCTCGACCCACTTTTCATCGGCCAACCTTTTCTCTTCTTCTCGTTCTTCCACGATTAGTTTACTAATACGTTCATCCTCTTCCTTCGACCTCTTGGTACCTTTGTTTCATTTTTTAGCTTGGATATGATGTCTGTAATTGGATTTCATGTTGCATTGAATGTGCCACGTACAAAGCAAATTCTGGGCTTCCGGAAGCACTACCTTTATTGCATTCATCAAGGCTGTATCGTTATCCGTTACAATAACCCTTGGAAAATGATCGTCATTATAAATCGACCTTAATGTTTGCAACATCCAAATGAAACTCACATCGTTCTCAGCATCCATTAAACCCCAAGCCACCGTAAATGTGCATTTGTCCGAAGTGTGGCAAGCGATGTTCAACAACGGTATGTTGTACCTGTTTGTCTTGTAAGTAGCATCTATCAACAAAATTTGATGAAAGCATTGAGTCAATTGGATCATCTTCGGATGTGCCAAGAAAATACGAAGCACCTTACCATCCCTTTCCTCTTTTCTCAACATGTTTATAATTATGTTTCTCGGCTAACCACTCTGATTGTTGCATAACCATTCGACCATCTCATTCCGTCCTTTTGATTGTTGCTAGCGCCGAATAAATTGTAGACAACGAAGACAAGTTGTTGGGGTCGTCCGCCTTTATCTTAGATAGGATTTCACTCGCTTTCATTACGGTCCTCATAGACTTCACGTATCCATTTCCTTTGGTTTTAACTTGGCAACCATTACGTGCCCAACAAGATTTTCCGGATCTTCGTGGTTGTGACGACCATTAGCAACTCTAAACATTTTCCATACTTT
This sequence comes from Papaver californicum, assembly GCA_023531435.1. Classification (NCBI taxonomy): domain Eukaryota; kingdom Viridiplantae; phylum Streptophyta; class Magnoliopsida; order Ranunculales; family Papaveraceae; genus Papaver; species Papaver californicum. Next base: position 1,861,834 of record JAJJMC010006379.1, read on the forward strand.
TCCTTTCTTACCTTCGGGCTTATGGAAGATAATCTTAAATGGGCATCCAATCTTCTTTGAATTACCTCGGTATATCTTCTCCGTCTTCTTTATATATTTATAATTCTTTCCCATATGACTCTTTCGCTCGCCAACTCTCTCACAAATCATTTCAAATCGATCAAATTTCACGCAATTGTTCTGAACTACAACGCACATCTTCTCTTTTGCCTTGTTGAGAAGCCATTCCTTTGCCTCCGCCTTACTTCCAAATGTCTTAATGCACATATAGCAAAACAAATATCATAAGCCTAACCATGTAACATACATTCTTAGAATAAGTTAGAGTGGGTAGGTAGCGTACCAAATTATTTGCATAGTGTAGGGAAGTATCATGACCCACGTACGAAACAGGATTAACCCATTCAATAATCTACGTAAAATAGCAATGAGTTAGACAATGATAATCGGTAGTTAATTACGTTCACTTACTACCGATTACCAACGATCGGTAGTTAATAATATTCCCGTGCTACCGATTATCTACAATCGGTAGGTTATATGTATTCCTAAACTACCGATTGTAGGAAGAAATCAAGTTAAGTCTTGTACACATATAATCGGAGGTTTAGTGTATTACACCACTACCGATTATTATACAATCGGTAGGTAACTATATGACATTAACTACCGATTATAAAGTTTGCAAAATAAAAAATTTGTAAATTTGGAGAAATTCAGTTTTGGGGCAACTAACACAATGGTAGATAATAAGTTCTCCTAAACTACCGATTATGCAAACAAAAATTAAAAAAAAAATCAATTTGGGGCGACTAACATAATCGGTAGTCAATAAGTTTTCCTAAGCTACCGAATATTTAAAAAAGAATTTAAAAAAAAAAATCAATTTGGAGATTTTGTATAATCGGTAGGTAGTAATCTTCACGAGACTACCGATTGTTCAATTATTTTGGAACAGACGTTTAATCGGTAGTTTATGGAGTACCATAAACTATCGATTATGGACGTCCATGACATTAAATGCATGTAAAAATGAATGTTTTTTGTTGCCGATCACATACAAACGCATTGGGTTTTGAGCTTCTTAACACAATACCTGATTGTTTGATGCATTATTGTCTTCATTTTGATGTGATTCATCGTCTAGGTTTTCTTCCACACCAAAATTTGGATCATCCAACAAATAACCCAAATCGTCCTATCTAAACATATTTGAACCTTCAGTATTATGTTCTTCATGTTCAATCTCACCTTCTTCCTCATACCCATCCATGTTTATGATTGAATTTATGTAAAATCTGATTTCCCAAAAATTCTTCTTCTTCTTCTTCTTCTTCTTCTTCTCTAACACGCTCTCTATTTCTATTCTAAAACTAAAACTCAAATTCCATCTAACACTAACTTAAAGCAACTTAATTAATTAATTAATCAAATTTAACACTAATTAAGTAAGGTAGATTAGCTATTATAGAAAATATATGGATAATGAATGTATTGAAATTACTTCAAAATGATCTTATTTTATTTTTTTAGTCGCCCTCAAAAATACCAGGTTAATTTTAGTTGATTTTGAATGTATTTTTTCAAGTTTTGATTTTGATTTCATTCTTATCTTGATTAACACATGTTCTCTTTGGAAAAGAGACTTAAAAGAATTTTTGCTAAAAAACTCGGAAATATCAATACCCGAGTATACCTAAATAACTTACCCATGATTGTCTATAAGAGCGTGTTGGTGTTGGATCTTGGCTTCCACCCTTGAAGGAACGTCAATATAATGAGGTATATTTCTCCTTGAACTTTTCTTCGTGGGTTTCTAAAACTTAGGTTTTTCAGTTCATACTATCAAACGATGGAATTTCAGAGATTATTAAACCACAACATTGTTCATTGGGGGTTTTGTTTTAATGGTGTTTGGATTCTCAACTTTGTTTATTGGTTATGTTTTCTAGTCCTGCCCACTAAATAAAATCCGAGCATATGAAAACATCAAACTTATGATCGATTAACTTCCATTAGAAAAAGACGTCAACAATCTACTTTGTCTAAAAATGCGATCTTTTTATGTAATTGGGTATGAGGGAGAATAATAGATTTTAAATTGAGTTGAAATATAATGATGGATTTGTAATTATTTGCAGTTTTACCTGACACACCAGAACCTCTCTATAAATATATATAGAGAAGATGAGCTCAAGTTTCTATACGGAAATGGGAAAGAAGGATTGAGTTTACGGTTACGCAGTGTAGAATGATTTGGGAACCAAACGTTCCTTTTTTACAGGTCGAAAACCCGCAAAGAAAAGTCTCACATTTCACATTACAGGTAAATGTCAACTACCTCTAGTTATTGTTTTAATATCTTTGATCGAGTAAGCGCAATTTTTTTATTTTTAATTTGACTACAAATAATTTCATAGAGGCAATTGTATATATAACTAATTAGAGAGAGAAAAAAAAGATCTCATTGCTTGATAATTTTTAACAGTCTAATACATAATGTCTTATTATGTTATCTCTAATCATTGGTTTTGTTTTTTCTCTTTCTAATTCATTTCCTTCACAATGTACTCAAGAGCTCAGGTGGATCCAAGTGTGTGTTGTATTCGAGGTACTTCCTCATTGATTATCTCGGTATCTTGGTATCTTGCTCGAGAACTGAGATGTGTATCAGGTAGCAGGGAAAATGATTTTTAATGACCATGAAATGTAGTAGTTTGTTTGTCAAACAGCATTTGCATCAGTTACTTCCAAAAGTAACCAAATACCTAGCTAACCCTAATCAAACCAATATTCGTAGGATCCTGCGGACTTTCTTACAGAGAGGTACCAAAAATGGGAAAAGTCTTGATGTGTTGATTGTAACCTCCCAAGTACCCTGCAGACTTTTTGTCAGAATTAAACAGAGTTTGCATTTAGGTTTAGATGGTTTTATTCTTTACCAAAAGCGAGCTATATTATTTTGTTGCACTTACTCTTCGGAAGTTGATAGTAATTACTCGAGCATTATTTTATTTTTCATTCACAATACGTAGTCTTATTGTGTATTATTCTAGCTGTGAATTTCCTTGTTAAAAAGAGTTTTTTGATTTTGATGCACCCACTCCTTCGAAGTTGATAATCTGTTTTCCCTAATCAGTGTATGCTTACATGAATATCTAGACTTGGTTAGACACATGTTACCTTGCTGTATCTATTGAGGACTACATTTTGTAACAAACTTAAATGTGGCTGATAATAAACTGTTGGGATATACTCCCTCCGTTTCAGGAAAAGAGTTACTTTCTCTTTAAATTTTTGTTCCAACAAAAGAGTTACTTTCATTTTTCAACATAACAAACTTTCAAAACTACCCTTGTTATTTTAAGAAATATTATTATTTTCATTATAAAGATATATGTAGTATTAAACTTTTTGTTAGGGTAAATATGGAAATAAATTATAAAAGTTATTCTCTCTCATTTTGCCTTAACAATTGTGCAAATATGAAAAGTAACTCTTTTCCTGAAACGGAGGGAGTATGTTTTAATATTTTTTTTTTGAATATTTATATCAATATTTAACTTCTAGTTTAGTGGTAAAGGATTTTGGACCTTGTAAGGTAGGTCACAAGTTCAAACCTCTTCCCTTACTGATTGGGTGTATATTACACGGTGTATAATATTAGTTCGGGAACGGGGCCTTGGGGGGGGTCTTGGGAGGTCTCTTGAATTTAAAAATTATTTTTTTGCTCATTTTAAAAAGATTTTTCAAAAAACATTTTTACTGCCCTTAATTAAGTTTTTAATTGTACTAATTATGGTATGATTTATTTGTCCGTTTTTTGACTGTTGAGTGACTGTTTTATGGTAGCAATTAATTCAATAAATCTTCATTAATTCGATTTTAATTTTTGGGCAATAAAAACAGATTTTGAGAAACAAAAATATACACAAGTTTTTGTTTTTGTTAAACTGTGAATCAAAAGACTAGGGTTCAGAGCTAGATTAGAAAGAGTGAAAGTGTTCAATCTCTCATATGTGCATGAGAGATTGACAGAGAGTTTTCTCGGCTGTTTTATCCTGGGGACGTTGTGACAAATATAACTACTTGCACAAAACTCAAGGCAGAGCCACGAAATGTCATAAAGAGAGCGACCTGGTCGTGACTCAACCGTCATTCTTTTTTGTTTTATCTTTGTTTTGCAGATGTGAGATCAACAATTGTTCCAACAATTTTAAGACGAGATTTCTCGCATGGAGACTGATAAGAAAATTGTTGCTGATATCAATAAGCCTTTCAAGTTTGAAGGACTTCACTTCAGAAGATGGAAACAAAAGTTGTTTTTTGTCTCAAACTGATGAAGTTGCACATGATGGTGATCTCCAATAAACCAGCTGATCCAAAAGATGCAGTTTCTATTGTCTCTAACGTTGTACCTACTGCAAGTGAAACTCTGCAACCGACTGAAGAACGTGCTGTGACCCAAACTGCTGAAGAAAAACAAAAAGCCTATGAAAAATTAGTTGATGATGATTTTGATTGCAAAAACAATATCCTTAATGCTTTATCTGATGATTTGTATGAATATTACTCCACATTTGATACTGCTAAAGATGTGTGGGATGCTTTACAGAAAAAGTATGATATTGAGGAAGCCGGATCGAAAAAATATGTTGTAAGCCGCTACATGAAATATCAAATGGTGGATGAAAAATAAGTTGTTGCTCAGGCTCATGAACTTCAGAAAATAGCTCATGAAATTCTGACCGAAGGTATGAAAATTGATGAACAATTTCAAGTAGCTGTAATGATTGATAAGTTTCCTCCCACTTTGAAATATTTTCGTAATTCTTTGCATCATAAAACTAAGGAATTTTCTCTGGAAAGTTTGATTGTTAAAATCAGGGTTGAAGAAGAGGCAGGAAAACAAGATAAAAAAGAAGAGATTCTTATTGTTTCAAACGATAAAAGTCATACTCAAGCGAGTTTGAAACCTAAGAAAAAGATTATGAAATCTGACCAGAACCACAAGAAGGAAAACCTAATCAATACAAGAACCAACCCCCATCAAGAAATGAACAGAATTTGAATTATGAATTTATTTGTTATGGCTGCGATAAACCAGACCATATGGCTCGGAATTGCAGGAATAACAAAGGCAAAGATAGAGCACAAGCTAATGTTGTTGAAAGCGTTATAATTGCCATGGTTTCATACCCAGAGTTTTACATGGTTGGTGGATCCGATGGGTGGTGGATTGACAGTGGTGCTTCACGTCATTGTTGTTTTGGTAGGTCCCCATTTAAGAGTTATACATAAATCAAGGATAAGAAAAAGTGTTGTTGGGAGACTCTCACACCACTATTGTGAAAGGTTCTGGTACGGTAGGACTGAAGTTTACTTCTGGTCAGACACTTGTGCTGAAAGATGTCCTGCACACTCCAGAAATGAGAAAAAACCTTGTTTCCGGATACCTTCTCAACAAGGATGGATTGTATTAAACTATTGGATATGATCTTTACACAATTACTAAAAACAAAATGTTTGTAGGAAAAGATTATGCTACTGATGGAATATTTAAGCTTAATGTTGAAATGAAAAAATTTGCATATTCTTCTTGTATGGTGTGTACTTTTAATATTTGGCATGCTAGATTTTGTCATGTGAACAGTAGATCAGTAGATATCATGAGCAAGTTAGGTCTTATTCCTAAATTATCCATGCATGATTTTGAACAATGTGAATTCTGTAGTCAAGCAAAAATAACCAAGAGTTCCCATAAATCTGTTATTAGAGAATCTGAACCTTTAGAGTTAGTGCATTCTGATTTGTGTGAAATTGAAGGTGTATTAACTAGAAATGGAAAAAGATATATCATGACGTTTATTGATGATTTTTCTAATTATACTTATGTTTACTTGCTAAGTCATAAGAATGAAGCTATTGAAAAATTTAAAGTTTCTATTGCTGAACTGGAAAATCAATTTGGTAAGAAAATTAAGAGATTTCGTAGTGATAGAGGCACTGAATATGATTCTAAACCTTTTATTCAAATTTATGAATCTTCTGGAATTATACATGAAAAAACTGCTACTTATAACCCTGAAATAAATGGAAAAGCTGAAAGAAAGAATCGTACTTTTACTACTCTTGTGACTGCATGTTTACTTAGTTCTGGTGATGCCTCTCACTGGTGGGGAGAGATTTTGCTGACTGTTTGTTATGTTTTGAATCGTGTTACAAATTCAAAAACACAAATTTCTCCATATGAACTTTGGAAAAACAGAAAACCGAATGTTTCTTATTTCAGAGTATGGGGTTGTTTGGCTTATGTTCGTATTCCTGATCCTAAAAGATCAAAGTTATCTAGTAAAGCTTATGAATGTGTTTTTGTTGGGTATGCTCAAAACAGTAAAACTTATAGATTTTTTAATCTTAACAATAAAGTTAATGTTGAATCTATTGATGCAGATTTCTTTGAAGATAGATTTCCCTTTAAATCTAGAAATAATGGGGGTTCTCTACCTAGTGTTGCACCTAGTACAAGTTCTGAACTTAGAATAGAAGAACCTAGAATTGAAGAATCTAGGGACAATAAAGTTGACCTCTGGCGTATCAAAAGAGCTAGGATTGAGAAGGAATATGGTCCTGACTTTTATGCTTATACAATAGAGGAAGACCCTTCTAGTCTTCAAGAGGCACTTAATTCTCCGGATTCTAGTTTTTGGCAGGAAGCCATAGACAATGAAATGGACTTTCATAATTTTAATGGAACTTGGCACTTAGCAGATTTACCTCCTGGTTGTAAACCAATAGGTTGTAAATGGGTACTTAAAAAGAAGTTGAATCCTGATGATTCGGTAGACAAATACAAAGCTAGGTTGGTAGCTAAATGATTTAGACAAAAAAAATGTAGACTTCTTTGATACTTATTCTCCTGTTACTACATTGACTTCTATTCGTGTTTTGATTGATGTTGATGTTGTATATAATCTTGTTGTTCATCAAATGGATGTTAAAACAACTTTCTTGAATGGTGAGTTAGCAGAGGAGATTTATATGGACCAACCTGAAGGTTTTGTTATTCCTGGTCAAGAACAAAAATTGTGTAAGTTAGACAAGTCAGTTTATGGTTTGAAACAAGCTCCTAAGCAGTGGCATGAGAAATTTGATAATTTGATGATTTCACATGGTTTCAGAATTACTGAAAGTGATAAATGCATATACTATAAGTTTGACATGCATCATGATTTGTTTGTATGTGGATGATTTGCTAATTTTTGGTTCAAACTTGTCTGTGGTTGAAGAAACTAAGAATATGCTTAACTCTAACTTTGAAATGAAAGATTTGGGGTGAAGCTAGTGTAAATCTGGGAATCAATATTACTAGAAATGATGATGGTATTTCTTTAGATCAATCTCATTACATTGAAAATATTTTACAGAAGTACAAATATTTTGATTGTAAACCTGTGAGTAATCCTTTTGATTCTAGTGTTAAATTGTTTAAGTATACTGGTGATAGCATTAGACAGTCTGAATATGCTAGTATAATTGGTAGTCTTTGTTATGCAACTGATTGTACCAGACTAGATATTCCGTATGCAGTGGGGTTTTTATGCAGGTTTACTAGTTATCCTGGTTTGGAGCACTGGAATGCAGTTGAGAGGGTTATGCGGTATCTTAAAAAGACCGTTAACCTAGGATTACATTATAAGAGGTTTCTCGCAGTCCTTGAAGGATATTGCGATGCTGATTGGAATGCCCTTTCAGATGACTCCAAAGCCACCAGTGGATATTTGTTTAATATTGCTGGAGGCGCTGTTTCTTGGAAGTCAAAAAAACAGACAATTCTAGCTCAGTCTACAATGGAGTCTGAATTGATAGCACAAGCAGCAACTAGCGAAGAAGCATGATGGTTGAGAAACTTGCTTTCTGACCTTCCTGTATGGGATAGACCGATACCAGCTATCATGACCCACTGCGATAGTACCGCGGATATTGCAAAAGTACATAAATATTATTATAACGGTAAAAGTCGACAATTGCGTCGAAAGCACAACACAGTTAGAGAATTTCTCACAACTAGTGTTGTACGTGTGGATCATGTTACGACTGAATATAACTTAGTTGATCCTTTGATGAAAGGATTAGCTAGAGAAAAGGTATTAACTACCTCTAAAGGCATGGGATTTTTCCCACTAGAAATGGAGTCCTTTTGTGATGGATACCCACCTAGAAATAGGTTCAAAGGGAATAACGATTCACAAATGATATAGATATAGAATCATGCATCTTTCCCATGGCATGATATCCTGAAGCGAGTTAAGGTTGAGTTTTTTAACTCTTAATGATGTCTAAAGATCTTTTTAGAGTGGGATACCAAGCTACATGAGTACCTTTGATATACTCACTTATGTGAATGTGAAAGTGCGAACGCTTTCTATGAGAACATGGGCAGTTCTCTAAATCATTCATTAAAACTGGGATAAACACAAGGTCGCAATGTGCTGACATTAGGACTTTATGATGTAATTTTTAAATAGTGGTAAAAGGTTCGATACTCAGACTTGTAAAGATTCTATTTTTAAACCTAATTTTTAATAACTAAACATAAAACAGATTAAAGTAAAATTGATTTCAAATTATGGGGAAAGACTGAGACTAAGGATTCCACCATTAGCCAATTTTTCAAGTGATAAAATCTTGCAACTCGTATATTCAGTTTATCCAAAATATTGCCAAAGAGGTTTTCAAAATAATAGTTGTAAATCGAAAGCATGAGACATCAAAAGCTCTAAGCCCAGCATGACTCATCAAAAGAAAACACAACTAATTGATAAAAACCCTTTTTTCCAATTTTAATTCAAAGCAAATAACAATAAAAGAATTGCAAAAAATAAATAAAATAAGAATTACCACTTTATTATTGGAAAAATAGCTTCCTCTATCGCCCCAGTGATGGTGATTAGCTCATCATGTTGGAAACACTCTTAAAATAATTGTTCATAGATCGAAAAGTGTTTATAATGAAGAATTAAAAGTAACACAGAAGAACTGATACGTTTATAAACGTTACAGAGTGTGTGGATGAAGAGAAAATAAGACAGAAGAGAAAAGAACGGACTGCATCCGCTTCAGAATTTTGAAAGATTATGCAACAGAATCAACGACTGTTCTCTGGAGCCTTTTGTTCTTTGTGTGTTCTTCACCAGCAGATTTTTCTTTTCTTCCTGGAAACTTTTCGATGGTCTCTGGCTTGAATTTTCTTCGATCTTCTTGCTATTCATAGGTTTGGGGAATCTTAATAGACTTTCCCTAACTGATAAGGACCGAAATATCCATCCCAAACTAACTCAAATTCTTTGTTAATCCGAAATAGGGAAGGAATCCCTTTCCGGTTCAAACACGATTCTTCCAGCCATTTTTTTACGGTATGCAGCACTTGTTCTTACGTGTGTTGATCATATCTTGGTTGTGTCTTCACTTGGATAACTCGAAATCACTCATAAATCCCTTAAAACTTGCTTTAAAACCAACAGAGGAAAAATTCTCTCACGTAAACAAGTTCCCGCCGTTTTTGAATTTTGATTTTAAAGAGGGGGTGCCCCTAATCCATATGGTGGGTGCATTTAACAATCTTACTGCGTGCCTTTAGTAATTCTCTGGGTGCCTTTAACAACTTTTTGAGTTGATTTTTTCACAAATATTTATTTCTCAAAAATACCTACAAAGACATAGAAACCCATAAATAGTACAAAATCGAACACTATCAGAATAGATAATCGAGTGCAATTTAGACACAAAGATGTGTCTATCAAATACCCCCAAACTTACTATTTGCTAGTCCTCGAGCAAATCTAATCTAGAAATAAAATCCTAACTCACTTTTGCAGGAATCACGACTACATTTAGCATATGTAATAAGCCTTTAAACCCCTTGGTGTCCCTAGTGGACGAGTTTCGTCTCGTGAGGGTTTACAAGAGGTATACCCGCAAAACAATTACTCCAAATTTTAACTACTCGTGAACGATTGAGGATAAACACTAAACAAGCTATTTAGTTGACATACTAAATTTTTTGGCTCTGGGAATCAATGCCGTATATGATTCCAATTGTTGTACACGAGTTTTTACTCAAGCATACTAAAATTCATATATAAGAAAACAAAGCTCTACTCAGATAGTCGTTCAATCACGATACTCAGAATCTATCAAAGTTCAATCACATGAAAATATTTAGAAGATGGATGTGGAAAAAATAAAGTTTACGCTTGTTGACTAAGGTGAACGACGTTTCCCATATCTGTATAAAGGTCAGTACCAGGATGAATCCTAATGGATTAATATACATGGTCTTAATCATAATACTAATATCGATTCAACTGGTATATACAAGGGTCCCAGCGATCGATTTATTGAAAATAAAACAATTATAAATATACTGACAACATGATTGGATCAAATTGAATCCAAGCACATGGTCCTTATCAGCAGCATACATGATAGTTCCCATGGGTCATGCGTTCCACGCTTGCTTAGGCGACGGAGACAGGGAAAACACACACATATTGCTATCAAAGTGTAAATACTCGAAATATTTTTTTTTTCTTTTGGAAACACTTTATTTCATCCTGCCGGTGATAACAATTCGATACTGGTGCCCCACCAAATCACTTAGAGAAACAAAAAAATTGTAAAAATAAAAACAGAAGGTGATATGGTTGAGATAGACTCCGAGATATGGTGAAAACTATCATGTTATTTCTAACACTTTAACTCTGTCCTTTTATGAATAGACCATTTAACTGGGCACACATTTTCCTATAAAAAATGAGCTAAGTTTCCATCTACCTAGAATGGTTAGTGTCATCCTGAATTGTTCACAAGTTTCTAGACTTTGGAGTTTCATATTTCATTAAAAGTTTCTCCCTTACCCCCAAATTTAAATCAAACAGTGTCCTCAATGTTTCTAAATATGAATGATTAAAAGCATGAACAAGGAGAAACTGTTACCAATCGAAGGAAAGGAGTTAAGGAAAGAGATTACCGTGTCGCATGAGCATGGTTTACCTCCTAAGAAGTGCTAATTTTAACGTCTTCAGCCAGACTAAGAAATAATTAGTCACCTCATAAAATCATAGAACAATAGTCGGAAAAACTGTGGGTCATCTGAATCAAATAGTGTTATCACAAATAAGAGGAAACTGCAACAGGCCAAGAAAATGAACAAACCGAGCACAACCCTTATCTATTTTTCTGTAGACAACTACTTATAGTTGTGGTTCAGGTTCAGGCTCTATAAAAGGGTCTAAATAAAATATTTTCATGGGCTGGATTTCCTCATAAGCAGGATCAACAGGATCAGGTTGTAAAGTATGGATTAACTCAACTAAGAATTTAGAATCACATAATAATAACCTGAATAATTATGGATCCTCAAAGTCGATCATATTTGACTCACACAATTGACTACTATGATGGTGGTCATTCTTAAACAAATGTGTCGATTCTAATTTCCTAAAGTAATTAGGCGTAGTCTCGAAACTTAATAACTGACACATTTGAAATTCATACATTCCCACATATGGAAGAAAATATTTTGGTGGGAAAACAAAGTCAACCTTGGTATTATCGCCTAGGTAAACCACATCGACCATATAATGGGTTTCTAACAACTGAACTTCTTTCTGGACATCAACAGGCTCAGTGAATCTAGTTTGAAGATGACCTTGTAAAATGGTAGAGTTGCATATGTCAAATCCCAATTTAGGGACATTTCTAAGAGTTAGAGGTAAAGCACATGGAGAATGATAGTCACCCCCAAATTTTCAGTGTCTTTAGATAGACTAGTCACAATTTCCCTAATTTCTAGATCGTCAGATTCCCGAAAATGGTCAATTGCTTCTTCTAGGTTATAATCCGGTGGTGCATCCTCACTCATATTTAAAATCTCTACGAGTCTATCTTTGTTACCTAAGACTATTATTTCTAAATCGCTGGACTCTAAAACAATATTCTCAGGATAAACTCGTTCCTCTAAACCATTATCGGCTTCAAAACAAGAGTGTTCTACCTCGTCTAAAACAGTGGTATCTCTAGTCAAATCCTCTTCCTTTGGAATAGGTGAATAATCATTAAAATTATTTGGATTTGAACCAGAAATAACACTATCATTCTCAAGCACAATTGGAGTGACAATTTCTTGATCACTCTGCCTGTATATTTCAAGTTCTTCATCAATACTATCCTCATCATCATAATAATACGAAGATATTTGAACCTCGTCTAAATAAGTAGTGTCTTCTATTCTAACCTTGTCCTCTAAATTAGGTAAATATTCATCATTATTATCAAGGGTAAAAGTGGAAATACTGTACTGGCAATTAAGATTATTTTGAGCAATTCTTTCTTTCGTCTTTAACACAAACCTATCTGTATTCTCACCTAACTTTTTGAGTGTTTCTTCTAGAGAGGTATTTGGATCAATATAAGGAATAGAATATCCCATCCGCTTCATGAATTTTTGAAAGAAATAGTACTAGCTTGCAACTTCTCGAGGGCATCCTTAAAATACAAAGAACTCGAATCATCATGGGGAGTACTAGATTGCATATGCTTTAGGGAATCCCTCCAAGAAAAAGAACTCGAAGTTTGCTCACTTTCATGTTCATAAGACGGGTGTATGTACGAATACTAATTGGGATCACCCTAGTATGAGTAATAACCTCCAAAAGGTTGGTGGTGGTACCGACTACTATCCACACCATGTTGATAGTACGGATAATGTCTATTTTGAAATTCAGTCGGATATTCATTGTATTGGTCCTCATAATACCAGTTCGATATTTTCTAAAAACTTCCTAATATATTTACAAAAAAATATCTAAGAAAATAAATCCTAACAGGAAGGGGTTCTAAACATACACAAACAAGGCCGACCAACCAAATCAAACCTATTGAATCTAGAAAACAAAAAGCATGATGGCTCCACTTAGATGGTTTATAGACCAGCTTCCATTCCTTCAAAAGGAAACTAGTTATAGTTTTAGCAAACCTCTTAGAACGATCCGAATTAGATTAAGTCGAAGAGAAACATGATAAGCTCTAAGGAGATATGATAACCCTGTCTCTTTGGCAACTTTTTCTTGGGTTACAAGACGACTCTAATCAACTTAAAATAATCTTCCTGAACTTCGAGTTAGGCTAACAAAGTAACCAATACAGTCCTTTTAAACGAGTTTCCTATAAGCTCGTTACCTTATCGGTCTCTTTCTAGTCAAAATTTTTAAGGTTTAGGTTCGCGTTTGGTAATGTGTTCCTAAAGCGGCCAAGAAGGAAACAATGATAAAATCTGAGTCCTTATCTTATATGGCCAGTTCTTTCCCTTTACTAAAAAAGTAAATCCGTATTCAGGTCCTCAACATATATGCACACGAAGGAATACAGTAAACCCACTTGCATGGGATTCGTGGGTTGATCGAGTCTTACCTCCCGTACCAGACGGGGGATGAACCGTTTGTAGTCGACTCGGTCCACCGACTCCTGTGTCAGTGTACGAAACCGGGGGGACGAGACAATATCGTAATTGTCGTTCTTCCCTGTTGCACTTTATATTACCCTTCCATAAGGTTTAAAAATAATAATAATGTCCAAAGTCCCAAAATAAAGTCCAGAAAGTGTCCAAAAATAAAAATTATAGAAATAATAAAAATTCCCTAATACAATTTTCTAAACAAATAAAATCTAAAAAATAAAATCTAATTAAAAATAAAATTCTTTGTCTTATTTTCCGTTCTTTAAGCTTTAACTTTAACTCCAAGTCTTTAATCACCAAAGTATTTGGCTCTATTTCCTTTCAATCCAAAATCCAAAAATCTTTAGCAAAAAGAGAAATACCCAAAGAAACGTCAAATAGAACAAAGTAAAAAATATACTAAAAAATAAAAAACTAAAAATAAATCTAAAACTCTAAACCTAAAGACAAGTCCGCGTCGGCAGCGCCAAAAATTGATGTAATTTTTAAATAGTGGTAAAAGGTTCGATACTCATACTTGTAAGGATTTGATTTTTAAACCTAATTTTTAATAACTAAAAATAAAACAGATTAAAGTAAAATTGGTTTCAAATTATGGGAAGGACTGAGACTAAGGTTTCCAACATTAGCCAATTTTTCAAGTGATAAAATCTTGCAACTCGTATATTCAGTTTATCCAAAATATTGCCAAAGTTAGGTTTTCAAAATAATAGTTGTAAATCGAAAACATGAAACATCAAAAGCTCTAAGCCCAACATGACTCATCAAAAGAAAACACAACTAATTGATAAAAATCATTTTTTTCAATTTTAATTCAAAGCAAATAATAGTAAGATTTGCAAAAAAATATATAAAATAAGAATTACCACTTTATTATTGAAAAAATAGCTTCATCCGTCGCCCTGATTAGCTCATCATGTTGGAAACACTCTTAAAATAATTGTTCATGGCTTAAAAAGTGTTTACAATGAAGAATTAAAAGTAACACAGAAGACTGATACGTTTATAAACGTTACAGAGTGTGTGGCTGAAGAGAAAATAAGACAGAAGAGAAAATAACGGACTGCAGACGCTTCATAATTTTGAAAGAATATGCAACAGAATCAACGACTATTCTCTAGAGCCTTTTGTTCTTCGTGTGTTCTTCACCAGCATATTTTTCTTTTCTTTCTGGAAACTTTTCGGTGGTCTCTGGCTTGATTTTTCTTCGATCTTCTTGCTACTTATAGGTTTGGGGAACCTTAATAGACTTTCCCTAACTGATAAGGACCCAAATATCCATCGAAAACGACCTCAAATTCTTTGTTAATCCGAAACAGGAAAGGACTCCCTCCGGTTCAAACACTATTCTTCCAGCCATTTTTTTACGGCATGCAACACTTGTTCTTACGTGAGTTGATCATATCTTGGTTGTGTCTTCACTTAGATAACTCGAAATCACTCATAAATCCCTTAAAACTTGCTTCAAAACCAACACAGGAAAAGTTCTCTCATGTAAACAAGTTCCCGCCATTTTTGAATTTTGATTTTAAAGAGGGGTGCCTCCAATCCATCTGGTGGGTGCCTTTAACAATTTTGTTGGGTGCCTTTAACAACTGTTTGAGCCGATTTTTCCACAAATGTTTATTTCTCAAAAATACCTACAAAGACATAAAAACCCATAAATAGTACAAAATAGAACACTATCAGAATTGATAATCGAGCGTAATTTAGACATAAAAATCTATCTATCACTTTACTCTTAGTATAGTTGTGTGTGTGTGTTAAGTAATTTGTTCTTTCCATAGAGTTCAAAGACATATGTTCACTCTATGTCAGAGTTTAGAGAATTTAATACTGTGTAAATGTTCAAAATCGAAAGATACCTTTGCTTATGCACATGACTGTATGGATCTTGCTCAATGATTTTTAAAAATATAAGTGGGCGATTGTTGGGATATATGTTTTAAAAAGTTTTTTTTTTTACATTTGTATCAATATTTAACTTCTAGTCTAGTGGTAAAAGATTTTGGGCCTTGTAAGGTAGGTCATAAGTTCAAACCTCTTCCCCTACTGATTAGTTGTATATGTGCACATACCCGTACGTGTATAACATTAGTCCGGGAGCGGGGCCTTTGGGATCTTGGGAGGTCTCTTGAATTTAAAAATTATGTTTTGCTCATTTTAAAAAGATTTTTCAAAAAACGTTTTTACTGCCCTAATTATGTTTTTAATTGTGCTAATTATGATATGATTTATTTGTCAGTTTTTGACTGTTGAGTGACTGTTTTATGGTAGCAATTAATTCAGTAAATTCTCCATTAATTCGATTTTAATTTTTGAGCAATAAAAACAGATTTTGAGAAACAAAAATACACACAAGTTTTTGTTTTTGTTAAACTGTGAATTAAGAAACTAGGGTTTAGAGTAAGATTAGAAAGAGTGAAAGTGTTCAATCTCTCATTGTGTGCGTGAGAGATTGACATGGATTTTTCTCGTCTGTTTTATCTTGGGAATGTTGTGACGAAGATAAAACTACTTGCATAAAACTCAAGGCAGAGCCACGAAATATCTTAAAAAAACGACCTGGTCGTGACTCAGCCGTCATTTTTTTTTGTGTGTTTAATCTTTATTTTGGGGGTGTGAGATCAGCAATTGTTCTAATATAAACTATTATTTTTGTATATATGTGGTTTGGGTTTCTAAGTATTCATTGTTCTGACTGCTTTTGTTTAAGTGATGCAGTACTTTTACATGACATTTCAAAGCCGCTGAAACTCTCCCAAAAAAAGCTATGTCCTCGAGCATAAGGCAATCAACTAGATTTATGAAATCCATGAAGGTAAATCATAGCATATCCAAGTAGGCTCACTCGTAAGTGGCAGGAAGTTGATTTGAAGGGTACACGATAGGTTTCCAGTTTTGGATATGTTGTTGGTTTATGAAAAGTGTGCATGTTGTTGGTTAATGAAAAGTCTTCAACATAAGTTCAGTATTGACATCAATAAGGTAAATGTCCACAAACACTCCTGGTTCATATATTACCAAATCCACCTTTGTATCAGGTATATATGTGACATTAACTAATTGATATTAAATAAGCATGAATGAATTTGAATTCAATTATATAATTAAATAATGGTCATTTTTACTCACCCCCATGCTAAGGGTTGAGCATACTTGAGAAGATGAAAAGCTTGCTTGACACCGCCAGTATCGTTTATGACAATGGCATTCAAGGAGGAACACTTCCTACTGTGTCAAAACCTCAGAGGGGGGAGTCCTTCCTACCGTACCAGCCCCTCTTAAATACGTGGTCATCTATTTTGCTTGCTATTTGATATTAACTTTTCTCTTTGTTATATGGAATGCAGAAATTACGTCGTTCTCTCAAAGATTGCGGAAAAGCATTCTCTTAGAGAATACCTATCTACGCTTACTAATTTTTATTTAACGGATCCATGTTGGTTGTTCATATGCAGACATTTATTCTACTCGGTACCCTTTTTATTAATGTGAATATATATATATGGGGATGTTTGATATGTAAATATTTTTGTTCTCACTTACTTTGGATATAAAAATAGGAACTTTGTAATGGGTAGGTAGCTTTGGGATTCTGGCGGGTATCATAATTGAGGTCGTGGTAAAACTAGAAGTTTAATTTGTTTTGTATCAGAACGTCATTACTCTACCTTTCGTTAGCTATGCGAATCCCAATGCAAATAGATAAAATCAAATTTATTCATCACATAACTTTTAAATACACAATGCTAACGGATCAAATCAAATGACATTACAAATATCAGGGGTTGCCGGTGTACAGGACCCCTATCTCCAACGACAAACAAAAACCCCGTTCTGTTATAACACGGGACATAACCCAGTGAGCTACAAAGATTAGGACCGTTAGACGTGTTTCTAACTTTAAATAACATACATCATTTATAAAAATTATTATTAAACAACCATATATTATTATGGACGCACAAATCAATAATGTTAATTATGTCGATAATTTATTGTTACTGGATGAAGTAGCATTTGTTTTCCAGTGTTTTTGGTTGTCAAGTTTTTCTTTATATTTTAACCAAGTTTGTTGTGACATTATACATGAACAACCACATCTTGCCCCATATTCTTTTTTATGACGACACAAAATTATACAATAAGCATTGCTGCTCGCCAACACCCACCACCACTACCGATACTATCTCCACCACCAATTCCAACCACCACTAACGCCATTGCCTCCTCCACCGCTCACCAAAACTATCACAACTGCCCCCATTACCACTCCCCAACAATACCACAACCACCACTAAGGTTCAATTATATAATTATTGGTCAATCTATTATCAATTAATGAAAATATATTTATTATTATTATTTATTTTTATTTTTTAGAGAGATAATAATAATTAATTTTTAAATGAAAATATATTTGTTCATGTAATAATAATAATAATTATTATTATTATTATTATTAAAAGAATAAATAAGATTGTTTATAAAAAATCGGTGGGGAGCCTGGCAACAAGCTGCACTCCAACACCTTATGTTATTATTATTATAAGGCTGCCACTGGGGGCATAAATTAATAAAACGGAAAGTTTTATAAGGAATTTGTAGGAAGCCTAGCAACAAGCTGGGCACCTACACCTTTTTGAATGGAAATGCCTAATCTAAGAAAAAGGGAATTGCCTATTTTATAGTTGTAGTCGTGGCTAGTTATGTAATTCTGCAACCTATTCAAGAAAGCTATTGTGTCCTCTCCTAGTTCACCTAGGGTAGTAAAAGCAAGCACACCAAAGCCATATCCATGAGCGCAACATCTATCCAAGTATTTGTTTCATTTACGAGACGGCATTCGAAATAGCTTGACCAGGCGTAAAGGCTACTCTCCCGCCACCAGTAAAAGAAGACACCCATGTAACATCAAAGCAAACGTCGCGGCCGTTCTCCCAATTATAAACAAGAATGTCAGCCGACCTTAAGGAATTTGTATTGTCTAATAGAAAGCCCAGTGTGACTTCTTTACGAGCGGATACGCCTGCTTTGTAGCAAATATCTGCTAACACGTCTCTGACTAGGTCATGTCTGAATTTGAGGCCTACATCACTAACACAATGTAAGGCATGGTCTCCAAAAACATACATACCTCTCCCACAACTGGTGCACAAGCTATCTTCTTCAAACAATGTTATTCCTAATCTGTAGCTAAGAACAACGCTGAATTGACGAGGCCCAACTAACTGATTTAGCCCAGCAATAGGAACAACTTTAAGGAAATCTTGAGCATGATCCAGTTTCTTACATTTCCATAAGATGTTGTCGCGTTTAGTCAAGTTGAATCTGTTGCGAATGTTCTTCTTAACAACATCGAAGTAAATTACTGCCAATGAGTGCATGGGGCGTGGGGCAGTAACTTGGATGTTGAATGAAGAAGAAGATAATTCACAAACCTGAATGAAATTGGACAAAACATGCTGAAAGCTGTGATATAATTCTGAATCCATATGAGCTTTGAGAATAATGTTCTGCAATTGTTTAGTCTGTATGCAGGATGCAAGGTAACTGTATTGACTAGTATCCTCCATTGTGTAGACACCATGGCCTCCATATTTCATAGGCAATGTAGCTATGCGGTGCTGGTATGGACCAAATCCAGCACCATCTACGGTGATAAGATGTCTAAGTAACTGAAAGAGGTGTTGGTCATAGTGTGAAGCAGATAACTGGAGTGCCAATGGTCTAGTTTTTCTAATTATAAAGTACAATCTGGAAACACCAGTACAGTTCCGCAAGAGTAATAACTCACTTTCTAGGTCTTGCAAAGTCTTCAAAGAATCCATTAACTGTATGGTCTTTTCTACTCAGCTTTGCACTAAGTCATTACATAATTTTAAGTCAAGACTAACAGGCCACCCTAGTAGCTTCACACCCAATGCAGGTCTGCTGATGCTAGCAGGGAAACTCCTTCCACAAGGCTTCTTGGGTCAGTATTGGGTCAAAAGAGTTCAGTTTTGTTGATGTTGAGGAACAAACCCCTACTGTTGCCTTCAGATTGTATGATTTTCAGGATTTATCTACCTCCATTGTGTCTCCAGCTATGGTACCATGCATGCGGATTAAGAGTGCATTCTGATGCAATTTGTTTTATGAGTGGATGCAAGGTCAAGGCAAAAAGTAAAGGACCAATAGGGTCAACTTGTTGAACTCCTTGTGTAGATGGAAGAATATTGTCATTGCAGTAGAGCTTTGCTGGTTTGGCATAGCAAAACCCCACCTACCTGGATATGCTTGGACACTTGCATCTAACTTCTTTGATAATTATAGATCTGTCAACCATGTTGAATGCATTGCTGAAATCAATTAGAAGCATACTCATATTTTGTGAGTTAACTTTCACCTTAAAGAGCCTATTTGTAGAGTGTAAAATGCCTTCACCTCCATATTGAACACCCACACCAAATTAAAAATCCCCTAAATAAGAGGATATTTCTTTGCTAACTGCAGTAGCAACAAACTTAAAGCACAACCTCCTCCAAATAGTATACACAGCTATAAGTCTCAGTCCCTCTCCAGGTTTGAGCAAGGGTGTCAAGGAAGCACTGGCAATATACTCTCCTAACACATATGGGAAATTACCAGCCAACTATAAGTTAACCACACATGTTATAGAGGTTAAAAGCTCATTGTAACTGCTGCAGCTGGACCACTTAGAGCATCTAAAAGATGTTGAGCTCTAAGTCCATCCCTACCACAAGAAATCCCTTTAAGGAAACTTTTAATTGCACCCAACACTGCAGTTTTGTCCACACTTAGTGCATCAGCATAGATAGGTTCTGAAGGAATGGATGGTGGTGGAGTACTGGATGTTTTTGGCTCAGATCATGGAGGGTATTAGGGGAATTGGGAGCAATTCCATTGGATGACAGAACCTTAATAACTGCAGTATATTGACCATAGCTTAGCTTCTTTTTGCAAGCAATAATATTAGAACTACCATTTTTCTTTTTCTTTTTCTTGTTTCTTTGAATTTGCTTTGACAGTTTCAAGAGTGTGTGCACCATGTTATGGCAGCCATTAGTTTCATTCCACTGCAGCAGAGCATGATTAATGCTGACAGTTTGTAAATTTTTTCTTGTCCCAGATCTATCTTTCATAGTACACTTAGGAGTATATAAGTTTAATGTGTGAATTGGAAACAAAATGAGATGTAACCATACAGATAAATCCATTGGGTTAACAATTACCTTATCTAAAGTAGCCTTAAGAGTTCTTGAAAAATTGAGCCTATATTGGGGTGGGATACTGGTAACAGTGGTGAATTGCTTCTGATAGACCAGATTAAGCACATCCAAGGATAAAACATCTGGTTCTTCAGATTCATCTGCATCATTTGAATCAGAGATAGATATTTGGGGTTTATCTATGCCATGTATCAAAAAATATGCAGATAAACCATTGTAGGTCTTGGATATGATGTTTCCATTATGCATGCGACATGGTCTTCTCCATGAGTAGATATGCATAAATTGTGTGCAGAGCCATATTTGCAGGTTAGAAATGACATTTTCCCAAGCGGTATATATTGTTAAATCAATGTTGATCCTGTCTCTGCAAGTGTTTTTGGCCCCTTCAGTTGAGAGATTCTATCATGGAGATGTCTATAAAAACCAGTTCTACCCAAACCCTTACTCCCAACTCCATTACTGCACCCATCAAAGTTCTTGAAGGGGCAATGGAACAGGGAATCATTATGCAAAACTCCTTCATCAAAGTCTGTTGAATCTTGAGACGCTAGTGAAGATCGAGTTCTTGGCATGGTACCAGAAAAATAACCGTCTCAACTGCAATAACTCCCTTGAAGAATCGTGAAAAATTAAGATGAAAGAGCAGAAAAGCATCCTATTTTACGTAGGAATTGATGTAATAACAACAAGGGAAGAAGAAATATGATTATGTTGATTAAATACCGCAAAAGAAGAGAAGAACAAAGCCGGCTTTCAATCACCAAAATTTTCCCCTCAAAATCGCCAGAATTATTATTATTATTAATGAGAGATTTATTATAAAAATATTAATAGAGCATTTATAATAAGAAATTAATAGGGAATTAATTATATAGCAAGCAAACCTAAACCTTTGGATGTAATTCTAACTTTCAATCATAACCATCACTTGCATGAACAACCACAACCTCTGATTTATTTTCTCCCTAGATAAATCCTGACTACTATTTATTTATGCAAAGTTACCCAAGGTTTTTTGTATTAGTGATTTAATTATATATTTTTATTTTTTAGTACACTCAATACACTTTTAAAATAAGTTTAATTATGAAAAAGACCCTTGAAAAAGAAAAGGGCATAAAAATCCGTTGTTTTCAATCTAGTTAACGAGTTAGCCATATTTTCAAAAAACTAAACTAAACAACCGGTTCAAACCGTCCTTTTTTTTCATCCAAAAAATTGATTTTTTTCCCATTAATACCCTTTAAATCCTGTTAAAAGCAAACCCTAGAATTCAGTTTCTATTCTAATTTCGATATCACTTCAACTTCCCGGCCTCCACATTTTCATTGATCAACTGTACTACTGAATTCAACATCTTGTTCTTTTCAGGTACTTACTGAAAAAATACCCTTACTTCAACATCACCACCAACATCAGAAATTCTAACAATTCGGAATTCCTTGTTATCTCGGAAATCCTTAACCAAATACAAACATGATTTCGATGTCCAATTTTAAAGTAGGTCTTAATTTATGCTGAGAAAGTGAATGAATCTCTTTCTAAGCAAGAAAAGCGTGTTTGTGTATCGTCTGTAGACTCAAAAATGGTTATACAAAAATTCTCTATACTCTCTTCGATTTTGTTGATCAGAATCGAATAAGTAAGTGTTGTTCTTTTTTTCATTTTTCTATGAATCTTTTCTCAGTTCAGTTTATAAGTTTCTATTTTTAGTAAACTAGGTTATAACCCGTGCCGTAACAACACGGGTTTTGATCGGTGTAACAGTTTCATTATAATAGTGGTAGTTCATTAATGTTTTGAATGGTATGGATGTGGATGGTTGATAGACACATTTATGTGTCTTATTTGATCTCATATCTATATGACTTTTCTCAATTGTTGTACTAATATTATCATTTTCTATGCTTCTAGGTATTTTGGCGGAATAAACGATCGCGGAAAAATCAATTTAAAAGTTATAAAAGCACCCTTGGAATTGATAAAGGTACCCACCATAATTACTAAAGGCACCCAAGCCTTGGATGTGGACACCTACTCCTTTGAATTTTCGAAACATATTTTTGGCGGCAAAATTACTTCTCAAACTGAGAAGATTTCTGAAACGAATAAACCTGAGATTTTTGGTTGTTAAAGAAAAATAATAAACTCGTGTGCTAATAAGAGAAGTTTTACAAATTTTGGAAACTTATAAACTAGAAAATCTCGGGAAATTTGTTCGTGAAAATAAAACAAGTAGACAAAAAGAGCTATCTCGGGAAACATGGGTTGTCGATCCTGTGTATCTTATTTTTGTTTCTATATTAATTGAGACTACACAACAATACAAATCATCGAAGATTTTGTTGTAAAAGAAACACAATAAAAATCGAGATCAAATCAGGATCGATAAAAAAAAATTCCCATGAATCTGTTCATTAAAAAAAAGATGTTTTCGAAGATTTGAAGGGGGTAGGTGATCTGGTATAAATAGGAGAAGAGAAGGGGAGTTTTTTTTTTGGGTTGGGGGGAGGTCTGGAAACCAAAGAAAAAAACTTCAGATTGAATCTGAGTTGCAGAGGAAGAAGACGATACTCAAGAACATAAAGCTGCAAAAAACAATCACTTATTTCTCACAGTAAGGTGGCAACGATTATTTTGAATTTGAGACACATATTGTAAGACTGGGTTCTGTGACGCCTATACAGTGTTGCAAATCTCTGTTTTATCATCTTTTAACCTTTGTAAATACTTTTTGAGCAACGAATACATATTTTGAGCGTGTTTCCAACATGAGGAGTTAAACCCCATTGTTGAGGCGACAGAGGAAGCTATTTTTCCAATGAAAAAGTGGTATTTCTTATTTATTTAATTTTTGTAATTCTTTTATGATTATTTGCTTTGATTAAAAAATTGATTTAATGATTTTTGTTAAGCAATTGTGATTTGTTTTAATGGTACATGCTTAGCCTAGGGTTTTTGATGTCCCATGCTTTCGATTTACAATTGTTATTCTGAAAATCTACTTGTTGCAATATTTTAGAATCAAATTGAATGTATGAATTGCATAATTATAATTATTAAATTAAATCACTTTAAAAATTGGTAAATAGTGGAATCGTAGCCTTATGTCACGGGCTAAGATTTTGGACTAGACCGTGCGGCACTTGAACTCTTCAAGTAAGCCTAAAAGAACACAAGAGAATTGGAGACTTAGAGATTTTAAGTGGGAGAGAGTATTTGATTATAAGAAGAGAATGTTACAATTGCTTAAGAGCTTGTTAGTGGATGATTTGAGCAAATGGGCTCTCCACCTTATATAGTATGCTATGGAGGATTCTAGAACATGTTCTAGAATCATCATCTTCTAGAGTATTCCATACTTTACAGGAATATACAAGGCAATATTCCTTATCCAAGAATATTCTATAATATGTGGACTTTTCTAATCTTCTAGGCTCTTCTAATGGACCTAGACTCTTGTCATGGGCCAACCCAATATGTGGGGAAATTGGTGGGCCGTGACATTCTCCCCCACCTATTCTCGCGACGTCCTCGTCGTGGTTTGATTGTGAAACTGGTTGATCGCATCCTTGAATTGCCAGAGAGACGCTTCGGGCTCCCATGTTCCTTCTTGTATGGATGTATCTTTCCACTTCACTAATTATTCTTTGCAAGGCGGCAATCCCTTCCTTCGAACAATCCGGTCATCTAGTATCTCGTCTACAGCTTTGCTGAAAGAAGTTGTAATGGGAGGTGCACGTCTTGATACTCTCCGACTCTTGTCTTCCTCGTCCTTGTTGAACGCCTTTAGATTGCTCGCGTGGAAGACGAGGTGAATTTTTATCTTTGATGGGGTCTCCACTCTGTAAGAAGCTTTGCCCACTTTGGCTAGTAGTTTGAACGACCCTTCGTACTTGCGTAACAAGTCTTTGTGTAGCGGCCGAGTGTACTTGAATTGTTGGGGCAGAAGCTTGACAAACACTATGTCACCAGCTTGGAACTCCACATGCCGCCTCTTTTCGACCCACTTCTTTATTTTCTTAGCCACCTTCATCAATTGGGCGTGTGCTAAGTCTCTTTGTTGCTTCCAATCCTTCGCGGTCTTGTATGCTCCGGGGCAAGCACCTGCATAAGAAGTGGCCAAAGTACTTGGCGTCAAGGGTTGCTTCTTCAATTTAGTCACCTTCGGTGGGGACCTTTGATAAGGTGCTTTTGTGGGAGGCTTAGCGCCAGGCTCCAGCTGGATCGCATGATCAATCTCCCTTCTTAGAGGCAACTTCTTGGGCAGCTCCTTCAGCATCGCATCCTCGAACTCTTCGAGAACCTTCTCCATGCCTTTCGGAACTTCTTCAACTTGGGTAGTCGGTTCCTCCTCCTTCATTTTTGCTATGAATGTTACCTCACCCTTCTTAAACCCTTCTGAAAGTTTTAGCGCCGACATCACCGTGGTCTTCTTCTTCTCCCTAGTCACCGGGATAAGGTGTGTTGATTTTTCTCCGAGTATACACAAAGAGTCAAAAGGTGGCATTGGAATGGCAAGTTGTTCGTACATGAACTCCATCCCCAACACCATGTCAAGGTCATCCATAGGGATCACCGAGAAATTGACAGATCCCGCCCACTTGTCGAGATGCATCCCCACACCACGTGCCACGCCTACTAGTGGCTTCGCATCTGAGTTCACCGCCTTCACGGTACCTCCTCCTCTAACTTCATGCCTAGCCGCAATGCTTCTTTCTTGGACACTAAGGCGCGAGAGGTCTTCCCATTCACCTTAACGTCTACGAACATGAGAGTCTTTTCCTTGCTCTTGGATTTCTACGTCTTAGCTTGGACACTGCTTAGCACTTGGAGCGAACTCATCATGGAATCCCGTTCCTCGTCGGATCCATTTTCCTCCATTAACGCACTAAGTTTACCCTTCATCGGGCAATCACGGACTTTATGATCTCCATCACATAAGAAGCAAGAGTAGGAGGGCTTACCTTTATCTTTATGCTTGGAAGTTTTGTCTTTCCACGAAAGATACTTTTTTGAGGTATGCTTGTCTCTATCCTCCTTCGCTTCCCCACCTTTGGCATGGTGACTTCTTGAAGTCTTCCCTCTTTATTCGAAGCTTGTCCTTGTATTCTTGATCAAGGTCTCGGCTACAGCTATTGCCTCGGTCAGCGTTTGCACACGACGGCGATCCAGCTCTTGTATTACCCATGGCTTTGCTCCGCACAAGAAGTTAAAGAGCTTCTCTTCCTCAAACAGGTTGGGTATTTCTAGCAACAAGTTTGTATACGTCTCGATATACTCTTTAGTTGTACCCGTTTGATGAAGATACTTCAACTTTGCTCTTGCTTCATAAGCCTCATTCTCCGGGTAGAAGTATTTCTTAAAATCGGCTTTAAAATCTGACCAAGTAGTGATAGTATCCATACCTTGCTGAATCTCTTGGCTTCAAAGTCTCCACCATGCTAAGGCGTTCTCCGTGATAAACATCGTAGCTCTTTTTATCTTCCTTGCATCATCCTCCATCTCCAGGTGTTCGAAATACCTTTCGCAACTCCATATGAAAGTATCAATCTCCTTCGCGTCTCTTTTCCCATTGTACGATGTTGGATTTGGAGCATCCTCTCTTGAGAGTCTGCTTGGCCCCTCGTGCATGGCTTGGTTTATGGCAGCCCTTTTGCACAATACCAATTCTCCTTTCACCGCCTCTAGCTCTTGCTCAACTGACAGCAATTTGGCCTTCACCTCCTCCACGGCATCCTCCACCGCATCTTGGATTCGAGCTTCTGCTTCCATCTTGATACCGTCCACCGCCTTGCTTATGGCCTCCTCGAAGGTATCTTTCCACCCTTCAAGAGTTTCCTTCGATAGAAACTCTTCCTCGGCGCGTATAAGGAAATCGCTCACTCGCTTTTCCATATGTACCATTCTTGCCTCAAGACTTGTTTGTGTATCCTTGGACTTGCCCCTTTTCTTGTCCTGGCCATCGACACCTTTCTTCATGGTGTTTTTGCTATTAACGTCAGCCATTCTTGAGTCTTAAGCTTCGCTCTGATACCAAATGTCACGGGCTAAGATTTTGGACTAGACCGTGCGGCACTTGAACTCTTCAAGTAAGCCTAAAAGAACAAGAGAATTGGAGACTTAGAGATTTTAAGTGGGAGAGAGTATTTGATTATAAGAGAGAGAATGTTACAATTGCTTAAGAGCTTGTTGGTGGATGATTTGAGCAAATGAGCTCTCCACCTTATATAGTATGCTATGGAGGATTCTAGAACATGTTCTAGAATCATCATCTTCTAGAGTATTCTATACTTTACAGGAATATACAAGGGAATATTCCTTATCCAAGAATATTCTATAATATGTGGACTTTTCTAATCTTCTAGGCTCTTCTAATGGACCTAGACTCTTGTCATGGGCCAACCCAATATGTGGGGAAATTGGTGGGCCTTGACACTTAGTATTCTTTTAAAACTTGATATCATCTTTTTTTGAGTTTTGCTATTTTAGTTAGAATTTAAATTTAAAATCAAATCTTCACAAGTCTTGAACGAATTTTTCTTACCACTTTCTACAACCACATCAATGGTGTAGGTGATCGTTTGGTAGTAGTGGTAATGCAATGTTATTCGAAGAGATTATACCGAATGCAATTGCAAGCCTTGTTGTGTAAAGAAGGTGTTATTTTCTCTGCTCATAGAAAGGGTATTACATGTTAATCTGATGGGCTAATAAGCTTGGGTATGATACGTGTGCCACATAAATTGTCATGGGTTGAAAGATAAAGATAACTCATCTTTAGAAATGTTTTCACATTATGTTGTGGTACACAAAAGCTTAGATAATACAATTAGATTTAAATAGCATCTCAGTTGTGGTAAAATAACAACGTAATTTTTATTTCATTATATGGGACCAATGTAGTTAATTTTGGATCTCGGTCTCGTCTCGGCCGGGACCTTGACACCTTGATAACAATATCTCGGGGAGATTATCGGTGAAATATCGGGAATCCTAAATCTTATATCCAAATTTTATACATGTGAATGCCAAGAATTAATTATATTTTTGTTGATTTGTTATCAAGAATCTTAACAACCATACTTTAAGAAGAGATCATATTAGTATATTACAATTCTAAGTTCAAAGTTCCAAAAATCTAGATTAAATAACAAGCATATATCTTAAATATCGGGCGAATCTCGGCCGTATAATCGATACGGTGATATTTAAAAATTCGTCGCGCTCTTAAAACGATACCTTGAATATCGTCGTTATCGCGACCGTAACTGTCGATATTGACTACATAGTATGGGACAATAAAATTTACCGAAAAATACTTCAGTAGTCCATACGAAAAGTGGTGTTTCATTAATCATTTTCACGGTGTGTGTGGCTGGTGGGATGGTACGGGGGATCATTTTTATAAACGTACATACGAAGTTTATATGACAATTATAAACTCACATGCTACGTTTGGGAAATTTGAGAAGTCAAAGTAGGTATAAATTAAATCCTTAGAAAACAACCAATAGATATGAAACATATACTTTAAATTTATTAGACAGATATTCCATAAGTTGGTGGTGGTAGTCGTAGCATGTGGTAGAGGCTGGTATAGATGTTGTGTTTGTGGCATTGGGGATTATAACGCTACTCTTTAGTTGCAAGCTAAAAGACTATTTATGCTCAATATTGAGGTTTCTTTGGAATTGATATCAACAAAACGAAATGAGACTTTAAATATCAATCTTTAAGAATGTAACTTACTTCTATAATCAGATTATCTATAAAAGCTCCACACCATTTTTTTCTTCGATATCCAAGTCTATATCATTTATTTTATCTGCTTCTTTTTTTCCATCTAGACTTAGATTATAGCTATCATTCAAGTAGAAAAACAAAAATGGGTATTTCTAAAGTTGTTTATGCCAAAATTCCCATTGACATCAACAACCAATGATTTGATGAAAAACAGTAAGTAGAAAGATTTTAACTTACAATTTGATACACATAATCCTCTTTAAAATCAATTAATGAGAAAGATTTCAATTAATCATTTATTTACAGATCAAAAATCTGATCAAATTACAGTCTCAAATTCATAATCTTTTTAAGTATAGAAGATGAATCATGATAATGAAACTTTTAAATCTTATCTTACACAATGAATACATACCTAATGATCTTTTTCCTTCTTCTCTGATTACTCTTCCTTAGCCTCTTCTTCGCTTTAATTTTCCGACCCCTTCTCTGTTGAACGCTCTCTTCTATTTATAGATTATCTAATGGGTCCCTCTTGTCCCGATACCTTCTTTCGTTCTCCTTATTACCATTGGATCGGGATGATTGTATGGTTGACAGGTCATGCTCTTTACTTTTTGGTCTGTTACCTTGTATGATTAACACGTACTCTTCGTTCTTTGAGAATCATCTTTGTCCCGATCACATGTGTCAACCATGTGGTTAAAGTAAATAAAAGTAATTATTGTTTTTACTTTCCCGCTCCACGTTCATCATTACTCCTACTTTCCCGTTCAATAAGCATTTAATGCTATCTGTTTCGATCAGTGTGATACTACTTTCCCGATCTTATGTGTCAAACATGCAGGGATTTACTCAGTCTTTCACATCTGTCCTTTCTCGATCCTTTGATACAACTTTGATTGTGTGCTTCTCGTTCTTCTTAGCACCACTGACTCCTTCTTTAATCGTTTTACACGTATCGTTCTCCTTTTATTTCCCAACAACTTGCCCCCTTCTTCTTCTTTTTTCAAAACTTTTAACGGTCGATCCAAGGATTTGAAAAAAGTAGAAGAACAATTATTACCTTCCACTTTACCATTACTTCTTTTCACACGTTATGCGAACTTTTCGCAGGTAATAACTTCTTATTATCACATTAGTGTCAGTTACCTTTTTTAAAGGAAATCAAATCTTTGCCTTGATTAACGCCTTTTCAAATTGTGACGGTTTCTATTCTTTTCTTTAAATACGATGCAGTCTTTTCCACTTCTGTCTTTACCTCTTAAAGTTGCTGCTTTTTATCTTCCTTGAAATTTTTAAATACTTTCGTTCTCCCAACTGTTCAGGAGATTTTAGCATCAATCACATTTATTTTACCTTTGATCAAGTAATTGCTTATCTTCTTTCTTCAGGTATGTTGAGGATTTTTACCTCCAGTATCTTACTTAAATATTTAACCATGATTAGCTTTTACAGATATGATTGAACTGATAATTGTTTTTTTTGATTTTTATGATTGTTTCTTTATGATTTATGATGATTCCTTCACACATTGATCTTTTGAAATTTTCTTTTCAGATAAAACGTTATGTCTTCCAGAAATCCCAATGCTGCCGGTGATCACCAAGAAACCGGAAGATCTTCAAGAGTTCCTTCTTCTAGATATGATGTGTCTCGGTCTGTTCGTAATCCAGCTCCTGATGCTTCTATAACCGCTAATCCTGCCCCCAGAAATAAGCGGGCTCATGCCACTTATAGTTATCGGTCGATGAACATCGAAGTTTTTAAGAGAAGACATGCTCTTGAAGAATTTAAAGTCTCATTCTATGACAAAAATACTGACGTACTAACTTTAGGAGCGATGCAAAGCTTTAACTATTCTCCCAATAGTTTATTAATTTCTGCTGGTGCTTTAGAGGCCGGACTTCCCCTCCTATTATATGAAGAAGAAAATCCTTTTCAATATGAAGTTCTTGCAACTCGTGGTGATTCTCCTCATGGACTAGCTCGATCCATTACTCAATACAATGGAAATTGGTGGTGTATCCTTGATGAGTGTAGCCTCCGAAGTGAAGGGCGAACTAATCTTACTTGCTGCGTTCCAGATTTTACAGAACGTGACAGTTATACCGTTGAAAATTTTCATACTACATTCGGAGATTATATTAGTAACATGAATTTTGTGAAGTGGAGCGTTAGCCCTGTTCGCAAGTGTCTTTCGGGATTTCCCTTATTACATGAGGTCGACGATCCCAAAATCAAGTTTATTCCCCATACCAAAATTGATTTTCCCACAAGAGAAAGAATTCGTCAGGATCATGACTATAAGTGGTATCGCACTTCAATTGTAATTGAAGGTCCTTGGGTTTTCGGTAACATCTCCAAAGATGAAATTCAAGGACTTCGTAGACGTTTCCCAAGCTATTGTCCTTGGCGGTTAAATTTTGATGACTTCAAATTTGATTATAAGGTTCGTATTATTCTTTATTTCAATATTGTCCCGAACTACCATTGAATTTTTTTCTTACGGGACAAATGTTTGTACTTCAGGTTGAACCCGATTCTGAACTTCAAACCGATGTTCCTCCTCCTCGCCCAAGCCTTGGTATTCAGATCGTTGAAGGTAGGCAAAGAGTTAAGGTAGAAGTTATTGAAGGTAAGGGAAAATGAAAATTGGTTTTCCCAGAGAAGAAGAAAAATAAACTCAAAAGACCGTTGTACCCTTCTGAAGTAGAAGAAGGGGAGATTACAGATTGCTTTGTTGAAGGGAATAGCAGTTCCGCTCTTATCATTGCTACGGGACAGGACGTTGAAGGTTCGGTCCAAGCAGAAGTTTTGGGATAACACGTCATCATCAATGATGTTCCTGTTAGCGTGGGGGAGCCAATTATTTCTTCGGACCAGCCTTCAATATCTCAATCTATTTCTGAAGCTGTTCCTACTACTGCTGCTCTTACCGGCCTTTATGATTCCCTTTCTCCCCTTCCTTATACCTTTGACATAGAGCCTATCGCTTCAAGTATTGGTACAATAACAGTTTTTACTGGATTACCTCAAGAAGAAGCAGATGATATTGTTGTTGAAGAAAAAAATATTGAGGAAGTGAACGAAGCTGTTATCGTTGAAGAAAATACTGAAAAATAAAATGTTGTTGTTGATGTTGTTGTAGAAGAAAAGAGAAATGAAGTTTCTGAAGAAGCGAATGTTGAAAACATAGCTCCTAGTACTTCAGCTACAGATGTATGTCCCTAATGTCCCGAGCCTCCTTGTGGATGAAAATGCTTCTGGAGTTATTCATGAATCAAATGCACCCATCGGGACATTAGTTCAATCTGCCACTAATGCTGATTAGAGCCGATGTTGACATGCCTGATGCTGAACCTTTTACTCAATGGTCCTTCTCTGAAGTGAATGAAGGAATCACTCTTGCTGGTGATGAAGACGAAGCTTTTCAGTGGTTTCTTTCTAAAGGATTTCTGAATACTTCCGCTGTCACGATCCATTGAAATCTGATAGTCCTTCAATGGCTAGGATGCGGACTTCATTTGGTGCTGTTCCACTGGGGGATGCTCGGGACGCTTGGTTCGAAAGCGAGTGTTACGATCAAAGGTTCCCACTTAGTCTTCCTTCTTCTTTAAATGAAGTTCTGACTGTTGCAGAGGGTCCATCATATTCTTTTCTGCAGCAAGCTCTTGCTCAGCTTAAATATGGTACCGATTGTATATTTGCTGCGTACAAGTTTTATAAGGCTCGGGCCACAATGATGGAGCTGATGTTCAAGAACGAAGCAACGAAGGTGAAGCGCGGAAATAATGATTTGCAGCAAGAAATTGAAAATCTCAAGCAGCAAAATAACTATCTTCAACAACAACTTCAACAACAACAACAACAACAACAAGAACAACAACAACAGCAACAGCAACAACTTCAAAATTTTGAGGATCAAAATTAAAAGCTTCAAAGTTAGAATCAAGGTTCGTTCCTTACCTCTTAGTTCGTACTTATTTTGGGTTCGTACCTCTATAGGTTCGTACCAAATTTTTTTTTTTTTTTTTCTTTGAAGTTTTGAAATTCATTTATGGGATCAGTGGGAGACTTGGAATCCCTATTTAGGTTCCAGCGTAGGATGACTCAGTTGAACAATCATGCAAGAGAAGTAAATATGGAAATGAAGTTGGTTAAAGGGAAATTAGCACAGTTGTCCGATAGTATTGAGTTGAATACTTGGAAACGTAATATAGCTGAATCAAAATATCAGGAAGCTCTGAAAACTTTAACCCTTAAAGAAGCAGAATTTAAGTTTGTAGCTAGAGGTATATGCTGGAGTTACGCGCTTGTTTTATTGAGGGTATTATATGGTTTAACTGATACTTATTCTGGTTTTCAGGGCTAAAAAAGAAGGCCAACGAAGCTAATGCACGAGCAACAGTAGCAGGAGCTGAACTCAATATTGCAAATAACACAATAAGAAATATTACTGAAGAGTTGAAGACTTCAGAGAAGAACGTAGCTCTGAGTGTAATAAAGCTTCGGGATTTGCAATCTCAGTTGAATGCTGAAACTTTGAAACGTGAAGCTTGTGAACAGGAAATTATAAAAGTACAATCAAGATCTGAAGAGCTATTAAAGGAATTAAATGCTGAAAAAGATCAAGTAGAAAAAGATCAACAAAAAATTAAAGATCTTCAATCAGAAATTGATTACAGGCATGCTTATATAATCTGGGTGAGACAAGATGCCAAGGCAAAAATTGCAATGTCATTTAATTCTGCCTTGGATCGTGCTCAAGCCGATCCTTCTGTTTTGAATGGTCGCGCTACCGTCCCGGTAGTTCCTCCTCAACCATCCCGACGCTTCAATTCCGAAGCCTAGTTGTACTTGTTTTTTGCTCTAATGCTCATAGCTTCATCTTTTTGATAGTCTTTTCTTGTATCCCGATCCTTTTGTATTTTGAATTTTGACATACTGTAGTTGGAAACATCATTTTGTGATTTTCTGCTATTGTGCTTGGATATGCTCTTAATATTGTCCCTGCATAAGAGATGATATTTATGAAATCTTTAGGTTAATCATATTGTTTCATGAGTACAATGGATCGAAGTATATATACCTCAAACATGTAATTCGAGATCCCACACATACGAAACAAACCCGGGCCAAGGGTAAGATACAGGGTTGGTCCCGAACGTATTCTGAAAATGATAACCATAAATTAGGTATTCCTTCTTTATTAGAATTTCTGAATTATTAAAATTCTATAAGGACATTTACCTCTCTGTTGACATTACGATTGTATCGCTAATCGTAAGCGCTTTCCAGAATATGATGTTCCTGGAGTAATTGAATCTTGATTATGTCGCCAATCGTAGCGTTTTCCAGAATAAGGTGTTCCTGGATTTGAATTTTGATTATGTCGCCAATCGTAGCGTTTTCCAGAATAAGATGTTCCTTATAGCCTAAAGACCTAAATTCTAGTATGCGATCAAAATCGCTTTATGACACAATTTAGGTCATGACCCAAATTTATATAGTGACCCAAAATTTACGCTGCGATCTGAAAATCAATTCCTTTGCAAAAATAAAATAAATTGTTTGGCCAAAAATTCGATGGCAAGGACCAGAATTGAGTGCGCATTGTGCTATTAGAAAATTCACAAAATGAAATACTTTCATATGTGAAGCAGCAAATACAAAAAAATCCCCAACCAAATTCGATGGCGCTCCAATTTTACTTTCACAATCGCATGAACAATATCATGTACACATTTCCATCAAAAAAGAAGAAAAATAGGTAGTTATAAATACTGGATCAAAGAAACAAAAATATATGGACAACAATTACAAACTTCAAAACTCTGCCGCTAAGAAGATGGCAACAATAAATGCAGCTAATAAACCAATGTTGTTGCGATTACAGATGAGAGGTGCAGACATACTGTGATGGCTAGCGACACCAGTTCCATATACCCCACCGGTGTAAGGTACCTTTCTTGAAGCCGTCCCACCTCCATTATTGTTTTTAGCATTAAATGACGATGATAATCGATCACCACCATGACCTAGAAGTCTGTTAATCCTAACCATCAGTCCGCCTCCTTGTGCATTGTTTTCATTTCTCTGTTCATGACTTGAAATTACTGTTGGAGAAAAATGAACTTCAAATAGTTTTTGGTCTTGGTGGGAATGGACCTTAGGACCTAGTAGTCACTAAGGGTCACTAGATCATTTTTCACTTTTGTGAATGAACCTTTAGTCCCACATTGGAGAGACTAAAGATGATTCCTCTCCTTATTACCTAAAAAGTTGCTCCTAAGGGAGGGCCCTTAGGGCAACCACAGTGTTGCGAGTAAACCCATCGATCAAATGACTAAAAATTTGATCGATGGTCAGGAGAAAAAACAGCGGTGGATAGTCAGGCGATATCCTAGGGCTGGGCTTAAGAAGGAGCGAAAAGCTAGAAGGTCGCCCACCAAAACGGGCGAAATAGCAAACTTCCGCCCCTTACCAGCGAAACTGTAGAACGTCGCCCGGGGAAAAAAATTTCAGGCGAAATCCCAGTCTCGCGCTCGTGCCTTAAGCGGTGTCCCATGAGCTCGCCTAGTGGGGCGAGATCCAGGCGTGGCGTTTTGAGTTAGGATTACGGGCGAGGGTGTAGAACCTCGCCCGTTAAAGACAGGCGAGCTTCTAGCCTCTCGCCTGTCATTGTAATAAGAAGAAAAACCTAGTCTTCTCCAGCCCATCTTCCTCGCCTCCTGTTTCTCCCTCTCGCCCGCCGCTCCCGCCGTCCCCAACTCAATTTTCACCTGATTTTCGTCGCTCAACGAGAGGCCATAACCTCGTCCCAATTTTGCCGTTGATTCTAACCCTAACTCAACAAATATCAAGGTATATTTGCTACCCTAAAATAATAAAATTCATTGTTTTCTTTTCATATATAGATAATTAAAACGTAATATTAGTTTGAAGCATGTTATTTAGTTGTTATACTAGCATGTTATTTAGTTGTTATACTATAAACCCATCGTTACAATTTTCGGATTTGTTGGTGCATTCAAATTTGGGTTAGCAAATTAGGGTTTATGTATTTGTGTTATAATTTATTTAGGGTTTTAAAATATGTTTTAATTAAATTTAATAAACAATAACAATATGTTGTAGCTTAATGTGGCGGATGTAAGTTTAATTTTTGGTTGAAAGAAGTATGTTGATTTAATGTTGGTTTAATCTTAATAATGTTGGTTTGATTTTGATTTTAATTTTAATTTAAATTGTGTAATTCAAAAAGAAATTTGTATGGAATTATTTAGAGTTCTGTTACTTGAATTACATTGGTTATGATTTGGGTGATTGTTGGAATTATTAAAAAGTGTGTAATTGGGGTTAATTTTGAAAGTTTATGCATTTTGTTGATATACTAATTTTATTCCGAACAATGTATTCAATTTTTTGTACAGATGTCTGACAATGTTCCTTCGAGATGGGTCGGGAGAAGGAAAACAAGTAAAAAAACAAAAATCACGGAGGAATCGCCAGCAGAGTCAATGGGCCCCCCGTATGTCGATGTCCCCGGGTTAGAGCATTACACTGTGGTGGAAGATAGCAACGAACATGCTTCTACCAATATAACCTATTCCACCAACGTCGACTTCAGGTTTGATCACCGAGGTTCTCTGAAATCTGTTTTAAAGACTTACAAGAAAATTTGTGATACTTGTAATAGGGTCCAATTTAGAATTGAACGCGGAGGTTGGGGTAGATTACTATCCCTACCTGTTGTAGATTCGTCCCACGCTTTGACAGATTTTATTATCGAGCGGTTTTGGGATACTACGAACACATTTCATTTTTTTTTTTGGGAGCTTGGGTTCACTCCCCTCGATTGGGTTATGTTGACCGGGCTTAGTATCGGTGTTGGTAGCTCTGTCCCTTATGACCCACAACTTTATAAATTTGAATATGTCCGTGCGAATATCTTTCCTGAACTGAAAGACAGTGCGGTATGCAAGAGGGAAGGTCTTCCGCCACAATGGGTTTCAGGTGCAATCACTCTGAAGTTTTTGAGCTCCTATTTTGATAATGACACATTGATGGCGGCGAAAGATGATAGTGTGATTGCGGATAAAGTAGCGAGGGCTTTTTATATGTATGCTTTGGGGATTTTTTTTTCCCAAATGCAAAAACATACATTGTTGCAGGATGGTTGGCTGCCTTTGATAATTTAGATGCAGTAAGTAACTTCGACTGGGGCGGACCTGCTTTATCTAAATTGTATTCTGGTCTCTCCACGGCGACTAGGGGACAGAAATCAGTATCGGGTCCCTTTCAAATTTTGGAGGTAATTTATTAACTAGTATGCAAATAATTTTAGTTTGATAATTTTTTTTTTGATGTTGTGAACTGTTGGTTAAATAATTTGTGTTCCAGTTTTGGGGCTACGAATATCTGGGTATTTATCGTCCAACCATAACTATGGCCCAAAACGATAATGAATGGCCCAGATGTCGTAGGTGGTTAGGGACACGCAGGAAGGGTGTTGATATCATGAAGTCTAGAACTGAACTGAATCAGTTAGCAGTTGACGACGTTTGCTGGCAACCCTGGTTGCCATCGGTTAACTACATACCAGAAGATATTGGTCGGAAAGCAATTGAACTTTCGGGCCAAAGGGTTACATTTTCGTGTCTTGGCAATGTAAGTTTGGTTGTTTTTATTTAGTGCGGAGAATTTTTTAAATAACAAATGCACTAAAACTATTTTTGTTTATTTATTTTGTTTATTTTTTTGGGATAAAGCACAATATGTATCTGGGAGATAGGTGTTGGAGGCAGAATAACCCGAGTTGGGGTATTCCCGCCAACCCGCCTAGTTCAATTTCCAACTACGGTGATAAAGACATGAAAAACATGACAACAACAGTTCATGGAAACTGTAGTGATTACGTGCGTGTGGTGGATTACGGGGTATATTTTGAGTACTGGCGACATGTCACCAACCTCAATAAATATGTGACTGTCGTTGACTGGGAGGTTGAAACCTACGGATATGCGGGAGACCGGATCAAACACAACATCCCAAGACCACGTAATGAAGTCCCTATTCCTCCTCCTCAACAATTACCTTATGTAAGTATTTGATGAATTTGGGGAACAAATAGTAGTGACAATTTTTGAATTGTTTTTTTCTTTGGGTTTAGTTGTATTATTTCTCTTTGTCAGGTGGCGGCTTATGATATGGTGCAAGACTATGCTACTTTTACCCCAGAGTTCCGTCAATTTACGTTATCGGAAACAAAGGATAGGATGGACTATATCCTCGCTAGGGAAGCTGAGTTCAACACTTTTCGTGCGCAGACAACCGCCGAAATTAGCTTACTAAAAGATCAGAATTCTTTGTTGAGCAGACAACTAACACAAGCCCGTCAAGAACAACCGATGGGTTTTGCTTCATATGCTAGTACTCCACCTCCCAGATCATCACCGAATGTTCGGCCTACCGTCCCAACTACTTTGCCTCCATTTTTTCCACCTAGATCCAACTCGGGCTGAAGTAAACAACTTTAAATTTAGGGTTTTCATTAATAACAATTTTTGAACGTTTTATTACCGTTTTTTTACCGTTGGACCTAACCTTTAATATTTCATTTTTGAACGTTTTATTACCGTTACACATGGTTACCTTATCCTATTCACCATCCTTTCTACCTATAAGTACTTCACCAAGGGAGATACTTTCAAGTTATATTCAATCTTCCATATCCTACATTCATTTAAAATTTATAATCTCCAGTTTTCGTTCAATGGGTGGTTATGAAAATTGGAGCCTCAATGCAGAAAATTTTACACTGGAAGAAGATTTATCGATATGTCGAAATATTATCTTGCATTATCCAGCTAGGGGAACACCAGATTGGTTCAACGTTGTGATGACACAACAATGGTTAGAAGAAACTCATGTGAAATTTTGTGCCGACACTGGGAATCCCAACAACAGGAATCGAGCGGGGATTTTTGTTCGTTATATGTGTATTAAAAGGGAGGTAATTCAATTTTCTTCTTTAGTTGCCAAGGTTAATGAATTTCGTGTTAGGCATGAAACAGACGATGACGTTGTACGTAGATCAACGAAAGAATGGGTTAGATGGAAACGTTCAGAATTCAAATACAAACCTCATTTCGAGATGTTAAGGGTTATGGATGAATTTAATCCTTTTGTATTAATTGTTCTCCCTAGTACTGTGAAACCACGTACACCCCCACGTTAGAATGTAATATTTTAATTATTAAGTAAAAGCCTTGTCAACTAAAAGCATTAAAATAAATTTAATCATTTTGTATTAATTGTTCTCCCTAGTACT
>JAJJMC010006379.1:1900772-1974695 GCA_023531435.1 Papaver californicum
TCAATTATCATGTATTAAGTGTATAGTCATTTCATGTTACCTTATAAATAACCACACTTCCCTTATGTAGCGATACAAACTTGGTTATCAAACGTATACGTCCATTTTTTCAAACATCCCAAGAATATGTTTAACTATCAAAATGAAACAACCAACTACGGTTCATCTTCTAGCTTCTCGCAGCATATGTCATTTAGTTCTTCTTCTTCAGACGAACAATTATACGATGAAGATAACAGTAGTTATTACTCATCAGATGAGAGTGAAGCTGAGGCCGCTAGTAATAACATGGCAGTTAATGCTGCATTATTGGCATCTAATATGAAACCTTCCCACACACGTACTAAAATACCCAGAAATCGTCATATAGGTGCCAGATGTTTGCATACAGACTATTTTTCTAATAACCCAACGTTTCCCCCACATATTTTCCGTAGAAGATTTAGAATGCGTCGCGAATTATTCAACCAGATTTTGGGTGATATTGTTCGGGTGAATAGTTATTTTCTACAAAAAAAAGATGCTTGTGGTGTTCCAGGCTTAACCCCGCACACAAAAATTACAGCAGCAATTAGAATGTTAGCATACGGTTGTGCCGCGGATGCAATAGATGAATATTTAAGGATTGGCGAAACCACTATATTGGAAGCAACCAGAAGATTTTGCAGGGTTATGGTCCAACTCTATGAGAAAGAATATTTGCGTACACCAACTGAACGGGATGTTCAAAACCTCCTCGAAGAAAACAAAAAACGAGGATTCCCCGGTATGATTGGGAGCCTCGATTGCATGCATTGGAAATGGGACCGATGCCCATCTGCTGAATCCGGTGCATATACCGCTTACAAGGGAAGCGAAAGTATAATTTTGGAGGCAGTGGTCTCGCATGATTTATGGTTCTGGCATGCATTTTTTGGTATGCCAGGGTCAAACAATGATATAAATGTCATGAACCGATCGTATTTATTCAAAAAACTCATCCAGGGAAAAGCACCAACAGTTAACTTTCAGGTAAATAGAAATCAATATAATATGGGGTACTATCTTGGTGATGGAATATACCCTCAGACGGCAACAATTGTCACAACCATAAAACATCCCGATTCCCAAAAAAAATAAAAATTTTCTGCATTGCAGGAAGGGTGTAGAAAGGATGTGGAAAGAGGGTTCGGGGTACTTCAAAATCAATTTGCAATCATCAAACAGCCTGCAAGAATGTGGAATGCTGATGTGTTAGCATACATCATGAAAACAGTTATTATTCTACATAACATGATAGTTGAGGATGAACGAATTCCAGGCGACTGGCCCCATCACTATGATCAACGTAGCTTTGGTGCTCCATGTGTCATTTCAAGGGACAACACATCACAACTATCAAGAGTGATGATTGACCAACGTAGACGAGCAGTATTTGATAAACAAATTGGGGTTCGTTTGAGAAATGACTTGATCGAACACATTTGGTCATCTGTTGGGGAAGATTGATATATATTAAGGATAGTTTTTCGGTTATATTTGTTGTCAGGAGTAAATTGAGTTGTAGCGTTTCTATTTATTGTTATCTCTCAAGTGCACCCCGTATTTATAGTTATATTTTTACTGCTTATAGGATGAGTTCATAGTGTTGTCAAAGAAACTTATTAAAAAAACTACTTATTAAAACTACATTTCATATTCAAAACAAATGCATGAAAATAAATAATCAACCAGCGAAATTGTATATCATAATTCCCCCTAAGGTTGGTTCAATTTTTTCCTTAAAATTTCACCCTGCCTCAGTTCGATATACTGTCTAGCTACATCATTCATCTGGGAGGTATCCATCATCATGATACGGAATTCCTCATCTGCTTCTCGCCTAGCTAATTTTGCTTCATACTTTTCCTTTTCGCAAGCTAATCTTGCAGCAAACTCCGCTTCCCTATGTGCAATCTTCATAGCTCTTTGTTCCGTGCATTTGGCGTTGAAGGTCATTTGCTCTTTAAAAATATTTTCCATTAATTGATTACCTTCTGTATATTTTGCTTTACCTTTTGTCTTTTGTCGTTTGCTCTCTTTTTGACCCATCGGACGGATCAATGTGTTTGGGATATCTCCAAGGTCTTCAAAGGCGCTTGGACCATCTACGTTTAAATCTGGTGTGTCCTGTCCGCCCTGAGATTCAGTGTCGTAATCAGACTCTGCCTGCGATGAATCGAAAACAAAGGTGGCCCTTCTTGAATATTTAATATTTTCTAGCATAACTGAGTAGCAATCTTCGTGCTTAAAACTTCG
The DNA here is from genome assembly GCA_023531435.1 of Papaver californicum. Lineage (NCBI taxonomy): Eukaryota > Viridiplantae > Streptophyta > Magnoliopsida > Ranunculales > Papaveraceae > Papaver > Papaver californicum. Next base: position 1,903,050 of record JAJJMC010006379.1, read on the forward strand.
TCCAGTAGATTCCTTGAAAAGCCTACGAACTTCTGCAGCCTAGTGTTTCACCTCAATTTGTTAGAGGTTATACAAGGATATGGATAAAAGAAATGATCATGATTTTAAATTATTTCTTACCTTATTATCAGGGCCCCATCCCGTATGATGTTCCCTTTCAACTTCAGCCTCCTTTGCAGACATCAACGCCACATCTTTGCTTATAATTTGAAACCGTTTCTGCAGGGAGGTCCAACTACGTGGTGCCATACTGGATATGGTTTCTTTCATCCGGTCTAGAACACGTGACCATAGTTGTTCTTCACATTGATCTGTACCAATGCTTGAATCTTGAGAAATTGACAAGTGAATTGTACACATCGTCAAATCTTCAACAGACGAAAAATTTGGACCTCTTTTTGTTTGTGGCATTTTACCAATGGATTTCAAATAAGAAAAAACTTTGAATTTTTTCACACACAAAAACACTATGATTTCAGTATAAAAAATTTAGGCGAAGTTGCGATATATATTGGGAAAAATATAGCCGTTGAACGGCAAAATAAAATAACGGTAACATAAAATAACGGTCATAGCGATGTTCCAAAGCCTCGCCCGGGTCTAGGCGGGAACCTAGAATCCCGCCCGGGTCTAGGCGGGAACTTAGAATCTCGCCCGGGTCTAGGCGGTGGACTAGCATACCGCGTAAGAGGCAGCGAAGACCCTGGTGTCCGTCCAGTTTTTTTTTTTCTGAGCGAGTTTCTGGAATTTCGCTATGGATGGGCGAGGAACTGTAACTACGTTTAAAGGAGCGGCATGCTGAAACTTCGCTTGCGTAGGCGAAATGGTAACACTACGCCCGTAAATTTGAGCGGTATGCTGAAACTTCGCTTGTCATCAGGCGATGGTCTAGGATACCGCCCGACTATATTTTCCGTCGTCGACCTTTCGATCAGATTTCATCTGCTACAGGAAAAACCGTCGATTAAATTCCTAAATATAATCGACGGTTGGGGAACCATTTGGGCGACCATCGATCAAAATTAGTCGATGATCGACGATTTGATCGCCCATTGTGGATGCCCTTAGGGTTTAGAAGCTTTTGTGGTTGGGGGAGGACTAAGGCAATGGGCTAGTTAGAGAAAACATACTTTTCCACGCTTGCTAACTTGCGGCTTGCGTGCTTGCGGAGCTGAGGCTGCGGACCAACCAAGACTTACGTTTTTGAAACAAAATATATTTTCTTAAAAGAATTTATGACTAATTCAAATCTTGTTTTATATGTGGGGGCGTATGACCGGACAAGATTTTAGGAGAGAATTATTCTTAACCGTTTTAAATCCGTTTTAACCATTATCTCCGTGCTTCATGCGTGGAATTAAATTTCAACCATAATGTCCGTGATTCATGCACGAAAATAATTGACACGTTCTCTTTTTCTACCTATAAAAGAAAATGAATTTCACCATTTGAACTCACTCCAGAAGAAGCTACTATCCTGTCTTCTTTTCACCTCTTCTTGCTTTGTTTTGCACACATTGCTTGTTTATTTCCTTCCATCTAAATTGCTGTTAAGTTCTAGAGGGTGAATAGTATTGTGCTTATACTATTCATAACGGTCAATTCTATCCTGGACACATCTCTTCTGTTGGGGTATATCATCTGTCCATTGTGTGTTTATAAATCAGAGATTTCTTAACCTTAACAATTTTTCCTGTTTAGTGTATTTCCATTGTTGCAGATCCAACAATTACCAGTCATAATTGTTATTATATTTCTGTACTGATCGATTGAAATTGTTTAATGTTGTATTATAACACCTCTATAGATATATAAAAATAAGGATGGGAGAAGAAAAAGAAAGATTATCCAAAATAGCAGTCGCGTAATAAGAACCTGAGGACTAAGAAAGATGAATTAGTAGATGAAAACATAAAATTGCTCTAGCTAATAGACCCGTTGCTTGGTTTATGCTAATTTTTAAAAATAAATTCAAGTTTTTAACTATGAAATCAGCTTAACATAATTCGGATTTCAAATACTTCGTAGTTTTTAAGCGCAGAAGAACAAAGAAAGAAGAAGATAATACATGGTATTGAGGCCTAGCAAGTGTTTCATGTCAATTTTTTCCTGAGACATTGTATAGCCCTGCAGGACACAAAGATGTACTATAAACAAAAGTATTATAACACACATCACTCAGAAATCACTGAACTACAAACCAAATGGTTTAATGAGTACTTAAATTCATCACTAATCATCAATTCTAAGGCTTTAATTGCTCTATTCATATCACCGATCATACAAAAACTATGAATCAAAGAATTAAAAGTAAAATTAGAAAGCTTCATTCCATAATTTCTCAAGCAGTCTATCTAAACACAATAACCCTTTACTGGATTCTTACCATAAACATAAAAAACTTGAACTAATGAATCAAAAACTCCCTTTTCATGCACAAAGTTTTGATTTTAAGGGTTTTTATAAGAAAACTTTGTATATAATCTACAATACCAATTTACACTACCTGGAATAGATGGCTTTAATTCAATCAACATATTCCCTTCTGACCAATAACAATCTTTAATAATGGAAAAAAGATTTGTTTGCAGTAGATTTCCACTTTACCCTATCAGTCTTGGACTTTCTCTGTAGTGTTTCCACAAATCTGCAAAAAAGAACATTGTTCTAGACAATCATCATCTTTTAAATTATTTTGAATTTTTTTTTCAATTCGCATCTTCTGTTGCTCTATAGTGTTCAACCATTGAACCTTCTCTAAGCAAATGAGGATTATTATTTTAAAGGTACACACACCATACTAATTATCTAACCAAAGGGGACATCATTGGCCGTTTCTCACCACTATATCAAAGTCCTTATAACAACGGAAACCAACTGCTGTAATTGCCACCCAACAGTAAGTCCCATATGGAGCTTTTACTGGTATTTATTTTGAGGCCGTTACCTGACTATTGCAAATGGATGGTACAAAACATGAATGAAACACCATAAGGATGGCAATTATTTTTTTACTTGTACTAAAAATACCATAAGGATAATATTTTTATTACATTTCATCTTCTGATGGAATGCAATCTTATAAAAAAAAATTTAAAGAGGGAGAGAGACGGGTAGGAGAATCTTTTCTCGCTCGCTCTTAGATCTTTCCATAATTTTAAAACCCTAAAGAGAGATTTCCGTTATCTTAAATCTTTTCTTTCTCTTTCTTTTAATTTTTTTTGTTAAAGTTCGACACCAACTAATAATGACATAACCAACCTAGACTGTTATAGAATTGTCTATGATGGGTATTGTAACACCCCAAACATTTTTTCGAGTTTAATTAGACCCATTATCTAAATTCTTCACTTAGAGTACATCCAACTCTAATATTCAAGTATTTCTAAACTGTCTCTATAATAAGTCTTGGTGCCTTAATAGGCTTACATACATGATGGACATGTGTCGGACTCGATGACCCTTACGAAATTGTGGACTCTTTTGGTATACCTGGGTATACGGTATGTGAGGTATGCTCAGAAGGTCTTAATTGACTTCACAACGGATATCACGGGATTTCTTAGTACTATGGTGAAGGACATATGCTCAGAGAATCCTAACCCTCGAATCAGTGAGATTTCTGTTCAACAAAGTCTCAGTATCTTATGTTTGGTGTTTTATAAGAGATGTTTGATAATTCATATCATCTGTTGGTATCAGTAAATATCAGAAATGATATCAAATGTGGTAATTCATATCATCTCATGGTATCGATAAATATCAGAAATGATATCAAAACTGTAAAGCAGTTTGATGGATTCGATGACACAAGAAACTATATAAAGGTTATGTTTGACTGCTTATAAAGCAGTTTGGGATAAATCGATGAACATTTGCTTGGTAAGATCGAATTGATCTGAAACTTTGAAAATCTGGTTTCTCGAGTGGCGTATTGGAAAGTTAGAGTTTTCCAAACGGATCATAAGCCGACCCGTCGAAAGCGAATTTTTTTTTCCGGTGTCACAGTTGATATCAGAGCAGTTCCGGTTCAAACGGGACTGTGCATTTGGAACTCACCAATCTTCTATTCGTGTGGTTGATTACAGGTAAGTCTCTTTACTTCTTATTTATTTTGAACTTCGAGACGAAGTTCTTTTAAGAGGTTGATGATGTGAAACCTCAAACATTTTTTCGGGTTTAATTAGACCCATTATCTAAATTCTTCACTTAGAGTGAATACAACTTTAAGATCAAGTATTTCTAGGCTGCCTCTATAATAAATCTTGTTGCCTTAATAGGCTTACATACATGATGGACATGTCGTATTAGAACCTTGTTTTTTCCGTCCAGTTTTATTTTATGGCTAGAAGGGAAGAAACTTCTCTTCTTTTATATCTTCTTCCTCTCATCTCTGTCCTGGTTTCATAGAAATGAGAATGTTTTTTAGTTTTTTTCTTTTATGCCGAAACCATTCCTGCCTGGTTGTTGCCGTTAGGAGTGAGATTTTTAGAATCAAAGAAATTTTAGCTACTAAAATGTATATGCTTCCTTCTTTAAGAAAACAATCGGTGAGAGGTGAAAATAAAAAGGGTGTTATAGAAGTCGATTACAAGGGTTATTACTGGTTTTGAGCTTGGTTGTGTGGTGTATTTATGCTCGAGTTATGCTGAAATTTCTAGTTATGAAGACCAGTTAAAGAACCTTCATCGCAGTCATGGATTATGGGTACTTTTAGGGGTTAAATGTGAATAACTCGAAGTCAATAAGGAGACATCTAATTTCCCCAATTTTGGTTTCTCTTGTTTCTCGAAGCTTAAATCTTTTACTGATTAATTTTCCTATTGAGTTTAGAATTTTTTTTACTGATTTCTGGAGTATGGGCGTCATTGGTTATTGATTAATGTGTGATAGCTTGGAAATCACTGGATACGAGTTTGATGATGTTTTGAGTTTGAAAAATTAACTTGAAGAAGGAAAGAAAACTGATTTCGCTGTCAATAATTAAGAGTATTTTGGAGAGGATTCAAATGATCTCGAGTCTTGGTTGAAATAAGGAAGAATAGGATTGCAGGGATTTGTAAATCAATTTGGGAAGAGTAAGCAATAAAAGGGATACAAACAAATAGCAGAAACACACCTTTGGCAAGCATCGAAACTGCATTCCAACTGTTTAAGAAAAAGCTTCAAAGAACAATAATTTTCTTAGTTTGTAGTGCAGATATATATTCTCAAATTTTCTGTTTGTCTTGTGATATTTATCTAGATGACAAGGCCACATCTTTATATCATGACACTTTAGTCAATTCTTAGTGCTATGCATTTGATTCTCCTTAATGGTGTTGATGTCGTTAGGTTCTTTAGTAAATGGCTATGATGTTGATAATTTTCATCATTTGTGAATATTTAGGGCTTTGGGTTGTCTACCAATTTGAGTTTTGCATGGAAGGAGAACAATAATTAGAGGCTAGACATACCACAATAAACTCACCTCTTCACCAGCAGCAAGACATCCACGATCGGTTCGACAAAAGTCCCAAGAGATTTTCATATCAACAAGGTTTGCATAACATTCAATTAAATTACTCAACAAGTAGATTTACTTGCTACATTTTTATCTCTTCGGCACATAATTAAGTTGGCACAAGTTCTCTATTTTCTTTTAGTCCATTTGTTCTTATGATAGCTAAGAATAACTTTGAGTTCAACGGATATGTTGTCTGATTTCATGTCACTTTATGTTCTTGAATTGCATGATGCATGTGAGTATGTATCATGATGTGAATGGAAACATTATATATCCCTTTCTTTTATTAGATGGATACCCTTAGGTATGCATGTTGTATTGAGCTTTGTATAAGAAAAACAAATACTTAAATGGCTACCCATTGTTTAGGAAATCAGATACTTGATAATATTAGTATCTTGGATTTATCTCATTTATACGTATCCTCTTGTGTTTATTTAGGAAAGAAATACAGAGTTTTGACATGTTGATAGTAGTCTCATATTTCTCTTTGGTTATGGATTGTGTACGTATGTGTTATGTGTGGTACTATGTACACTGCAAAGTGTGGGGGCTAAACATCTTAAGTAGTTATTATCTTAGTCTTGAATCATGATTGAATCTGTTAAATGGTGATGTGCGTGTTCGACAAAGGACGATTTAAGATCTATAGGAGTGACGGAGTGGTTGTTAAGTCATTGAAACGGCTGTTTTGGGTTTCATATAAAGTAATTTAGATTTAACAAATGTAAATTTTGTTGTGTATGGGGATGAAATGTTAGAACAATAAAGCTTGACATTTACTCACAGAAAAGCCATTTTTCATTAATAAACATTGTTTTCAGTCCCGGGGTATGCCGGTATGCGAGTATACAAATCTTGTTAGAAATGAGAATAAAATAAATGAAGGTTGCCTGAACACCGTACGAGTCGTGTTTAGAAGTGGTCAAATGTTGTGTCGAAGTACGCTGGAAAATGAGACACAGTAAAGGATTTAGTTTGAAGTAGCATTTCTTACTGTACATTTTAAGGTATAGTATTTGACTTAGAGTGGAGACAGTTGACAGTAAATCAGAGATGTTCTAACTAATCTCTGTCCACCGATGTGTTAAGCAATATTATTAGGCTTAGTTCACTCTCCATTTTGGAAGGTAGTGCGTAGAATCAGACAAGAGTCATAAAATCTCCTTTACTTACTATCCACTTTCTTGTTTTAAGCTCACAATGGTGCTCGTGTTTGATGGTTTGTTGGTCTTGACATATTATTTTTTTATTGGTATATTAAAAGTATGTTTTCATCTATGAAGGATAGATGTTCATGATGGCCTGATTTTGGATTGGTTTATGCTATTCAAATGGACTTGTTTTTCGTTATGGTCTAATATGTATGCGGCTACTTTATAGGCAACTTGAATTTTGTGCATTTTGTGAATGATAATGAATTCTTCTTTTATATGCCGGTGGCCAGCGAAAGTCCTGGTGCATACATATGTGTTTGTCATTATTGTTTTAGATCGGCAAGTGAGACTCTCTTCTTTGCATCTTAAAAAGGAATCTAGGATGTTATGTACTGATTTTGTTAAGTAGTGTCATGAGCCGGATAGATTGTATTAGTAGAAGTATAATATATGATTAATTTACACACTTTTAAATGAGTGAGTTTTACGGTATTACGTATATTCATAATTTTTACTTCATCATTTCTACTTGTGTGAGAGTTAATGTCTATAGATTAGATAACATCTCATAATTCCATTAACCAAGTAGGATTGCATAGTTGATGTGCTATGAGGATGCATTTTATTAAACTCGCTTGTGTGAGAATTCAGTTGTATTTAATTGCATAGTTAAGGGTAAATTTAGCTTACCATTTCTCTATACATATATTTGATTCATGCATAACAACTCATTATATCTTTACTGTACTGACATAGTGCGACTGACATACTCGCACTAGAACATTTGTCTCTTCTATTGCCGCTGTACATTATTGGCATTGGGTGTATGAATATATGAGCTATTGGCTTGGCGTAGTTAAGTTTGCTTGATATGAAACTGGCTGGGATTAATTTGTAGGATGTTGATATCATGGTCCATTTTCCCATTGGTACTGTTAGATGTAAAGCTGCAGGGGATAGTTTTTGTCATTGTGAATAATTCATATTATCCATTGTAAGAGATAATTGCTACTAATAAGGGTAGTTTATATTATCTAAATAAACAGATGACGAACTACGATCGTGCTTGATCCCTTCGAGCTAGGAAGAGGGTACGTAGGCAGCCGCTTTGCGGTTCAGCACAACTGCTTAAGGTTGTTCATATCGTCGGAAAAGAGTTGGTTACTGCCAAGCAGTCCATACCATTTATTCGGAGACGATTGTAATCTTAGCAGTTTATATCGTTGGTAAGAAGTAGTTGCAGTTAGCCTAATGACTGTTCATACTACCTTGAGAGATGATTGTAACCTCTTCGAGGTTGTTCATATCATCTAATAAGAAATAAAGAGTGATTGTTGGATACCAACTCATATCACCAAATGAGATTTGGAGATGATTGTTGTCATTTAGAGGCAATTCATATCATCTGAGAAGAATGGTTGTTTTTTATGATGACAATTCATACCATTGATTCTGGAAATGATTACTAACTCTTTTGAGTAGTTCATATCATTTGTAAAAGATGGTATTTTGAACTTGACCTAGTACTGTGAATTGCCATGCCCATTGGGCTTTCACCTACGGATGGCTATCCGGAAGACCGTCGCTGGAACATCGGTAGACAACAGGACTGATCATCTCCACTTGTCGCTGGAACGGCAGTAGACAACGGGGCTGATCATCCCCACCCATCGTTGGAACGGTGTGTGTTGTCAGACCTGCTAGCTCCCGCTTACGGGTGGTAACCACCCGGAAAACCGTTAGCTGTAACGGTGACCGTTAGCTGTAACGACGACAAGAGAACCTCACAGTAGAAGTGATGGAAATCATTTGTCGGACTCGATGACCCTTACCAAATTGTGGACTCTTTTGGTATACCTGGGTATACGGCATGGGACATATGCTCAAAAGGTCCTAATTGACTTCATAACGGATATCATGGGATTTTTTAGTACTATGGTGAAGGACATATGCTTAGAGAATCCTAACCCTCGAATCAGTGAGATTTCTGTTCAACAAAGTTCTGAGTATCTTATGTTTGGTGTTTTATAAGAGATGATTGGTAATTCATATCATCTGTTGGTATCAATAAATATCAGAAATGATATCAAATGTGGTAATTCATATCATCTGCTGGTATCGATAAATATCAGAAATGATATCAAAACTGTAAAGCAGTTTGATGGATTCGATAACACAAGAAAATATATAAAGGTTGTGTTTGACTGCTTATAAAGCAGTTTGAGATAAATCGATCAACATTTGCTTGGTAAGATCGAATTGGTCTGAAACTTTGAAAATCTGGTTTCTCGAGTGGCATATTGGAAAATTAGAGTTGCCAAATGAATTGTAATCCGACCCGTCGAAAGCGAAAAAAAAAAATCCGGTTCGTCACATGTATGGTATGATTTTTTTATGTCATTGCCAAGAAAATAATCCATTAACAGTATCCTAACACACTAAATCAATCTTTCAAAATAAAACCCTAAAAACTTGATAAACATTAAAAAGAACAATATATGAGATTAAGCCATTTACACTTAACTACCTGTTGAAGCAATATTATCAATGATTATCTTAGTTTCAGTAACTAAAAAATCGATTTAAATTGCTTCCTTGATATCGATCCCTATACCACAAAAACAATGAAAACACCATAACACTACCAAACCCTAAACCAAATATTGGGTTTTTAACAAAATCGGAGAACCCTAAATTGTGCATAATTACGGAAAACAAAAGTTGGGTAGAAAATCTAATCAAAGGATAATACTAAGACAAAAATCAACAAAAATGAGATAATCACATCTTACAAAACCAAAAAGCAAGGATGGACAACAACAACATGGGGGTTTGTTTACCTGAGATGGATGGTGGCCGTTTGCTGGATATGTCCTGCAACAACAAAATAACTGCAGTATCCAAAAAAATAACCTAATGAGAATGAAACAGAAATCAAAATCGAAAAAACAACAAAAATATGAAATACGGATGACCTAAAAAATCAGAGACTGAAATCAAAAGCAAGATAGTACTGACCGTATAGAAGCCTGTGAAGATCTTACCCACAAGTTGTGTTTATGTACTGGAACATTTGAGGTGGTAGTTTAAAATCAATCCAATCGTAACACATAGTAATCAAAATTAATTATCAAAACTAAAATTGTTCATCAGCTTGTAATGAGAGGGATTGACGGGTGGAAATCAAGGGGGAGAATAAAAAGAGGTGAAGATCTGTAAGTGAAGCAAAAAATTCAAAGGCGCAAATGAGAGGGAAGAAAAAAAAGATGAGGATCCCTAATGAACAGGTTAAATGAAATTCGATGGAGGTGTTGAAACGGAAACGTTGGGTTGGATGGGTTTGTAAAGTAGATTGAAGAACAAATCTGGTTCTTCGGATGAAGGCTGAAAATAAGGGTTCGAGGTGAGCCACGATTTATGTATGACACAAACTGAAAAATGACATCCGTTAATCGTTGAAAAAAAGAAATTTTGGACAGTAGGATTGGACAAAGACCGTTTCTGTTTGTAAGCAAGATTAATGCGAGTTAGCTTTGAAGATTGTAGAAAACAAGCATTAGATAATTATAATTATAATTATAACTGCTAGTTTAATATACTATTAATGTGTTTGATTTTTTTGTTGAGTTTCCTTTCCTATTTGTTTGATTGCTCCAATTTTACCAAATTTTTGTTTAATTTTGGTTTAATTTGGTGAAATTTTCCTTGGCAATGCATGTAATTTGATCTTTAGTTTATGTAATGATATCAATTTAGGTGATTTTTGCATTAACTCGTTTAATTGGAGGTTGCTTTTCTTACTTTTGATTCTACTAGGGTTTACTTTGTTGATTAAGATCATGAAACTATGATGCATTTCATGGGTGGAATAACGATATGATTATTTGAGTACATAATTTAACTGTAGGGAGATGAAACCTTTGGTCTTTATAATTTAAATTGTAAGTTGAACATTAAATATGTTAGTGGAGCAGTGGAGTCATTATTATAAGTAAGAACATTGGCGAAAGCATGTGTACATTTTTCACAACCACTGGTATGACGTGGTCGCTGACTGGAATGGAGTTGAAATGGATTAGTTACTTATCCTAGTTGCTCTAGGTGACAAAAATAGTAACTACTTATGGACTACGATATATGATTAAACAGTGTCGATGTATGAAGTTCTTTGGTTTACGGGCGGCGCCAATGTGCAGTTGCACGTACAGTCCAGCTGGTTCTCAAATCCAATAATAATTTTTGTGGTTACTTTTTTAGTACAAATTAGTCTTCTAAGCCTATTTTGCACCCCTATTATGGGTATGAATTTTTTTATACCCCTTTAAAACCTCAAACCATATTACATCCTCTCTTTCATCCTCACTTCTTTGGTTAGTGATGATTGCCTAAGCATACTTACGTAGTCTTTGGCGGCAAGTATGTGACCTGTTGTCTATTAGTTTATCAGTTGAACTTGTAAAAGTTTCAGTTGTCCTTGTGATTAATGGTTCGTGCTCCCATGTATAGAACTTTTCAACCATAAGTTAATCTTTGTTTTTGATTATGCTTTCCTTTTTTTTTGGCACAGGTAGGTAAGAGAGCAGGTGTTTTTTTAAGCTTGTGACACATGGAGTCTTGCAACTGCATTGAGCCTCAGTGGCCTGCAGATGAACTGTTAATGAAGTATCAGTACATCTCTAACTTCTTCATTGCACTTGCATATTTCTCTATCCCTCTTGAGTTAATCTACTTTGTAAAAAAATCAGCAGTTCTCCCCTATAGATGGGTGCTTGTACAATTCGGAGCTTTCATCGTTCTTTGTGGAGCTACACACCTAATTAACTTGTGGACTTTCAGCATGCATTCACGAACTGTAGCAGTCGTAATGACAACAACAAAGGTTTTGAATGTAGTTATGTCCTGTGCCACTGCTCTAATGCTTGTCCACATTATTCCTGACCTGTTGAGTATGAAAACTATGGGAGTTATTTTTGAAAAATAAGGCTGCAGAGCTTGACCGTGATATGGGTTTGATCTGTACCCTAGAAGAAATAGGCAGACATGTTAGAATGCTTACTCATGAGATCAGAAGCACCCTCGATAGACACACAATCCTGAAGACTACTCTTGTTGAGCTGGACAGAACTTTGGCAATGGAGGAGTGTGCACTGTGGATGCCAACACGCTCCAGATTGGAGCTTCAACTTGCCTACACTCTACAGCACCAAAATCCTGTTGCATTTTCCGCCTATCCAGCTTTTTGTGATCAATCAAGTCTTCAGTAGCAACCGTGCAATGAAAATATCACCAAATTCACCAGTTGCAAGAATATGACCTCTTGCATGAAAATATATACCCGGGGAGGTTATTGACCCTTGTATGTTTGTTTCTTTAGGTTGTAGAGTTTTCTAATGTTAGAAAGAAGCTAGATAGACTAGAAGAAATGGTTCAGCCTCGTATATCAGATGTTATAGCTATTGGAGCTATTGGCAAAGTATGCATTAAGACTTCTGTTACACTCAGTGTTTAGATTGTGTTTAGCTGGTTCCACGAGTGATAATCATCATCACCATGGGTCTATTTGATTGTATCCCTTATTTGATGATTTTATTTTTCTGAGAAGTGGTCGGCTGTCAGCTAAGCAAAATTATTTTAAGTTCTTTCATTTCACAATTATAAGTAAGAGTATAGTTATAAGAACATATTCGATCCACATGGAGATATGAGTTGGTATTCGTATTTGAAAACTTATGTAAAGTGGGGAATTTTATGATTTAAAACTAAAGTAATTATATTAATTAAGCTAGCAAAGATTGAATAAAGAGAATCAATAGGTTGAGAGTACTGGTTAAGGGTTCATCTTCAATCGTAAGACATGCATTTTGAATGTTACTTAATCATTCATTATCAAGAGTCCTACAGTATCCCAACGATGAATATGCAATTACTACTCAAAGAACAACCTAATGCAACGTGCTACTAGGTTTAATCCTTAAAGAGCATTAAGTTATATGAATTAGACTAATCAATGCAATAGATATACGACGAGTAATCTATTTAACATAGGTCAAGCTTCTACATGCAATCACACAAAGATTTTGAATGTAATTGGTAATCACACTATGCTGCTAATGACCAGGTTCATCAACAATTTGGTATCTCAAAACCCTAGTCTAGCAATAGACATGCATTCATGCTTATTTAGTAACGCTCCTAAGCAAACATTCACACAATCATACATGGCGATAATAATTAGTAGAACAAGACAATAATGATTTGTTGAAGATGATAAAACTAATATATTAATTTAGTGACATGTTAAACTTCAAGCGTTCGAGAAGTCCAGCGAAAAGTTAAACTCCAAACGAAAAGTTTGGTAACCCTCATTAGAAACGTTAAACTTCAAGAGTTCTTTTGGGACGAATCAAACACAAGGATGTTAGGCCTAACGACAAATATGGTGATCGCTCTATGGGACTCATTATTTCGCTTCTCTTGATTTTGTTTTTAGAATTCAATACCGGTTTTAGTTGCTTTTGTTCCCGTTTGTATTCATTGGGTTGAGGTACCCCTCTTAAGTACCTTCTCTTTTCAATGAATTTCCTCTTTTTCCGATAAAAAAATATTTAGTGACATGTTCATGATATCCGACTACATCCTTAACCAATATGAAAATTTTAGCCACTCATGGATTATTTAAAATCCATGGAAAAATAATAAGTAGAAAAGTAAAGCAAACCCTAGGTTTTAGAAAATCTCTCCAAAGTCCCTTGTCTTCTCTCCAAAAGATATGATATGATATGATAGATAAAAAGATACCTCCAAAAAGAAGTGAATGGTCTCTTATATAGATGTCCCGAAAATAGAGGTGTCCGTGCTCAAATCTTGGTCGAAGTAGGTTACCAAAACTCTCAAAATAACCAAAACACGTCCAAACTAAGCTAAAGAACAAATGGGCTCCGCACATGTAGAGTAGGCTCATCCCAAATCCAGCTTGAACGCACACACTTATTTCTTTTCCTCGGTGATTTAGTTGCCAGTTTCCCAATGGCCATGCCGTCGAGAAAATTTATTTCATCTGATTTTATTTAATTTTTGTTCCCAGGTTTCCTCGAAGGCCAAGACCCATCGAGAAAATATTTTTCTCCTGAGTTGGTTTTAATCCCGTACTTTCCCTCGATGGCTTCATCCCATCGAGCTATTATTTTTCTTCTGAGTTTTAAAAACTCAATTAACAAACTTTTAGCAAAACCTTATTTCCTTTATGATTGAGATTCAAAGAATATTAACCCATTAATCTGAATAACAAGATGAACAGAAACAATTCATCTTTATTGATTAAAGATTCAGAAAGAATAGTACAAAAGCATATTTATATACAGACTGTGTACTCAGCCTTTATAGGCTTTTCCTAACGTCAACTTAACGTACACTACTATGCATTAAATGCTATTACAGGTGGACTTGCTAACATCAACCAGATGACAGCTATCCTGTGCTAGCATACGCCTAACAGAACGTGTATTGTGTGATTCTGTTTAAGGTATAACTCAAGTCTAAGAAACTTCTGACATTTGATACTCAGGTTCCATTACTTTAAACCTCAACTAAACCAACACTGTTTTCATATCTACCATCTACCATCCAATCTCGTCACCAAGCTACACCATCATTCACCACTGCCATTAACCCAACCATCACAGCACATACCATTGACCACCATTCACTCCATCAACTACTCGAGCCATAACCAACAATCATCATCTGCCATTTTCTCCAACATCGCCAACAAACTTGAACAACAACTGTCATTAATAACATAGGCGAACTCCCATCTGCCAACTGCCAGACTTCTTACCACCACCATCAGGTTCGACTTGAGCTTTCAACCACTGCCACGTTTTCAACAATTGAGACTCCATCTTATTACCGTCAACTACCAACAACCAACAGACACCATCGACCTCTCTCATCGATCACCATTCTTATTCATCTCTCAGAGAACCTCCCATCTTCTATTTGCTCCACCTCTCACAGATTCACTGGCTTCAATGGCTATCATCAGTGCCAACACCATTCTTCCCTAATCTAATTCTTCTCGAGTTCTCAAAACTCAACCTCGACTCCAACCCAGGCAAGAGAATTCATTCAACAGCTCGCTGGACTTCTCGAACCCAAGATCAGCCATCACAGGCGTCTCTTCCATGATCATCATGATCATCACAGTATCGAGATCTATCAAGCAATACAAACTTCAACCACCATTAACTATTCAAAACACCACCACCATCAGCCAAATGCTCTATCTATCAAACATTGATCACTTCTGCCATTAATGGCTACACCTCTTCTTCTCGCTGGTAGTAATCACAACCATCGATATTACCTTTACTGCTGACGTTCAGAACTCATTATAAATCATTTCTCACAACCACTAAAAGCTTGGTTAAATGCTGTGATGAAGCTTGAGAGTAAACTGGTTCGTTCCTTGAAACGCAGAAAAAGGTATATTGGAGCTTCTTTTCCGCTGTTTACAATGGAAGAAGATGATGGTATCCTTATCCACGAAGCTGGTGTTTTTATCACTTTTCAGATGGTGGCAGCCCCGAGTAATTCAGGCGGGTGCCTTTATAAATTATGTGCTTCAACACCTTCCGCACTTTGACTTGCTTCAAACGCCCATTACTCCTTCATACAAAGTCGGAATGACTTCATTCTTTCGTCGTTGGCTTCGTCTCGTCATTCTTTTCATTATGGTGGATAAAAATCCTGGATTTGACAGAGTTCTACTGAGTATTTGGTATTTCTTCCTTTAAAGCACTTCATTTTCACTTCTTTTAGAGGTGTAACCTACAAAAGACATAATATACAAAAATAATAATAATATAAGATAATTCACATGAAATCTAGCAAATAAACGTAAAAAAATAATACTCAAAACATGTAAATTATGCACTTATTAAGAAACCATCATTTTATAGAAAATCCATACGTTTTGGTGTGTACTCGCAATAAAAGAAGGGGTATGTGTCCAGTTTTATTTTTTCATCTTATCAAGTGATATCTACGTTTCATATGTTTACCATATGTGAATAAAATGATGACAGAGAAAAGAACCCTATATTCATTCCACTTCGGCTATTACGATGAAGGGCCTAGTCCAAATATTATTCTATGGAAAACTATTCACAAACCTTTTCTCAACCCGGTTTATTTTATACGATACTGATCTTTATCTACCCAGTTTATTTTATACGACATTAATATTCCTCTACCCGGTTTATTTTATACGACACAGATGTTTATCTATCCGGTTTATTTAATACTACATTGATAATCCTTCACCAGGTTTATTTTATACAACATTGATGTTTATCTATCCGGTTTATTTTATACGATATTGATATTTTTTTATCCGATTTATTTTATACGATATTGGGGCAGTTAAGGTATGTTTTTTAAAGAATCTAGGTTCGTTTATAGTTAAAATTATTAAAATGGTGTGTTGGCTAAAAAAAAGTGATGTTGTTAATTTGGAACTAGAAGGCGACCTTAGGGCTGTACAGGAACCGACCGGAACCGAACCAAAAACGAGGAGTTCGAGACGGGTACAAGTACAAAAAAAGAGAACCGACTATACCCATGTACCAGGTACAGGTTCTACCTAAGAACCGACCGGAACCTAACCGAATGTACCGGTTTTTTGGAGACATTGATTAGATAGTAGAATTTTAATCCAGCCGTCTGTTTTTAGGTTAGAAACTCGATCGAGTTTTTCACTTTTCACTCTTCACTGCAGAATCAGAATTTCATTCTCTTCAGTTTTTTTTCTGCTCTTCATCACCACTAGTGCACCATAACGACACCACCTCCACCACCACTATATCGTCACAGCCACCACCATCAGTACCACCTTCTTCTTCTTTTTCCTCTTTTTCAATAGGATATAAAACCCTAAACTTTTCAATTAGAGGTTTTTAGTCAGTGCAAAACAAGACGATTTCTTCCAAAATTTTCCGAGTTTTAGATCACTCTAAAGCTTCAAAAATTTCTATGTAAGTAAGATTTTCTCTTCAGATTTGACTTCAATTTTTATACTTTGTATATACATTTTTTTTGTTTCGGTGTGGAATATTATCATAAATTTTACTTAGGGTTTCCAAATCTGTCCTCAACTACTCATTTTGCATTGTGGGGGGTTGTTGTTATCTTCAAATATGTTAACTTTGGTTCATTTTTAGTTTGGATTTGTAAAACTGCAATTTTTGTGTTTGATAATAGTTGGTTTTTTAAGTATACAATTAGGGTAAAGGAAGTAGATCTTAGTTTTATGCTTGCACTTATTTTGCTTGACTACATCTATTAGTACTTGGAAATGTTGTTTGTTTACTGGTAGGCGATATTTTTCTGGTTAGTTCAAGCTTTTTTGGGTTCTGATTAGTTATGGGGGAAGGAGATACAGTTACTGTTGAGGTTTCTGCAGAGCCTATAAAAATGCATTCATATACAAATGATATAGTCAGATCTCTGTAGTTGAGACTCACAGATTTCATTTTCAAATAAGCATTAACAGATTATTTTTCTGCTTGTATAGGTATTCAGGTTACAGAATTCCTTGCTTTTGATTCAATTTTTGTGCATTCAGATAAACTTAAGCAAGTATAAGTATTCACTTATCTGCTTGTGCTTCTTGCAGGTCTGCAACTGTTCAAAGCTATTCAGAATTCCTTGCTTTTGATTCAATTGTTGTACATTCAGATAAACTTAAGCAAGTATAGGTATTCACTTATCTCAGGTGCACTTTGATGTAACAATTCCCCTCTGTATGCTTTTTATTGATTATTTGGTATCTTGAGATTATGCTATTTTGTTAGTTACAACTATGTATATGTCAAGAGTGTAGGATAGTTGCTATACAACACCTGGTATCATTTGGAAGGCTAACCGATTTAGTATGTGCAACCTCGAAAACAAAATGATGTGAATAGGTCAGGAAACCAATGAATGATAGAAGATGGTTAGGGATAGACGAATATTGTAATCTGTTGTAGGATGAAAGTAATTAACCACTGATTGAGACATTGTCTGCTAATGGTTTTTCAAGTGTCACGAGAACGACTTTGATGCTGGCAGGATTTCCCTGACACCCAGGTGAATTCCATCAGCATGAAACTCAGCTATCTAAGTTCCACACTAGGATAAGTTTGTGCCACTGGTGCCAGAATCCTATGTTGTCTTTGTTTGTTTACCATTAGGTCGGTGCTAGGCCATACTGGTTTTGATCGGGTCCAGCCTCAACAGTGTTGCTTAGTATATTACAAAACCAATAGATTTTTATTTTTCCAACTCATCACAGAATAATTTCCTAACTTTCTCATGTAACCCGTTCACCCAATCTTGTTCATCGATCCTTTCAATTATATTCTTTTGTTTTTGTTGTTGTGATGTTAATTTTTGTTAGCATTTTGTGTTGGCTTGATTCATTTGTGTGGGTAGTTTCAATTCTTCTACGTCCAGGGGTTAAAACTGTTTTATTTGTGTTAATTTTATGTTACATGATCGTGTGTGTGCCTGTAGTTAAAAAAGTTTGATCTGGTTGAGTGATTGAGTGTAGTTAGTGTGTTTTTTTTTCTTCTGTTTTTGTTAGAGATTGAGATTTTTGTTGCAAAGAGATACCCAAGCTATATTAATCTTATTCTAAAATAACAATCATATTAATTGGGTTTTTAGGGTTGTTGTTATTGAGTTTGTCTGTTCTTACTTTTTTTGGTTTTTTGTTATGTTATTTGTTTCAGTCAGGAAGGAAAGAAACTGTATTAGATCTAGCCAAGTTTGTTGATAAGGGTGTTCAAGTGAAACTTACTGGGGGGAGACAAAGTGAGACACTATTGTATTCTGCGCTATTTCTTATAGCATTAACTCATTTCATTCCTCGGTGCAAGTTGTTCTGTGTGTTTTGCGATGGTTTCCATTTTTAAAGTTGAAAAGAATTAAAGGAATAAAGTACACATAACTGGATGGCATGTTAGGTTATAGTGTTTGCAACATGTTATGGCTCTTCTCTTATTGTTCTTCAAAAAAGGGTGCACTGTTTGACTTGCTTAATTAGTAAAAAGGGTTAATGAAACCACTATGGTAGATTCAATGAGAAAACATGTGATAGAGCCAGTAAATGTATTCCATAACTATCAATTTCTTCTTCTGTGCATCTTGATGAATACAGAAACTGAATGAAAGCGATTACAACATCACAGGGAACTCCAAGAATCGGAATCGCTCTCACTAAATTTTGTTGTTCACTAGGCTGATCTAAGATTCTAAGTCCATTAGAAGTGAGAATTTTAACATTTTCAGATGAGATTTGATCATATTTTATTGATGAGGAAATTAGAGGGTCTTATTTTCTTCTTGTTGTTTGAATTTGAATAGAGTGTTTTGTTTCTGTCTCCATACTCTCCACTCCAACTTGTATTTATAGCCAACAAACAAAGTATATCTAAACATGTGAAAAAAAAAGGTACATGACCGGAACCGAACCGAACAGATGGGTACGGTTCCAGAACCGAACCGAGAGTGTAGGGTACATGGTACATGTTCACAGGTAGAGAACCGATCATAGGGAGGTAGGGGTATTCGGTTCTACCAATAACCGAGCCGAACCGACCTTTATGCACACCTAGGCGACCCTTGTTGGGGCTAGATTATATTTTGGCTTTTCAGGCTTTGATATTTATTGCTTGACGTTAATCTTGAGATCTGTTGGCTTCTTTTCGGATATGTCCAGCACAAGAAATTACAATTGAGGCAAAGGAACGAGAAGATGGCAGCCGTAGAACCACTAGCTCTGTCTCTGTGTCACTCACTATCTCTCCGTCTCTCTCTTTCACACACACATACACCATCTCTCTCTCTCACTCATAACACATGCAAGATGTAAAGTCGCACAAATCTAAAATCTCTTGGTTTACAGGTACGATATTGACATGACTAAGTGCATCTATTGTGGATTCTGTCAAGAGGCATTCCCAGTGGATGGTATTGTTGAGGGACCCAACTTTGAATTTGCTACAAAAACTCACGAGGCACTTTAGCGGATTTCATTACTTTCTCTTGAGCTTAAACTGCCTTCTGCAGTGAAATAATGATTCTAAGATGGTATTAAAACGTTTGTGAAAGAACTATATATTGTACGACAAGGAGGAACTGCTTGAAAATGGGGATAAATGTGAAACTGAGATCGCAGAGCACCTCAGGTCTGAGAGTTTGTACCATTGATTATTTTTGTGATCTATAATGACTTACCTCCCTTCCTTCCATCACTACAGGATCTATTTGAGAAATATAAGAAGTAAATACATAAAGGACGAATTTTAGGTTATCCTTTTAAAGAGATTGTCTTGTTCGATCTGACTATTTTATTTGTGCTTTAATTTTTCTTTCTTTTTTTTGTTAGTGCCGTTTTGTTAAAACTTGTAATAAAATGGATGGATAATTTTCATTGTAACTTTGTAATGTTCTTCACTTTCTTTAATCAAAGTATTACAATTCAGTTATGTTGCTCGGAATTAAGAGTAAATAAAACACTACAGCTCAATTTGGATTTGGAACCAAAGTTTCAAGTGGCTGTGCTAAGCCTTTATTGTTAAAAAAGGGTTAACCAACAGAGTAAAGATATCACCGGCTTCTCAGACGGAGTAAAGATATCACCGACTTCTCATACCCCGAGAGTATAAAACCTTATCCCTTGAACAATTAGCTGCCCTTCGGGTCCCTCCTGTACTTAAAAAGACAAAAAAAACAGGCTACTAGAAGAAAGTAGTATGAGCATGAGTCCTAGGAAAATGAAGGAAAACACCCGACTTAATCGTTTACTCGCCGCCACATAATTGGTTCTGAATGTAAAGTTCAATCTTATTATAGTGTCATTCCACTATTTTGCTTACAAATTTCACATATTAAAACACACGAGTAAGCCTACTAAAACAAACTTGTCAGCATTGGATTTTTTTTAAGAAATGACTACTTTTTTCTGTACAAATGGGGCCTTAGGCAACACCTCGTTACAAGTCTATGACTGTCCTACACTGGAGACCGAAAGCCTTGGGACTTCACCATCTTGTCTATAACCACTGTCAACTCAGAGAACCCTCTGTGCCACTATTCTTTTTGTTGAGGATCACTGGAAATAAGATTCTCCATAGCAAGACCAGATTCAAAGAGTCTTTGTCTTTCAACTGCACCCCCTACCCTTCTATTGAATTCCTCATCGCTAATTGCTAACATGTGTTGCAGCTTAAAATTTACTTGGTTCCCAATTAGAAGTTTGTGCTGTGGAATTATTTAACCATCATAGGAATAATTGAAAAATCTACAAATATTTTTGAATAGGTAATGATAAACAACATGCATGAACTATGTAACAAAAGCATCTCCTTGAGGTGAGACTACTATGAGAGTGAACTAAAAAAGAGTTGACCTATATTTTTTGTTTATCTACTTATCAAATTAATACTGAGATATAGGTACGCAGTCTAGGGAACTCAATGAGATCTTGCAGTGGCCATACCATGGTTCTCCTCAAGTACCGGTACTTGGGACGATGAACCTCTATATTGTACCTTAGCAGCAAAGGAAAATCAGCAATCATCTCACCCGAATGAATGAAGATGAATACCCAAAGACAAGAAGTACTTAACATTAACCTCAAGCTTATCAATGATGCTGCAACCCATTAGCTCGGTTCTTAAGGCTATCACTTTCCCGATATCCTTCCGCGTAACTCCAGCTTTTGTTAGCAAGAAAATGGCCTAAGAAACAACATATCATCAAGAGTAAAATGAGTATAAAATTAACAATGAAAGTGCCTCTCTACTAGGCGGTAAAACCGTTGGGTGTTTGATACCCATGGTCTGATTTCTCTATTTTACAAATATGAAGTATGAGATTAAATTGTAGAATTATTCAGGGCATAGATTGCAAGGTCTTGGGTAGATTAAGGCATTAGTGAAGTAAAAAAATGACAGCAGAACTGTTAGGCAGTTCAAGAGTAAAAACTGGACAACCCTGATGATTTTTCAAAGCAGTAACTACTGCATCTACGTTGCTGAGTTCAACAAAGCAACAAGAACCAATCTGCACACTTGTTCTTGTCACTCTAATAACAAACCCAAAACTTCCAACAACAAGATCGCAAACAAGCATTAACTCATCATATGGCAGTATCGGGTATTACCATCTGACGAGCTGATCCAGATGGTGTT
Source organism: Papaver californicum (assembly GCA_023531435.1). Taxonomy (NCBI): domain Eukaryota; kingdom Viridiplantae; phylum Streptophyta; class Magnoliopsida; order Ranunculales; family Papaveraceae; genus Papaver; species Papaver californicum. The sequence goes on from JAJJMC010006379.1 coordinate 1,924,952, forward strand.
TGTTGGAAATGCATCTTCATTCCTTGTTCTAGTTGCAACACAATTACAAGGGGTTATAACCACCAAAAGAATTTGAACTTTGACTGATATTGTACTTGGAAGATAGAGATGAAACCAGTGAAGATAACTGAGATATCCTTGGGGCTATCATTAACAATTGCAACATGGGGTGACACACTCATGTTACTAACCATGCTTCATGAGTTATTGTTTCTAAATTCTTCATGAATAGGAGTAACTAACCCTGAACTCTACATGTAACTTTTTGTACAGACTGATGAGACCTTAGTGTTTCATTTATTTTAGTGAAGCATCACTTAATAAGAAAGATCATAACAAAAACTGACTGGCAAAGTCGAGCAATAATTATTTGTGAAAGAATAGCTCTAACCTTTTAACAAGCTAACGATTTTTTTTACCAACCTTGATGATGTTGTTGATTGATGGGAGTGGCGTAAAGTTGCATACAAGAGGAAAAGAATCACAATTGGCATGAAAAAAGGAACAAAATGAACTACTTTATAAGTAATATTAACTTATAATGAAACACCATTCTTATAATAAACATAAGACCAAGCCATAAAAATAAAAATAAATATTAAAAATTTGGGCTAATTGATATTTGGTACTCAGGTTTGACCAACTTTAGTCTTTGATCTAACATTTATCCAATGTTAGGGCTTGGTACCTGGACTGGACGTTGACTACGATTGACTAAGTTAACTCATTCACTTCCGTTTATTAATTAAATGAAATGAAATCACAATACAAATTTACTATTATAACCTTCTACCTAAGGTTTACTTAATAATTTCATCTTCTTAATCCTTCTTCACACCTTTGACCTAACACCTGACCCATCGACTCTCTCTGATTTCCATGGCAGCAAGAACTTCTTCTCTTCTCTGTATTTCTCGCTGCCATTCTTTAAACCCATTCTTCATTTATTTCACATTCACTAATCAACCCAACTCTCACTTTGATCTTCTGTATCAAACCCATCTTCAATCTGTTAGAAATCAACCTAACAATCAAACTCGTTTTCTCAGTAAACTCCATTAGATTTGATTCAGAAAAACTAGGGTTTTGTTATTGAGAATTCGGGTTTTACAGGGAAGAGTGATGAGAAGAAGAGAAGAAGATTGGGAAATTTAATTAGGGTTTCTAGAATTAAATCCTAGTCTGTGAGAAATTGAAGATGAAATTAAGTGATTGTGAATGGGTTTTTGTGTATGAGATTAATGATGAAATTGAGTAGTTGAAGATGGAGAAGAAGATGGTTATGATAGATTGAGGTTTAATTTCAGAGAAGAGTAAGAATCGAGAAGAAACTGTAAAATTAGGGTTTCATGAGATTTTTGTAAAACTTTAGAAGATGAAATTGATAAGTTTATTGAGTTAATTAGTATATGAATGAGTGTTGTTTATGAATTGATTGAAGTTTAGAAGATGATTTGTTGGAGGATTGATAGTTAGGGTTTCGGTATTCTTCCCAAAGAATCAGTTGAGAGCAGAGATTGAAGTTCGCAAAAGAAGGGTTTTAGTGATTGCTATAGAAGAAAATAAATCTGAGAACATTAGTGTTTTGCAGAGAATGGAATTGAAACTACAGAGAAGTTGTTGATCTTGCTGCTACCAGATGAGATAGAGAAATGGGTTTCGAGTGGTCTTTATGGTTTTGTTGGCGAGATACCAGCTGAGAAGAGTCTGTGATTTAAATTGAAGAGATTGGATGAAACTGTGGCTCAAGATTCAGTGAGGGTTGAGCACAGATGGGTTTTTTCTGTCGTGAATTGATTTGGGCTAAAATTGTGAATAATTCAGCTGAGGAATGAGTTCGATTGATGGATCTGTGAGAAGAAGAATGAGGTCTGGGTTTCACTGAGTTTGGTTATGGCAGAGATCGAGAGAAAGATAGAGAATAAGTGAATCTGTGTTGGTTTTAAGATGAGTTTGAGGTTGAATCTTAGAAGGGTTTCACTGTTAGCTTGAATTGAAATAGAAATAGCAGATTCAAGAACTGCAGCATGATAAATAAGGGAATATTGATTTGTGAGATGAACCAAGAATGGGTTATGAATGAGTGTTAAAATTGTAGATGAATATGTAGGAATTGCAGGGATGGACCGGTCATAATGGCCTGAATTTGGCCGGGAATTGCTAGAAAACAAACAAAACTCTGCTAGATTTTTAGTATTCAACAGTTATTATGTAAATATTAGTAGAGTGTAGTGTATAATTGTAATCTCGCTAAATAATTACATTTTATATAAATTTATTAATAATTACTAAGAAGAAGTTAGGACTTAACCTAGTCAACGTGGGTCAACGTCCAGTCCAGGTACCAAGCCCTAATGTTGGACAAATGTTAGACCAAATATTAAACCTGGTCAAAACCTGAGTACCAAATACCAATTAGCCCTAAAAAATTCCTGGTAGACAAGGTTTTTGCTTTGAGTTAAAAGTTAAAAATTTCCTGGTAGACAGCACTTACCTACCCCATGTACGTCCAATGAAACGAAAAACCAAATTCACACTAATTAGTGAGATAAACAGTATCAAGGCTTCCAGTGTTTATCTTATATTTTTGAATAAGTCCAAGTATGTCTAACTCAAAGCAAAGACTTTGTCATTAACATTTTTATATCAGTTAACTAACTGGGTGTCAAAATGCATCAGTTTCTATATCTTCATTGAAAAGGAACAAAATGGGTGAGTTGTGTCGTCTTTCTTAGAGACTTTACTGAATAATATGTTTTATGACTATCTTTATCACGGAAAATCTAATTGAAACAAATGTTATGTCAAATTTATTTACAGAGCAGGCTTTCTCTTATAAAACAAGGATATCCAGACTTTGCAGATAAGGTTATTCGTAGTTCAAGATCGGATTGACCATGAATTTCATATAATAAGTGGGTACACAATGAAAGGGAGATGTTACATATATGCATTTTCCAACCAAATAGCAGTAACTTGAAAGTGTATTATCAACACAAATAGGTAGCTAACTTCTAATAATAAGTACATCAGATATATTTCTCGTATGCAGGAAAATCGTTTATTGTCCACATCAAAATTTCCTTGAAGTTAAACACTGTTTTACTAAAGAAATAATAAACCTGCACATCGATCTCCCATAACTCTTTAAAAACATCAATAAGTGGTTGTAAATATACAACAATGTCATTCCCTGGTTGTTTTTTTCGTGAAATTAGCTAGCTCACCGTAATGTTCAAAACTAGTTAAATATGAAGGAAAATAAGAATAAAAAAAATTATCTTTACAATTTCAATTTATTGACAAAACCAATTCACAAAATTCTAATTTTCCATATTAAATCATCCACATAGAAAATTTAAGAACCCTAGTTCTAATATAACAAAAGTTCATTTTACAAACCATTAGAGCTATAACCACCTAGAATTCAGTACCAAATCTTCATATAATAGCTTAAGTATTACGGGAGATACAAGCAATGTTGAAACGTGGAAAACCTTATCTCATGGAATTTTTCTCTTTATTTGGAAGAGATTTTTTTACAAGGTGCAATTCCAGTAAAAGAGATCCTATACCAAAGAATCCACATTGATTCATGCAACAAAAAATCAGGATCAATTATACACTCACTGGTTCATAGCTTATTATTACCTGTCGAAAAAGCTGAGCTATTAGAAATGTCTTAATGGAAGATTATAAGAGGAAGATGGAGAAGAAGAAAGCAACGGTCATCGGATAACCTTAATACAAACTAATCATGGTTGGATACTAACTCAATTTAAGGGATATTCTTGGTAAAAAAATTAAAATTTAATAGGGCGTTTGGTTCAAGTTATTGAATTCCTGGAATTGGATTCCAAGGAAATCCAATAAAATTTAAAATTTTAAAATTGACATATTTTTATGATTATAATTTCCTCAAAGAAGAAAAAGGATATTACAAATGATTTAGGACATATCAATTACCATATAATTGAATTATGTCAACCAAACAATAAAATTTGATCCAATTCTAAAAATTAAATTACCTTATAATTTAATTTTAGAAATCCAATAACTCGAACCAAACGCCTCACAAGTATATAAGAACGTACGAATTGGTCTGTCCTATTAGTTTAGTTTATGGAAAATGCGGCTGTCTCGTTAACTAAATTGAAAACAACGGACTTCTATACCCTTTTCTCCTTAAAAGATGAAACGAGTAACAAAATATAGTCCCGATTCATCCACGCTTATCACGTTTACCGGTCTTCATTCTTCCCAATTTATTAATGAGACTGAAAACAAAGTCCATTTCCAAAACCTAATTTCAACGTGGCATTCATCAGTTGATAAGCATTCAAAACCCCAGACATAACTACAACACAACAAAGAATCATTTAACCCGATCTGAAATTAGTTGGGGAAAACATATTTTTCATTAGCGAAAACCAAGTAAGTCTTTCTTTAAATATGTGTTATATCATCGAAATTTGGTTATAGTTTTATTGAATTTTGATTTGGTTGTGTAGTTGTGTAATCATGTCGAGAAAGATGCTAATCGATGGAGAAGTGAACAACTCTAACGAACAAGTTACGCAGGAATATGATTATGATCTGTTTGTTATTGGTGCTGGTAGTGGTGGTGTTCGTGCTTCTAGAACTTCAGCTGGTTATGGAGCTAAGGTGAGTAAAAACAACAACAACGTAATCTTCAACTGTAACCTGTTGTGCGAATTAATAATATTGTTTGATAATTGGTTGCAGTCTGAATTGTATAGTAAATTATCTGAGTTCTTCTTCTTATTCAAATTCAAGCTTGATGTTGTTGCTCTATATGCTTGTGAATAATTCCCTGAAATTATCTACAGGATTTGACCTTACACGTGGGTGATGTTTGTTGAATAACTTCTCTATTTAGGTTTGATCAGCAAAGTAAATGAGTGAATTTTACTTTGGATAGTGTTTTGCTTGCATGAGATTGTGTTTTGGTTTTCCTCACACTGTTGTTGTTGTTTTTCCTGAAAATCATCATTGATGTTCTATCATGCTCTTTTCCAATCATTAATTCTTGCTGATCTTGAAATTATGGTGCAAGGTTGCAATCTGTGAGCTTCCTTTTCACCCGATCAGTTCGGAAACCATCGGTGGAGTTGGTGGAACGTAAGTTGTTTTATCCTTCTTCTTTTCTTCTTCTTGGGTGTTTCTCTTCACCTTCATTTGTTTAAGCTTCCATGGTTTAATTTCTTGTATCAAGTCGTATCTTGTAAAAAATTTATATATTCTCATGCTTTTGTTAAATTTAATTGCAGATGTGTTATCCGAGGTTGTGTTCCTAAAAAGATATTGGTGTATGGAGCATCTTTTGCCGGCGAATTTGAGGTTGGATGTTACTTGCATTAGGAACTACTATCTGTTTTGATCCATACTCTGCACGATAGGCGATAAATTTCTATTTAATCATATTTTGTTACGCAGGATGCACAAAATTATGGATGGGAACTGAACGAGAAACCTAACTATAACTGGAAAAAGCTCTTGGAAAACAAGGTTAGCGTTGATTTAAGTAATATCACTATGCCCAAACTCGTTAGTTTTCTCTGAGAACCAGTTGTATCGATTTAGTCTTTTCTTCTTTTTTCAAACCATTATCTTTTTGTTTTTGATCAATGTTACTTAGAAAGCACAACACACTACTTAACACGCACTAGGGAAAGGAATAAGGCAGAAGAACAAACTGCTGTATAATTACAAAGGAAAACAAACAAACTGATGGACATAACCTGTATCAGTCCTTGAGTGTATAGTCTGCTTCATTTTTGCACAGGGCAGTTACCTTTTTCTAGCAATCATCTAGTATGTTTGTTTTCTTATACTGTAGACGCAAGAGATAGTCAGATTAAATGGGATTTACAAACGGTTATTGTCAAATGCTGGGGTTAAAATGTATGAAGGCGAAGGGAAGGTAGTTGGTCCCCATGAAGTTGAGTTGACCCAAATTGATGGGACAAAACTGAATTTTTCTGCAAAACATATATTGGTAGCAACTGGTGGCAGGGCTCAACATCCTAATATTCCTGGGAAGGTATATATATTTTTTGCCACATTTTTTCTACATGGATCCTATGTTATTGTTTCGGTGGATAAAATATTTGTAGTGCCTGCGAAGGAACATTTGATTATAGTCTTGTCGATCTTTTCCCTACCATGTTTTCTTTCTCTATTCTTGTTTCCTTTTTAAATCTCACGAGTGACATGACTTTTTAGGAGCTGGGTATCACTTCTGACGAGGCTCTTAGCTTGGATGAATTTCCCAAGAGGGTTGTGGTATTAGGGGGAGGGTATGCCATCATCTGTTATCTTATATATTTATGACAACTTGGTATAATTATATTGTTTTATATCATGGACTGATGAAATTTTTCCTTTTCTTCTTCGACATAGATACATTGCCGTTGAGTTTGCTTCAATATGGCGTGGGATGGGTTCTACTGTAGATCTTTTCTTCAGAAAAGAACTGCCATTGAGGTTGTATCCTGTCCGATATGTCCTTATCTTTTCTTTGGTTTCCTGTTGCTGTTCAATTTGAAATGCACCCAAAAAATAAAATGAAGTTAACAGACATTTTTTTGTCATCTCTATGATTGTCTACAATGCTTTGGTGCTTCTCTCATCGTACTTTCGTTTTTTAATTATAGAGGATTTGATGATGAAATGAGGGAGCTTGTTGCACAAAATCTGGAAGGCAGGGGAATTAATTTGCACCCAACTGAAAACCTTACCGAGGTATTCTGGACCCTTAGCACCTTTTTGTTTTTGTGTTAATTATCTTGATATATCTGGTAAGGCATTGCTTTCATCATTTTGTTGGTTTGAAGTTCCAAACAAATGTTGGGGATTAATTGATTGACGTGGATGGAATAGAAGTGCATACAAATCTTTTCGATTAATACATATTTTTTTGATTTATGCAGTTGATTAAAACTGAAGATGGAATAAAGGTGATCACTGACCATGGGAAAGAATTAATCGCTGATGTGGTACTGTTTGCCACCGGTAATGAGCAGCCTAGTTCTCATAGTAGCATGGCTCCCACTCATGCTTATAAGTATAACTTGTGATAGTATTATGTATGCAAGGCATCTATTACATTAATTTTCAACGTCTTGTTGTATGTATTTGTTCTTAGTTTCCTACATTGCAGGTCGTATACCAAATACAAAGAGGGTGAATTTGGAAGCTGTAGGTGTGGAGCTTGATCGAACTGGAGCTGTGAAGGTTACTATTTGTTTTGTTGTTTGATTCTGCATGTAGTGCTAGTTTTAAGTAGGTTACAGATTCCTGGAGAATTTACGGTCTGGGGAGTTTCCCTTGAGCTATTATGTTAATAATTTAGAATCTTAGTTGCACTGTTCAGCGAACATCATATAGACCATAACCTAATGACATGATTTAATCACTCTTGAAAGACCTTCGTTCACAAATTTTTATTTAATCAAAATGTTTTTCCAGGTTGATGAGTTCTCTGGCACCAACATCCCCAGCATATGGGCTGTCGGTGATGTCACAAACCGCATAAATCTTACACCCGTCGCTTTAATGGAGGGATCATGCTTTTCAGTATGTCGATTGTTACTCCACATGCCTTTTTTTTTCCCTATTTAGAGAAGGACAACTTTGATGTCACGATGATATTTACTTAAAAAAAAAAAACTTTGATGGCACGGTTTCTTTTGCATTGCCTGCAGAAAACTGTTTTCGGGAAAGAACCTAGCAAGCCAGATTACAGAGATGTGCCTTGTGCTGTGTTTTGGTAAGTAATTGATCTTATTGGCTATTGCATCTGCTTGTTCATGACAACAATCAAAACTTTCAATTCAGAGTTTTCCTAGGGTATCTATTTTTGATAAGAAGTCCAACTTAGAAGAATTACACAATCCCTTGAACTGGTAAAGAACAGAGAGAACATACACACTTTGTGTTGGGTGCTTTGTATCTATTATAGAAATGTCGGTCCTTATTTATCACTTCATTTTCAGAATCAAAATGTACAAAAAAGATTATTGTCTATAAGATGCTGAAAAATCTTTTGGATGGGTATGATTTTGTCCTCAAAGCAAGAATAGGAAAATTAAGTGCACGATAGACATAATTTTTTTGCAACCCCTTGAAACAAATCTCTCAAAGAAGCTTTTCTACTGATTATATAAGGGTAAAATCTTCATTTATAATCGTCTTAGGTTGTTTTGCCATGTTAAACGCAAAGAAATTGCTGACCTGATGCAGATTTCATAGAGACCTCTTTGATTATTGATGCATTCCTTCCCGCTAATAATTTTGGCTCAAAGTAGCACTTTATTGTAATCACATTTTTTTCTCTTCAATTATACCCCTGTTATTTTTGATTGGCGGCTGTGCGAAAACTTCATTTTCTTTTTTGCTGTTTGGCAGTATACCACCTCTTTCTACAGTTGGACTCACTGAGCAACAGGCTGTAGAACAGGCCAAGGGCGATACGTTGGTTTTCACATCATCATTCAAACCCATGAAGAATACTATTTCGGGGTAAGCATGATCTTTCTGTAAAACATCGTCCTGTAAATCTAAACATGAGAGTGCTCGCTAGAAATAGCATAACTTGCTAGGCAGCTACACTCTTCTATTTCAGGTTCCTCCTCGTCTAAGTTACACCACCTAAATAGGAAAGGTTTCTACTGCCAATGATGGTTGTTTATATTTATTTTTTGGGATCATTTTTCAGCTTCAGTGCTTATGCAACATTCATCTTTTTCGTGTTGTTTATTTAGGAGGCAAGAGAAGTCCATGATGAAACTGATTGTTGATGCTGATACCGATAAAGTTATTGGGGCATCCATGTGCGGCCCAGATGCAGCTGAAATTATGCAGGTTAACCGTGCACCCCTTCAAAGTTTGTGCCTGTAAATGTTTACTAATTTCTAATGTGAAATTCATTTCTTTTTTCCTTTACATACTAGAGAATGCATGCAATTTTTTGCTTTCCATGAATCTACGCCTTCTCATATAGCTTTCGTTTCAAGTTATAAATTTGGCCAATGGACAACAATCTCAGTTCTATGTAATTTTTATTTTTCAGTGTTTTTAACCAACCACTTTTATGTTCACTTAATTCTGTTTTGCGCATCTTTACAGGGCATTGCTGTTGCATTGAAATGTGGAGCCACTAAGGCACAATTTGACAGCACGGTAAGCCAAATCACTCAATTCAAAAGTTGGCTTAGCAGGCTTGGATCAGGATTTTTGAAACTTATTACAATTGACCATAGCCCATATCTGACAGATTGTACTGGCCCAAAGCAAGATTCACTTATTTAAAAGCGAATGCTACTTCTCATGTGTTCTTCTGTTAAGATTCTAAAACAGGTTTTTAATTCTCTATACAGGTGGGCATCCACCCTTCTGCCGCTGAAGAGTTTGTTACAATGCGGTCAGTGAGTAGACGTATTCCTCCAGGTGGTAAACCCAAGACAAATTTGTAAAAGATCAAAAAGAAAAGACTATCGAAGTGAAGGAAATCAAGTTAAGCGGGTAGTGTATTAGTTGGGTTAGTGTTCCACATCTCTCAGCGGCAATACACAATTCTTTGTTATGCTTTCGTTTCAATAAAAGTCGCATGTTGTAGTCATTGTATTGTCATTATGAACAAAAGCGAATGAGAAAGATTGAAATAACTATGGTTCAATGTTATGTTACGCTACTTTTGCCGAGTGTTTTGCAGTCATTTCTTCATCTCATTATTCTCACCACTTTGCCTTAAAGCAGTCACCACTAAGAACTAGGATCTTTATACCAATTACACCTAAAGGCCGGTTGTTCAAAAGCACACCAGTGTTTTCGAACACTGGAAGCCTTGAAGAAATGGAGATTTCAGAAAGAAAAGAAAATAACAAAGAAAAGAAAAGAACAGAGGAACTTGATACGGAAAAAGTTTATTAAACCTAGTCAATTTGAGGGTTACCTAAAAACCTGGCTAATTTGAGGGCAAAAAAAACCTGGCTAATTTGAGGGCAAAAAAAACCTGGCTAATTTGAGGGCTATTTTAAAATAATTTGGGGTTATATAATAAAACAAGATACGGTTATTATAAAGTAATATCCAAAACCTTTTATCCCTCTATTTTTGTTTGTTGATCGTTAACTTGTTTTTGATTAATTAGTGATAATTTTTGTTAATTAGTTGTTAAACTAGTGAAATTATTATTAATTATTTTTTCATTTTTTTCATTTTTTTTTTTTTATTTTTTAACTTTCTATTAAATTTTTTTTACAGTATAAATATAAATTTTTTAATCAAAACATTTTTTTTAGAAAAAAACCAATGATAGATAGTTCGTAACCTACCGATTAGATAAGTAGCACTAAATTTAAATATCTTTTCTCAATTTTGGATTTTTGAAGTCATATAAAATCAATAGGTTTATCAAGTTTTAAAACTACCGATTATGAAAGTACCCAAATTTAAAAAGTTTCCAAATTTAAAAAGCTGAAATTATACAATCGGCGTAAAGGAACTAAACTTATCCACCGATTATATTGGTTTTCATGTCCAGAAACCTGACAAACTTTTAGGATTTTGATTGTCTACCAAGTATAATCGGCAATATAAAATTAAACATCATTGTCGATTATATATTATCTGCACTTTTTACCCGCCTTCATCACCGTCACGGCACCACCGCCATCACCACCATCATTAGGACATTAAATTGAGTAAAGAGTCGGTAAAATATATATTGATCGATTAATTTGGATAAGTTTGAAGTGGTTTTGAAAATGATTAGAGAAATGGGTCTATTGCTAAATTATTTAAAAACATGGCTATAATGGATAAATAAAAATTAGGGATGGATGATTTTTCTATCCAGGAAAAACGGAAAAGTGAACAGGTAAAATCGGCATATATAAATTAAACATAGCTGCCGTTTTTATATTTATTTTCTCTATAAAGAGCAATTCAGGTACCATCGGCCAATCGAGATCATTATCATCTACCGATCATGCTTAATTTTTGGTACATAAATTTTGAAGCTGAAACAAAAATAAACGGTAGATAAAGGAACACACACCTGCCGATTATAATGTAGTTCTTCCAATTTTCATTTTCAGAAAACTAGAAGGGATAATTGATGTTTGGTACTCAGGTTTTGACCAGGTTTAGTCTTTGGTCTAACATTTGTCCAATGTTAGGGCTTGGTACCTGGACTGGACGTTGACCCACATTGACCTACGTTGACTAGATTTTAATTAAGTTTATAAAATAAATTATATGAGTTTACAAATATAACCCTGCTTTGGGCTTAGCATCTAACGGCTACGATGTAACATGACATCTACGGTAATGATTCAATCTTCTCCTCATCTTCTCTTAACACGTTATATCATCTTCTCTTCTCTTCATCTTCTCCCAAACAAGAAAAAAAACAAGAGACAAAAACAGAACATCATTAACCTACGTAATAGATCAAATATCATAACCCTAACTCTCTAATCTTCTTCTGCAACTTCATTCGCTTCTTCTGCAACTGAATGAAGTATGAGTTTGGGTTCCTGTCTAGTTGATTTGAAGTGTTTGATGTTGGTGGTGGCTCGACTATGGTTCGCTGGTGATTCTGGGTTTGTAAGACTAAAGCACATAAAGAAGATGTTGTGAAGGAGAAGAAGTAGAGAAATTGTAGATGTTGTTGAGTCGAGAAATTGATTCTGACTCAAAATGGGGAAGTAATTTAGAGAAGATAAATTAGGGTTCTGTGAATTTAGGATTGAGGATGAAAATGGGTGATTAAGGATGGGTTTTAAGAGCAGAATATGAAGAAGAAGATGGTTATGTTAATATGAAGACTTGATTTCAGAAGAACTAGGGTTTCTCAGATGAAGAGTGAAAAGTTAGGGTTTCGTGAAAATCCTCAAAGAAGATTTGGAAGATGAAATTTAGTCTTCTAGGAGAAGGATTTAAGATGGGATTAAGTTAATAGAATGAATTAGATATGAATCGAAGAGAAAATTTGGGGGTTTGAGTAATCAGTGAATTAGGGTTAGGGCTCTAGAAATTGAATTCTGGAATTCAAATTGAGATTATGGAAATTGAATCATTGAGGATATTAAAGTGATTCTTGAATTTAATCTAAGCATAAAATAAAGCATCATTGAGGATATTCAATTTCTTTACTGAATTATTTTTGAAGCATTTTACTGAATTATTTGATTGTTAATGAAGCTAAGAATTGAGTTTTAGAACTAATATTGATATGAATTATAAGTAGCTACAATTGAGATTGTTGAACTGGGTTGATCGAATTAGATGAGGATTTTGTGTAGGTTGAACTGTTAGACTTTGGTTCAAGGAATGAAATTGAATTATAGGGAAGATTTGAACTGGGTTTACAGTGAATGGATGAATAATTTGCAATGAAGATCTGTTGTTGGTGCAGAAAATGGCAGAGAAGAAGGATGGAGATCCTTAGGTTAGGTTAGAATCAATACTAGGGTAATTCCTTCCTAGTGAAGGGTACAATAGTAAATATATAAATATTTAGATTATAAATTTATTTAAAATTATACTTAACTGAGTCAATATAAGTTAACTGGGTCAATATAAGTCAACGTCCAATCCAGGTACCAAGCCCTAACGTTGGACAAATGTTAGATCAAAGACTAAAATTGGACAAAACCCAAGTACTAAACATCAATTAACCCAAATTAGAATCGGTAGATAACAAACAATTTTATCTACCGATTATGGTTGATGTTCTTCAAAACTGAAGAACAACATACATAATCAGTGGGTAAAATCAACTATATACCTGTCGGTTATGTTCTACAGCTGTAAACCTAAAAAAAAATTGATTGATTTTCTGATTTCAAACAATTAAACCCTAAGTTTGGTTCACTACTACTATCATGTCTCCGATTTGTTTGTTTAAATTGAAACTTTTTTGATGTTCTAAGTTTCAACTCTAAGGTTAATGATTTTTGGGTATTTATTTCAAGCAATTAAACCATCAGATTTGTTTGATCAATGGTTTGGTTTTTATTAAAATAAAACCGATGTGAATTTTTTTCACAATCGGTAGAAATAGAGAAAAAGATAAGTTGTTTTGAAATAATGGAAATGGTGGACTTATGTTTAAGCTTAGTGTAAATAGTAGTATATATATTTCCAATATCTAAGACACCCCATAACCATCCCCATTGGATGAGACTAAATTAGTAACCCAAATTATTTTGGATCAACCCTTAAATTGACCAGGTTATTAAACGACGACCATACCAAGAATGCGAGTGTTTGAACTCATTACATCTCAGATTCTATAATTATGGTTTTACTCTTATTCCATGTTTGGTTGGAAGAATCAGAGGCTTAGTAATTAAATTACCAGGTGTAGACGATCATTTTATATATGACACGTAAAATTATGGACAAAAGAGTCATAATGAGTTATATTAGATAAACTCAAGTCAATCAGATAAGTTCAGCTCTACTTTAGAGCGCGACTAACTCAGATCTATTCTAGAACTCGACCAGTTCGCTCTGCTCTACTATAACATAACTTACGCTGCTATATAAAGCAACTCTTATGGACACGTCTATGACTGATACATGATCCCGAGCAGTTTGAACACGACTCGAGCTAAGTCTCATAAGCGCGACTCAAGCGTGGATCACACTTTGTTATATAAAGTAACTCTCATGGACACGTCCCAGCTGACTCCATGAGACCCGAGTCTCACGACTGACTCCTAGTAACATCCACACTAGTCATGTCACATGATCCTTAATCTCTTTTAGAACACGAGACATTTATTTTAGGCATACTAACAAGCCTATGGTGTACTAACAAGCCTCATTTTTCAGTTTTGTGGGCACGACCACAACTACTCCATGAAACTGAACCTCGTGAGCACGACCATAGTCATTCCATGAGGATGACCACGCCATCACAGTCATACGAGCTCACCATAGTCTCTTACAAACAAGATACACTCATCATGAACATATATCGGCCCCAATCTGATCCCCACGAGCTCACTCAAATACATGATCATTCCCTAAAGCTCTTGTGGTTTCTAAAGATATCCACAAAAGGGGAATTTGGCCTCTGCCCTCTCATGGACGACCATATTTGGTTGATATTTACAATCAACTTATCTTCTGTATTACACATGTTTCAAACCGTTATCTCATGCTTTCCACATGGCACAAACTAGTCAAAACCCACAAGTAAGGAATATTCAATTATGGAGAATATTGCTACCTTAACAACTCATCACCCGTGAAGGTTGACTCAATCACGCACATGGGGGAATAAATTTAGGGTTTTGGTCTGGCTGTCTATGACACATGTGTGAATACCCAACTGTATCTCTCACTGCTAAAGAGAAGAGTCGGTCGAGAAGGTTACGAGAATTAAGGGATGAACTTGACTCATCCTTAATTATTCTTGTAATCACGGATGAGATGTTTGTCGTATGCCTAATCCTTATCCCACCGACTTGAGATCAATGATTTTGGTTATAAATAGGTCATCAATCGACCCTAATAAACATATTTCACAGAGCATTCTTTATGCAACCAAGAATTCTTCTGATCTCCATCTTTCTTTCCGCTTCCATCCCTAAAACCAACCCCGATTCATTCATCCTTGTGGATGAGCAGTCTTCGAACGACCATAAGTTTGGTTAAGGCAAATATTTTCGTTCTCAACCTTCCGAAACTCACATGGACTTCAACTCAAAACCCTAAAAACTCACTTCTACTCTTTCATTCATTTTTAGGTACCTACATTTTGATGACCACGGTGGGATATTGGCCACTCAATCATAATTCCAAATTATAATCATGGTTTTTACCAGGAAGGAATCATATTATTCAAACCTTAATCCCCCAAAAAAACGTCCTAGTGACCCCAATAACGAACATCCGTCATTAACTTTTGAAAATTTGGCTAAGAATCATAAAAGACTTCAAAATACTCATAATCTTGCAAAGTCTCAACATGTAACTCTAACCTATTTGAAAATGATTATGGAGCGCCGCTAGTGGAACGACCAACATGTGTTTATCATAAAATAACCACTAAAACTCCTAAGAATGACGTTGTTGAAGGTCATAAATCAACATCACATAAGACAACGAATATGATGAACATGAGAAGGACGGGGAAAAACGATCTAACTTCATCACCATCGAGGGCCTAGAGAGACCGCTGCGAAACCCGTCGTATTGTCATCGTCCCTCTTGTTCACCTGAGATGCATCGGATCTTTTTCCCCCATTACCCATAGTAACTCAAGCTTTAGATTATACCGACCAAAGCATGACAAAATCACACTTAGTGGAGACATGCATCAACACCATTCCCCTACCTATCGAACTCTGCTGGGAAATCTTGGTCTCCAGACTTTTTCAGAGATAAACAAAGCCCTGAAATTCGCTACTTCGGCACCCGCCATTCTGAAAAGTGCCAAGCCTTTTTATAGAATTGAGAGTCATCGTAGATATACTCGTAGAGACAAAAGTTTCTTCGAGGAACGATTCTATTCCCAACAATCTATTGTTGTTGCTGCAGAAAAGAAAACAAAGACTCGGGATCGGGGAACCAACCCATATAAATGACCAGATTATGAAAAAGTCGAAAACACATAGCCTTGGGACTTCCCTTGCAAGTATAAGAAGGATCTAAAGTTACTAGAAGAATGGATCCAAGGCAGTACTATCAAGTTTCCTCCCATCAAAAGGAATCTCACAGTTGAAGACGTGGTTAACCACTACACCATTTTTTGATATTAGCAACTAACATTCGTAACGGTCCAGCAGCCGTTACGAATTCCCGTTACGAATCCTCATTACAAAAATGTAACAGGCAGAAGCCGTTACGAATTTTTTTATTAATCGAACAGAGGGGAGCGTTACGAATCGTAACAAATAAGATTTCACTTGTGCCATTCACTCGCTTGATAACACTAGGATGGTAATAGATGGGTTTTGTTTCCACCTAAGTTAGATTGAACTGGGAGCTATTTCCTCCCCCATATCACTTTTCTTAGATTTCATCGAGTATATCTACCTAATCCTAACTCTTTCTTCTCTTCTTCACCTCATTTCTCTTCACTGTCTTTCTCAATTAGAATCTGGTGTTTGCAAAACCCCCAAAACCTATTATCCCTTTCCGTCTACAGAACCCCCAAACCCAAATCGTTGTGACTGCTAAAAATCTAAATCTTTGGATCATAACCATCAAAGTCAGAAACGTAGTAAAATCAAATCACTTAAAATGAAAACGTAACATATTAACAAATTGAACAAGAAATTAATACAAGTATCAACACAATAATTTAACGTGGTTCCACAATCAAATTGTCTACATCCACGGGTGATAAAGATTTGGATCATTTTTATTCATGTTTTTATGTTACAGATAGATATCAAGCTACATACTTAAAGTCAAATTAATCAAAGAACAAACTGAACTATCAAATTAACACAAGTCTCATACCTAAACTCTTTGCTCTGATCCTATTCCTTATGTCCAATTTTTCAAATTTTTCCAGTCCTTCTTTCTTTTTGAGAGTTTGGTATTTATAGCAAATTGCATGGGTCCCTCCAATCTAACTTTCCACATATTAGTTCTTATCATATCTTTGGAATGAAGTGTATCCTGCAAGACTTATTTGTATTTCCCGCAAGACTTGATTTGCATACTTCGTGTTTCCCTTAGTTTCTCGCTTAGTATCCCATACTTCCTCTGCGGATTTATACTCAAGTTGTTGTTTTTGGGATTTGGATGGACGTTGCGGTCTTATTAGAATTATGGCATGTCTGACATGTGGCCATTGAAAGTGACTTGTCATGCTTTAATTTTTTTGTTCCGCAACTTGTACAGCTGAGACGTGTCTTTCATGCATCATGTTTTGTCAGTTCTCTTTACTGTGTCAGGCTTTTCCGCAACTTGTGTGTCAGTCATGCAACGAAGTTATCTGTTTCGAGCAATGTGCCATGCTTTCCCGCAGATTATGTGTCGATCATGCAATGATGCTGTCTGTTTCAATACTTTTTAAAAGATTTTGTTTCAGTGTTTTTCGTTTTATCTTAATTTGATATTCCTCTTATAGTATTTGAACACGTGTAGTTAGGGATTTTATACCCTCACAACCGTAATAGTTATCGTCGAAGAAGAAGATAATAGAGATGTTAGAACTGAGGTTACTACAAGTTGAAGATAATAGAGGTGTTTGTTGAAGTAAGTAATGGAATCAATGAAAGATCTAGTAATTGATGCAAACTTTGATTGTTCAGCAACTGGGTTTTCACTCCAACTTTTGGATTCAAGTGATGTAGTTGTTGTTGCTTTATTACTTAGATATGAAGATTTTGAACCTTAATTTTTGAAGAAAGCCAAAAGGTAAGATCTAGGTTTATTTTTTACTGTAATATGATTTCGTTGTTAACCTTGTTGTATTGGAGTAAGGGTATGAAGCTATAAAAGGTTTAAAGCAAAATAGGGTTTCATTTTTCATCGTTTGAGACAGAAAATTGAGAGAAACCTTTCAATCAATCATGGGGATTTAGTCATTTTTATTAGAATAATCAAAATTTCTTTCAGTAGAGCAAAACTAGGTTAGTTCATTTTGATAATTTTGTTGCACTTTGCTTTTTTTGGTTAAATTAGGGTTTCCTGGAGATGGGTTTATTTCCATGTTGTTTGTCTGCATCTCTTGAAGTGAATCGCTGCTATTGTTTGTAATTTAAGAGCTACTGGTTACTTGTTCTTTTCTATTTTGTTGTACTAAATTTTTTGGCAACTGCAGTAACTTAATTGATTTGATAAAGTGGAATCATAAAGCAGTGAACTGCTAGTTTTTATCCAATTTAGAATTTACAGACTTGCATATTCTGAACATGACAGTTTTATTTGGGTCTTGTAGAGTTTCAGAATGATGGGTTTCGTACTATTTACTCTAGAAGGCGGACTGTTGAGAAAACAAAAGATGAAGGAAAGCAAGTGTGGCATTAGCTGTACCATTTGATTGCCCTTCAGCAGAAAAGGCCTGTAGTAGGTATAAATTGATCTACTCTCAGTTTTTATTGTTTATTTTGTTATTTCAGTGCTTGCTTAAAAGTAGGAGTTTTCTCTGTTCTTTTTCTTTACTGTTGAGGGTTTTAGCATCATGACTGAAGTTCATGATAGAAGTGGTACCAAAAAATCTGTTTTATTGATATGCTTATTTGATGTAGATGCAGAAAAGGGATTTTCTAATTTGTATAATAGGCTAATGAGTTGACTGTTCTGTTTTGGTAATGCAAGATAGAATGAACTAGTTCGCTTGTACGTATTGGTATTTTCCATTTGTGGAAAGTGCTTGTTATTTATATTTCTGGCAATCGTTTTTTCAAATAGTATAGTATAATATATTAATATAGTGTAGTAAAAAACACTCATGTGACTTGAGTGTTCTTCATGGAAACATGCCATGTGACTTGAGGACCAGTTTTGAATCACAAACGAAAATTCGCATATCTTTTTCTTTCCTCCGTGCACTTCAAATCAGTTTACTAGCAATTTTTTTCACTTCATTGACAACCGTACTTTTCAGGAAATCCTAGAGAAATCTGAAGGTGCAGGAGGTTCCTGAATATTTTGTGGGTTGTTACCATTGTTTGATCCACCTAGACATGACAACGCAGAGACCATTCGGAGAGAACTTAACCTTGGGATTTGTGACAGGATCAGTTTACTTGCTTTCAAAGCATGATTTTGTTCTTATTCTGTTCTATATTGGATACTCTTATGTGTTGAAATTTTTACCTGAAGAGCTTAGTTATCTAGGATGTTGAAAATTTGGTCCAATTGTGTATTAGTTTTCTCTTCTGCAGTTTGGCCTCGTTCGTTAAGGCAATCGAGGTGTGGAAACAAGAGACAATCTTGATCAAAAGACCAACAGAACTGCACATTAAGTGTTAGAGAAAAGCCTGAAAGAATAGAAAAGGGGTAGAAATTCTTGTTGTATTCTTTACTTACTTCGGTAATGGTAGGGCTGATTTGTTGGTGTTGCATGATAAGAAAGAAGTTGTATTCTTTGTGTACTATGTAGGGTGCTCAACATTCTGGTCATGGTAGGGTGCTCAACATTCTGGAACGCGTTATCATTTTTGTTTTTCATGGTATGTTTGTGTATCTTATGCAATGGGGGAAAAGTGAGCCTTATCTGTTTTCTGTTATTCTTATTCGGTACATTTCTTTTAATATTATCAAGAGATTATTGGATGACTAAAACCATTTTTCTTTTAATTCAGGTGGTTACACCTTGCCAGTTCAAGCAGCATGTAGGTGGTACAAAGAAGTATTGGATTTGTTGAAGTATATTCCCTTGGAGAAGCTGAAGGCAACAATTCAGAGTGCAATTTCTACTGTACACGTGAAAAACACGAGTACCTGTATGTATTGTAAAGATGAGCTTCTGGTCATAAGTGTTATTTCGTTTTAACATTTCCGCTTAGAGTATCCATCTTACTAAAAACTTGATACTCTAATGATCTGTAGGACCTCTTTCTGAACCCAAAAGGGTTGTACAGGTATGCAATAAATGCCTGGAAGCCAGGAGATCTTGTGCAAGCCCAGGTCGTAAAACTGGTGATGAGAGGTATGATACTGCTCGGATATTGAAATGTGTGCTCTTTTAGTTGTGTCCCTTCTCAATCAGGGAACTGGAATCAGATTTTTGTTTGTATTGGTGTTAAAAACACGAGTTTTTACTTAAGTTGAAGTGATTGGTTAACCATATTTGTTCTTGTTGTGTTTCCTCTAGGGATCTGGGATTGCATAAGTTGGTGTTTGAGGAAGATGCTTTACACGATGGAACTGAATTGGCATGTTACATGAATGGAAAGATACTAGAGTATTACAACAGGTTCACTTGTTTCTTTTATTAAAATGTTTTTACAAGTTGGTTTAACTGTAATTTGGTCAATTGTTTTAAATTGTTATACTAGTAGGTCTTGCATTTTTCGAATTGGTAATTTATTTTGGATCATCCTTGAATGCATGCTCTGTTGTTAGTTCTTCACACTGAAACTAAGTTGATCGTTCACTGTTATTAAATGGTTTGCAGGCACCGTATACGTTTGGTATAAGGTTTTCAAGTCTGACGACTGTGAAGCACAGTCCTATCTGGTACTGTACTACCTTTTGTTTCAGATATTTATGTAATTGTAATTCTTTGGTGGCTGTGGATTTAGTTTCTATGAACTGAACTTGGGAACTTAGTAAGTTTCTATGTATTCTCTTAGAATTTGATACTTAACAAAAAAAAAATTGGTACGTAGAAGAATTTCTGTTCTTTTTTTATATGAATTGATTTAATGTTGATATGAATTCATTGAATGTGATATTAATTGATTGAAGAAACGATTGTTGAATGTGGATGATGGATGAAATCAAAGGTGTACGCAGGCCGGCGTATTTTCCGGCTAACAGATTGACCAATTTTGACCAGGTCAATGTTGACTAGCAGTAATTTTTTTGTTGTTGCAAAAAAATCGCAACAGCTGATTCAATGAACAATGTAGTAACGGCTTTGGTTTATTACAAAATGACACGTAGTAACGGCTTCAGGCTCTTACGACAAACCTATTACAAAATAATTCGTAACTGTTAGCGACTGTTACGAATTTCCACGTAAGAACGGCTATGCGCTGTTATAATTGCTGTTTCAAAACATTTGTAATACCCCCATTTGCAACACTTGTGTTCTGTTACAATCCCGATTTGTAACGCTTAAAAACTGTTTAGAATCTCTTAAAATGGTGTAGTGAACCCTTGGTATTGCCACTTTTATAGATTTCGGAGTGGATGAGGTTGATGGAGAAGACCGAGAAGATATACGCCAAAATCCTCTTCCTCAATTTCACCATGTCAAGAGCTTCTCTACTTATGGTAGTCAATCCATAAAACATCGGCATCCTTGAATTATAGATGGTGCAAATTTTTACAATCCTCAAAGGACCAGCATGTGAGTCTTTCCGTCACTGTACTGCTGCATCTCTTAGAGAATAATTGCTGTAATTATGAGGAGATCTAGCAAATATGGGGACTTAGGGCAAGACAAAATAACGTCTTACGCTGGGGACTAGGCATTGAAGACAGTTCAAAATTTGAAGCAACACGAGGGTGGATAGGGTAGTGTTTTAGGGTAAAAACAGATAAAATTTTGAGGGATAGATCGTTATGAATACGAGAGATCAAAATCGTACAATTCTAGCCTAAACCAAGAAATGACCGTTCAAGCCTTGCTTTGGGCATAAAGAGAAGAATGGTTGATCATAGGGGGGGAAGCAGAGAAACATGAGATTAGAATATGTTGAATTCTAGTTAAAGAATGTAACCTTTTGTAGTTGAGTTCAAGTATGTAATGCAAAAAAATTACGATAGCCTATTGTGACTTCGGTAAACTTAGATTAGTTTTTGGAATAAATGAAATTATTTATTTATAGTGTTGAACCCATACTCATGATCTCGTAAGAAGTGGAAGGAGTGTAGGATTAGAGACGTGGAGAACGTGTTTGAATTCATGCCCATGATCGTAGGGAAGACTCTAGAAACCATACTCCCACTACTCCTTCATCCAGCAATGTTCACACAACTTAACTCTTTCTCATCGTGGGTGTACAGTTGCACCGCACATGATGTAGACCACCAAACCAATACCCTAATGAGTATAGATAAGTGTATATTTTTATTTATTTTAAATATCAATTTCACGCTAATATTTTCTAGATTTCTTGTAAATTATTATAAATTACGTTTGTTTGTTTTTTATTTGTTTGTTTTAATTATGTGAAATCATCCAAGAAGAGTTAATTCATACTTAATTAAGCAATAAAATAATTGCTATAATAAAAGGACCAAAGACCAAGTGGAGCTCTTTAAAATCCAGGATTTCTTCTCATAATCTTGTATAAAACAAAGAGACAAATCCAATGACGAAAGAATGAGGTCATTCCGACGTCGTATGAAGATGTTATGAGCAAAATGAGAAGTTAAGCTTGTCGTTTCTCCAGAACTGATAGTTCAACAGTATGAAAACACGAAATACTAAAGGCGTCTGCGATTTTAATCAGGGCGGCCAATTTTTGAATGTTATTAAAGGCGTCTGCGATTTTAATCAGGGCGGCCAATTTTTGAATGTTATAAAAGGCGTCTGCGATTTTACTCAGGGCAGCTATCGTCTTCACCCAAATTCAAATGGTGAAATTAGGGTTCTTCTTTCATCCGAGCTTGGTGCTGCCATTAATGATGAATTTGGGGTGTTTCTGTCAAATACAGATGGAACAGCAGAGATGGAGCATTTCAAAGATATGGGTCGTGTTTGAAATGGGGTATTACAAATAAATGGTGCTGCCATTATTGGTAGTTAATGAAGATGATGAATATGGAGAAGAACTCGAGCTGGGGATCCAAAGTCAATTGAGCTTTGATTGAGAGATGAAAACAAAACTGCGGTTGGTTGATGAAATTGATGACAGAGAATGGTGCTGGAAGTGACGAACCTGATGGTGGTGACTGTGATTGATGGTTTGATGGCTCGAGTGATGGAAGTGATGAATATTAATGGCAGTGAGATTGTTGATGAGATGATTGCAGTGATTTTGAGTTTGATGATGGCAGTGTTCGAATGGTTTTGGAAGTGATGAGCTCAAGCTACAAAACAAAGGATGTTTTTGGCAGTGAGACGATGGTGGTGACTGAAATTGAAGATGAAGATGAATTCGAGTTGGAAGTCGACGATGGTGATTGATGGAGTTTGGAAGAAAAACAGGGAACAAAGGCACATGATTTTGATTTTAGCAACAAAACAGGGAGCAAGAGAAGTTTATGGCACTGAAGTGGGTAAAGAAGATAGGGTGATGCTCGGTCCAGACTTCTGAGCATGTTAAGGACAATTCAAGGGTTCACAACCGAACACATATAAGGAAGCGACGTCAATTTTATTTGGTCTACGACCGAATTTCATCTTCTGCTCGTTTGGTAAGGAACGAAAAATCCCATTACTGCTCGGAAAGTGTGACAGAAACTGTTGCCGCTGATCTTTGGATATGGATAATTTTCTATTGTCAGCTCTCCGAGACTGACAATGGTATTGGGCGTGAGTTTTTAGGCTATTTGATAACCGTTTTGCACGTGATTCGAGGCATGGGTTCTTCTACAACTTAGGGACTATTTAAGAGACTTTCCTATTGGGATTTTGGAGGATTTCTACATTGATTTTCATCAAGCTTTTGGGAGAAAAACACGAGGAGAAAAACACGAGGGTTTTGAAGCGTTTCCACCACCGCAACTATTTCTTTTTGATTATCTTTTATTTAAATCATGCATTTTACTAATTCCATGAGTATTTAAACTTCTTATTCATCGAGGATGAATTCTAAGTTCTAATACATAATTTAGTTTAATATACAAATCAATTTTTTAATTTTTACATGATTATCGTTTGGTTTTACTATGATTAATGTTTATGATTGATTGATTAATTGTTAAGGTGGACAACTAAATTAGTTTGTTAATTAATCTAATGCTAGTAAAGAGTTACGATATCCGTAATTATTGAATAACTCCTACACAAGTAGAAATTGTGAGACTTTGCAGGGGGATTCTGTGGAGCAATCGTAAGTAAAGACAACACTAGTAAGGGAACCGAGAACATTGAGTTTAAATGATAGGATCAAACCTAAATTCACAAACCTTAAGGAATTCGAATGAGTTACACCTTGAGAGCGTACTTCATGGTGGCTCGTACGGATAGAAACTGGTGACTAAGCGTAATGTTGCCTAGTGATATAAGGAATTTCAGGGATAACTAAGCGTACATGTTATCCTACGGTTGGTAATAATCTGTGATTAATGAATAACTAATGAATGTACTAATTTGATGATTGTTTAGTAACGAAGAAGGATTCCGCAATCATATTTCTCTCCGTTGCTTGCAACTTAATAACTTAAATCGCTTTGTTAACATAAAAAAAATCCCCCTTTGTAACGTTTAACTACTGAAACTCGTCGATCTTCTTGGAAACAAATCTTGTTTACTACCAGGTTATTCATTAGTAAAGTAGAAGATAAGTGAATTAATTTGTGCACTTACGACATGTATCAAGTATCCCATGTGACATGTTTGATATCTCATGGAATTGATGGTTCAGTCATGTGAATGACTCACTTAATTACACACTTAATTAATTAATTAGGCAGTATGCTCAGAGTGTTAATTAATTAAGTAGACTAACTACTAGTGTTAAGTCTAGTAAGGTCAGTAAGTCAAGTAGAATATATTATTTGGTAACATCTGGGAATTGCACCTTAATAGTGCTAGCTGTGGGCATGGTGATGCCACTGCTAGTAGTTTATGCCAGATACTAGCAGTTGAATAAGCTGGGTACCCATGGTCAGTGAAGAACTTCATGACATTTTTACAAGGTAATGATTCACCATGAAGGAACAAAGATACAATTACATCAATAACAACTTGGTATTGATGCACGAACGATACCCTGCTACCCTCGTTGATAGACAATTAATCCTTACTGACCATGCATGAGTTTCAGAGATGATATGAGGCCTAGGTCAGGGCTAGCCTCCTTCCCTCACGGCTTTGTACTATGCCAAATCTAACTAATTGCTCCACGACGCTGGTCTAGTGCCATCGTCATCCTAGTTGCAATACCAAGCACTTTATTTCACTTATGCATGTCTCGAGTCTGAGCTACCTATTCGATGCCATGAGTCGCAAATATTATACAAGTGGGCCTCTCATCTGAGATCACCTAAAATACCACCATTGGTAATTCATATTACTGAGTACCCAACTTACTCAAATGCCCGCGGATGGCATCATTGCTTACATCTTATCGCCCACACACTATCATCAGAGCTCAGCGCTTAAATCATATGAATACAGTCTAATACTAGACTTGATACTGATCAGTCTACTTAATACATAGTTAAGCATTTGGTCTCAACAAGTCATTACCATGACTTCACCAAAATAGTAGTTTTCCATGACTTTACTATTTTTTTATGAGACATCAAATATGTCACATGGGGGAATTCTCATTGGGTATTGGTTTGGCGGCTTACAACAACGTGCGCTGTAGAAACACATCCATGACGAGAAGGTAACAAGTAGTGGGATAGTTAAAAGCAGTTAAGAGAATGAATTAGTAGTGTTCATACAGTCTTTCATGAAATAACGGACACGACTTCACCACTACCCACACGACCGTCATTTCTCCACTTCTTCACAACCACCACAACTTACGAGAAATCAGTGTGTTCACTACAATTATAAATAAATGACTTCATATATCACAAAGGAAGATCATTCAGATCATAATCAGACTTCCATTAACAAGTCTAGCCTTCACATCATAGTTCAGCAACTCCATACTGCAAAACTCATCACACTGTGATTTTCAACCATTTCTGCTTCCCACCCCTAAGATCAACCCACATCTCCACCTTTGTAACTGAAACAAGATGTGAATGGTCATTTATTGGTTTAGGCTCGTCTTGTATGATTTTTGATATCTCAAACCTAAAAAGTACTTTCACGATACATTATTTTTCATCCAAAAACACCGTACTCTCTAACTATATATAATATATATATATATATACATATATTCAGAATAAG
The DNA here is from genome assembly GCA_023531435.1 of Papaver californicum. Classification (NCBI taxonomy): domain Eukaryota; kingdom Viridiplantae; phylum Streptophyta; class Magnoliopsida; order Ranunculales; family Papaveraceae; genus Papaver; species Papaver californicum. The sequence goes on from JAJJMC010006379.1 coordinate 1,950,651, forward strand.
CTCTTGTGTTATTCTCTTCTTTTGTATTGTTATTAAATGAATACTATGCTCCTAGATAGATGGCCTACTAGTATAAAGCTATTTGAATTTATTCCAGTGCTATATTTCGTAGCTGAATTCCTAGAGTTCTTATGTATTCATACATCAATATTTAGGATCTCATTGAGCAATATTGATTTACTATTGTAATCACAATATCTATATAAACCTTCAGTACTTGAAGTTTATTCACTAACTATATATGTATTTGCTTGAATTAATTACTGAGCTAATTCATGGCTATTCCCAGATGAATTATATGAATTCTTTTTAGTTCAGGAGCTAATATGTTTACATGTTTTTCTTATGAATTACATATGAAGCATGATTAAAACTCACAGGAAAAGCTCGCCTAAAAATGCTAAATGGTTGACCCAACCACTCAACAAAGATTGGTACACACGAGTTTCGAATACTCAAGGATGGTGCACGAAGCACGTCACCTTTCTCGCCGCTTGCCTAATGTCAGCACCAATATACTACACGGCGCTAGCCTAGGGATAGCACCAAACTTATATACATCCATATGATGGCGCCGATCTACAACACCCATGGCGCTGGCCTAATACCAACGCCTAGTCTTTTTATAGCATGGCGTCAACCTAGTATAAAAAGCCAGCCTAGTATTGACGTTGTTCTTCAACATGCGCGTTGACCGATTTCCAATGCTAATCTCTTAGCGCTAGCCTAAATGCTAGTGTATATTCTTATTACAAGCATTGGCCTAATGCAAGTACCACAGTACCTTTGTTTTCACTGGCGCAAAGCTAATGACCTTACCTTGTCTAACACCAACATTGGCTAGTGCCTTTTGTTTTTGGTACAACACCAAGTTATTCATCTGGTTCATGCGTACATCCCTCAATGCTCGAGTTACCTTATTTGATGCTCTGAGCCACGAATATTCAACAAGTGAGCCTCTCAACAGAGCCCACTCAAATAACAACATCCAACACTAGCACTGGGTAACCAGCTTACTCAAATATCTATGGATGGTGCCATCAGAGCTCAACGTTCAATAAAACCATTAGAGTTACTAAATTTTATTAGGCCAGTGATAAACCTACTAATTTTCCTAGACTCAACACTAGTCAGTATACTTAATTAGTTAGTAAACTGAGTATCTTGCCTCACTAATTAAGCAATTCACTTTTATAACTTAAACGATGATAGTAACATTACTCAAGTTTTACTATTAATTTTCTACGAGATATCAAATATGTCATGGGGGAATTCACTGGGGTTTTAGTCTGGCGGTCTACAACAAGTGAGGTGTCGCAATACACCCATGATGAGAAAGTTATTGAATCACGGGAACGGTTGAGAGAGTGACGAGGATAGTGGTCGTACATAACTGTCAGTCTTCCCTAATATTTTGGACACGACTTCACTACTACCTCCATGATCAAAACTTCTCCACTTCTCTGTAACTTCCACTTTTTACAAGAGATCAATGTGTTCTATTACTACTATAAATAGATAACTCAATTTATTGACAAAGGCATATAAGACTTACCCAAAAACAAGTCTAGTCTTCTACATAGTAGTTTAACAACTCCATACTGCAAAACACATCACACTCTGACCTCAATACTTTCTTTGTTTCCCTTCATAAGATCAATCACTCCCATCCTTTGTGACCGAAACAAGACTTGAACGACCGTTTCTGGGTTTAGGCTAGTCTATACGATTTTTATATCTCGTATTCATTACAATCTACCCTCAAACTTTTATCTATTTTTACCCTAAAACATGGTCGATTTTAGGTCGGGTTCAGTAACTTCTAATCCCAATTATGCTAACACTAGTGGTGGTACCTCTGAAACCACTCTTCATAATACTACCACCGCTACTTTAAACCCCTTTTTCTCTCTTTACATGATCCTAAAAAATTTAGGAATACTCAAACTTTGCCAGCATAGATGTTCTGACTCAGAGGCAGAAAACTTTTCCCAAGACTCAAGAAGATATAACCACTACTCATAAAAAGGTACTTACCTTCCTCAAGACTCTTTTAAAATAGTTGTCGCCAGAGCAGCGCTGTCGTCATTTGGAGCAAACTAGAAATGTTCCCAAAATTAATACTGATGTGAGGACTTCAAGAGGCCACATCCAAGACGATGATGAAGTTCGCATTCTTGATGAGTGTGGACAATAAAGAAAGCAACAATCCAATTTCATCACTCGTGAATATCTGGAACGACTCCTACAAAATCGTGGATTAAAGCTCAACTTATGTTTATCAACATCCTCCTCCTTATCCTCTCGAAATACAGAGAATTCCTCTTCCAATAGGATAATATTATCCTCCGTTTGCACTTCATGTATTGCATCTCAAATAATTTTCAAAATCTCTAACTGGGAGATCATACACCTGTTACAACAACAATACTCCCAACTGGTATGAGATAGTTAATGCCTTTTATAGAAAATATTTCTTTGTCTTCGAGCAAATCACTATGTCATACTTGGGGAGAACCTATCAATCGAACAACTCAATCCCTGATGGAGTACCTATGTGAGTTTGTCTACTTCTCAAAGGAAAAACGCAGATACATATTCACCGCCCTCAACCATGTCGTATCTGATAAATGATTTTATTTTCAAGTTGAAACTGAAGTTTGATCTAAACCTACCCAGAGGAGTACAATCACAAAGGGAAAAGGGAAGTGTGACTTGGGCCCTCTCACCACAGATTGTCTCAAGAACACTGAGTTTGGCAAAACACTCATCCTGGCACGACTACCAATATCATCCCCGTTAAAACACTCAAGGTTATGGGTATTACTCGTCTTGAAGATATTCATTCTCCAATAATGAATAAGGACTCTGAAGGAAAATCTAGAGATGCTTACGGTTGCATCACTCTTGAAGTGAAGATAGGATCTGCTCAGACGGAAGCCAAGTTTTACATAATCAAAGAAGATCCAGGTTATGACATGATCCTGGGACACACATGGATGCACAGAAACAAGACATCAGATCACATGGTATTTTCATTGAAGTTGTGATTATTTGTTGGTCAGGATTCATACCTTTACAAAATTTAGATTACGGTTTAGGTGTGAATTTTTTATATAATTCACTGATATTGTACCATGATTTAGAATCTAGAATTATGGCTTTGACACCCATTAATTGAGTTGAATAAGAAAATTATAGAAGAAGAAAACAATCAAGAGAAAGAGATTAAAGATTAAGTTTATTGACGAGAAAATATTTTGTTTACAAAATGAGCCTCACTGGCTATATATACAAGAGATAATCCACATTTTCATTGTATAATAATTATGGACCAATTACATTTCACATATCCACTGGGAACCAGCAGATCACTTTACATTTCCCGCCTCTTCCTGGAGACGTCTTATTTGTACTCTTGCATATTCCAGCAATTTCAGGTGCTCATCTTGTTAGCTATAGATAACTTTACTGCTTCCAGTTCTGAAATCCAGGTCTCTGATATCTAGTCAACTCTCTATCTCGGACGCTTTAGTTCCCAACTCCCATATTTACATTCTAGATAATTGTAATCTTGTTTGCATAATTAAAGTTGTTACCTTGCGAATTTAGTTGTCGTCACGTGATTCAGGTGATGATTGATCTCGACTTTAGATTTCTTCTTAGATTTCAGTTGTTGACACTCATTTGTTATCTACACATTTGCCCCCAGTTTCATTAAAGCTAGTTTGAGACTTTTAAACTGTAGATTGTATGACATCCGTGCCTTGGTAGCTAGCATAACTGTTTTCATTTTGTATTTATTACAGCTAGTTTTAGTTTAACTTAAAGCTTAGAAGCTGGTTACAGTTGCCTTGATGATTTTCCATCTTCTTACTCATGTGGAATGCTTTCTGGATCAACTTTTTGGTTTATTATCACCTCATATTTTCCCCTACTTTCATTGGAAATTAGTTTCAGCTCTAGTTTTTGATTAAACCGTAGATTCAGCTTGTATATTTGTTTCCAAATATTTTGGTAACTGCTTGTAGTAGGTAGTTATTTCTTTTTAACTGGTCTTACTGGTTGGATAAAAGTCGTTACTCACACATGGCTAGATTTAACCTTTCATCTTCCCTTTTTTCTTCTCTCTCTTATAAAGAGGAGTTCCCAAATTATTATTTGGGTAAAACCTCTCTCTCTTATTTCAATTTTGATTATTAAGAAGTTTAAAACTTCTCGTTTTCCTTTTCATAGATTTTATTTTATATTTTCTGATATTAATTATGGCTACTCCAATTGAAACTTTGTATAAAAAATTCCCTCATATTCAAGCATTAGGACTATCAATTTGTCACCTTATTCCTTAAACCGATATTTTGTTCGAAGATTCAACTCATTTTCCAGACGAGTTATTGTTATTAGGGTTTTAATTTCTTTTTATTTTTTTTATATTTTTTTTTATATTCCCCATTCCTCCTATCATTCATGACTTTTTAAGATTGATCAATTGCGCTCCCGGTCAATTGAACAATAAGTTTTATTGTATGATGAAGAAAGTAATTTATTATAATTAAAAAGCTTTAGACGAAAGGTGTTACATAACAACATTGGATATTTATCAAAGATACAACTTTGTAAGTAATCCCTCATCACCATCTCGTGGTATGTTGAAATATCTATTTAAAAAAGGTAAAGATATCATTATTGGTCTTGAGATTCTGAATGAGGGTGCTTCTGGTTTTGGGATGCGTGATATTAGCCTTGATATTGAGAATCATCCCATCATCATTTATGGCCCATAGAAATTGGGTTCTTATAAGATCGGGACTTTTTTCAATCCAGCTCTAAATATATGTAAGTGTTCAGTTTTTCAGCTCTGTATATGTATTTTTTTTTCCTCTTCAATTAGTTTCTTATGTTATATATATCAGGTACTATCAATTTTCCAGTTAAAACTCGCCAACATATACAGAACCATAGTTCTATTTTAGCTTTCAATGATAAGAGTGCAGCTGATAAGAATCACTTTGTCAACTTTATGATCCAGACATCTCAATATAAAGGTCCTAAACATCGATTCTTTCAAGGTTGTCCATGTGTAAAAAATGATCATTTTGTTTCTTTCCGCGTTATACCATCATCGAGTGTACCTTCATCTGGTAGGTTTAGAATTGTATATGTTAATTTATTAATAGTATTCCATCAGCTGATGTTCTAATAAATTACCTTTTAGCCTTTTCTAAAGGTTTTTTTTTATTTTTTATTAATTATTCACCAGGTGTTGTTCCCATATCTAAAAAGGGAAAGAATACTATCAAAGTTTTTGGCAAGACTAAATTCTTAAAAATAAGTAGATTTGTTTATTCATCTGTTTCAGATCATCATGATTCTGATGTAAATCTTTACCAAGTTATCCATTCAGGTTACAGAGATCCAGTTGTTGATCCTGATCCACTCGACCACTTAGATTTTCCTCGCGGTCACCCTTTATGGGATTTTTATCAGCTCCCCAAAGAGTTATCTCAAATTGGTTTACCCGAGCTAAAAACAGTTCAAAATAAATTTTAAAAAAGTTTGGCTTTTTAGAGACCGCTTACTCTGAGGGTGAAGATATTCCTTTCCAAGATTTGATTAGTTTTCTCGGCCCAGTTGATGCTCTTGAGTTGAATTTCTCTCAAATTCTCTGAAGTTGAGGCCGAGCCCGGTCTCAGGTTTCTCAGGTACTGTGTTGTTCCTTTAAGCTCAAATTCTAATAAGATTATTATTATCATTGTTATTATATACATTTTTATATGTTATGAGGATGTAATTGTTGTTAGTTTTATGGTTTCCCGAAACAAGCTTCTTAGAGATCACTTAGTCGTTGATGTGAAGAATATTGAAGATCTTTCATATTATGAGATTAGTCCTGATCAAAATACCTAAATAAAATATTTGTTCTCCGTTTTGAGTTAGATACTCAGAGAATCAGTTTTTAGTCTATTAAAGAAGACGATAAGAAATCTTTTTTACTTAAAAATGAAGAAATAAGCGTTATAAAAGCTGAAAAAGAATATCTCTTGTCGTATAACAACGATCTCAAAACTCATATTGAAGAATTCATTTTATCGTTATATCAATCTAAGGATATACCGGTCTCTCAATCAGAATATGATCCTTTAAAGCTAAAACTTCATAGAGCTTAATCTCTCAAAGAGTCTCTTATGAGTGATGAACTTAAATTGAAGTATGAGCTTCAGTTGGTAAATGAAAAATTAGTTGAACTTCACCACTCTTTGGTTGAATCATCTAGTCCTTCAACTTCGGAACCTTTACTAGTCCATATTCCCTTCGAACCAATTTGTGACAAAGAAATAATTATTCCAGGTATCATTTAGTTTCTGGTTAATTGTTGGTTGTCAGCCAAGCAAAATTATTTCAAGTTCTTTTCACTCACAATTATAAATAAGAGTGTAGTAATAAGACAAGTTCGATCTACAAGGAGGTATGAGTTGTCAAATTATTTCGATTACTTAAGTAACTGGGGGGATTTAAAATGATTTCAAATAAATTCAAACTAAAAAAATAGCAGAAAAAAATTTAAGATTGTAAACAATAAAATGAGAATACTGGTTAGAGAGTTCATCTTCCGTCATCAAACATGTCAACTAAATCATACTCAATATTCAATTTTTCTCAATATCAATAACCCTAAAGCATCCTATCCCAGGTTTACTTCGGCAAAACTCCTTTTATCATCAAAGGCGCAAGAGCCACTCTTTCAATCATTCTCAATGAATAACTTGGAGTAAGAGTCACTCAAGTTTAACCCCATGAAAGCAATAGTCTCTATTAGTTGAGGTTATTTTTAGCAATCCGGCGCAAGAGCCAGTCGGATTTAACCTAGGTCACGCTTCTACACATAATCGCATGGCAACATCCCATCGTTAGAAATTATGCTATGCTACTTGTAACAAAGGTCTTTCGACAATTCCGGATCTCAAACCCTAGTTTAGCTATAGATATGAATTTATGATTATTTAATTCGTGACTTAAACAAGAATTAATTCAATCATACATGGCGTTATTAATAGTAGAACATAAGCAATGTTAAAGAAAATATGAATACTAAGAATGAATGCTTTAGTTAATAATCATGTTCTAGACTTCGGACTACATCTCTGACAAATGAGATTAAATTAGCTCATAATGGATTTCTTAAGATCCATGTAAAAATAATAAGAAGAAAATAAAAGCAAACCCTAGGTTGTAGAAGAGTCTCCAACTCCAAAGCTCCTTCTCTCCTCTTCTCAAAATATGATATGAAAAATATCTCCAATATAAGTGAAATCCTCTTTTAAATAGGGTTCCAAAAGTAGAAGTGCACGTGCGTCAAATCCCGGTCGAAGTAGGCGCCAACTTGTAAAATACTAGCCAAATTCGTCCAAAACAAACTTACACAGCTAATGGGTTACGTACATTTTAAGAGGCCCAGCCCAAATCCGAATGTAATGTTTAAATTGGCATGTCAGTTTCGTGAAACTGACAGGAAAAAGCTCAATCTTCTCTTTTTCTCTTCGATTTTTTTCTTCTTAATTTCTACGGCTAGGTAAAACTGACCGTAAGTTGTCCTGAGTTCCTACTTTTTTTCTTCCAATTCTATAGCTAGGTGCTAGGTAAAACCTGGAAGTATGTTCTCTTGTGTTTTTCAACTTCTAACTTAAGTTCTACGTTCAGGTTGAAACCAGTCGTAAGCTTCCATGTATTTACTCAAACTCGAGACTCTTCTAGTCCCTCAACTGATCTCACTGTCGTACTTCACTCAAGCCAAACTCGAGTTATTAATCAGTTCCGAAAAAACACCCAACTCATCATTATCATTAACCCAGACTGTTCGAACCTTGCCTCTTGTTGAGATTAATCTCACATTGGATAGGCAACTTAAGATCCTGCAGTTAATAAGTCTTGGGAAACCCTAACCTTGTAAGCCGGTTTTCGAGGTTAGTTAGGCCCATGGACTTCAATATGGTATCAGAGCAGGCAAATTGTGACGAGTTATTTGACCGCACCTCTACTATGCGTCACCCGATTTAATATCCACGTGTTAGATCCAAAGAGGCTACACGTGATGGGGCGTGTTGATATTAGTCCCACATTGGATGGGCAACTTAAGATCCTGCAGTTAATAAGTCTTGGGAAACCCTAAACTTACGTTTTCGAGGTTAGTTAGGCCCATGGACTTCAATTCCTTCAACTGATACTCTTCACTCGAGCCATCATTATTATTCATCACAGCCAAAAGCCTTGAGTCACAGCAAACATCATCATCCATCGACACTAATTGCCAATAATGGCAGCGCCATTATTCTCTATTTTATTAACCCCAGAAACCATGAACCACTATAGTTCGAGAAATCTATAATTGCTCACTTCCTTCACCATTGATTACCATCGTCTTCTCCATCAGTTTCTCGCTTGATGAATGGCAACAACATCATAGCTCATCTCGACTAACTCACTACTATGATCATCACAGATTGATTACAGCCACTAAGATTCTTCTTCTCTTCGACTTCTACTATCTCCCTGAACTCTATCACTACCTCCGAGATTTGTCAACATAGAATTGAGCAAACACTGTCATTAATGGCGTTTATGTCACCAATCAGCATCACAAACTCATTATCCCTGTCGTTAATGTCTTTAGCCATGAAGAACCCTAATTTGGTTTTTAGACGGAAAATAGGCTTTCTCGCTTCCAAACTTACTTCCGCTCATTACCCATGTCCTCAAACATATCCTACAACCCAATGAATCCATTCAATCATAGCCATTAACTGTTGCAAAGAACAGCCGGAGATAAATTGCTCTAGTTCTTGTTGTTTGAGAAGAAGAAAGAATGTGGTGCCCCTTATCTGTGGAGCTAGTGATATTAGTGCTTTTCAAACCATTGATATCCCTTAGTAATGTACCCCGGTGCCTTTAGCATTTTCAGTTAAGACTCGTTTGACTGTAGTCCCGTGAAACTGACAAGTCTAACTTCTTTTGTCACCCATAACTTTTCCATATGAAGTCGGAATGACTTCATTCTTTCGCCGTTGGCTTCGTTTTCTATTTCTCTTTGACATAGTGGGTAGAAATCCTGGATTTGAAAGAGCTCCAATGGTTCATTGGCATTTCTCCCTTTAAAGAACTTCATTTCACTTCTAAAAAACATAGTATACAAAAGTAATAATAATACAAGGTAACTCACATGAAATCTAGCAAATAAATGTAAGAAAATGGTACTCAAAACATGTAAATTATGCACTTATTAGTTATTTAAGCACATTTTTGTATGGCGTATTTATCATTCTAACCTTTTAATTCTTTCTCTTTTTTTTCTTTTTTTCTTTAGAAAGAGAAATAGCTGATGTTCCCTTTGATGACACCAACTGTGATCTGGATCATCCTATGATTCCTATCGAACAAGCTAGTCATATTTCAGATATTTATCAGGATAGTTCATATGATAATGTCTCCAGATTTTATTTTTCCAGTGAAATTTCGATGTAAATCTAAGTGTATATAAATTTTTAATTTTGAATTGGATTTCCACATGAATCTGTATATTTTATCAATAGTTAATTACTGTTTTTCAATTGATGCATTTATTTTGTCTCATTTGCACCTGTTTGGATTTCTTTACTCTTGTTTTTTCTTTTCTGCTAGTTCAACTATTTAATGGATGTGTCTAATAACTAATTATATTCAAATTTCAACTAATCACTTTTGTATTTGGACAATAGTGCTCTCAGTTTTAGTTACCTGTTCTCAGGTTATTTTTTATTTTAAACTTTAGCTTGTACTTGTAGTTATGTACTTTTCATTCTTTATTTTAGCCTCTAGATCTTTACAAATTCAGTTGTTAGTGTTTCAACTGTTTCAAAATTCTATCTTTTTTAATTTATTAGTGATCTGGAAATTGAAATCTTGGTTATCTAACCTATTTCTGCTCTTAATTTGTCCCTCTTATCATTATTTCATACTTTTTGTGGCATTTGCCTCCTCACTAGGGACTACAGTTTCATCTCCTATAGTGGTGTTATCTCAGGTCTTATTTCAAGCTACCTGGTCAAGATCCCTTTGTGGTGTCAAGCTATTGGTCTGGAGTCGGGAAGTCAGTACTACTACGAATTACTCTCTCACCAAGATGGGTCATTTAACTCTTTTGCTTCATAGTTTTTGGTCTTGGGTTTTGTTAGATATATAACCTTCATGACCTGTGGTCGACCAGAAGGTGGGGTTTTTTCCCCCAACGCCTTTGCTTTTTCTGACATTTCGAATGACAAATTATAAGCGTACTTATGATTCAAATAACCTTTATTCATTTTTTATTTTTTTTTTTGAACTATGATTGTATGATGAAATTCCAACTTTCGTAATTGTATTTCCAGATAAACTTCAACTTTAGATTCATTGTATTTTGATAAGTGTATTATTTACATATTTTGAGTACTATTTTCTTACACTTATTTGTTAGATTTCATGTGAATTACCTTGTATTATTATTATTTTTGCATTTTATATCTTTTATTAGGTTACATCTCAAAAAGAAGTAGAAATGGAGTATTAGAAGGGAAGAATTGCCAAAGGCCTAGTGGTACTCAGTCGAATCCAGGATTTCTACCCACCATTCGATGAGAAGGAGCGATAGAGAAAGAGGGCGGAGGGCGCTTGAATGAGAAAATGAAGCCAAAGACGAAAGAATGAAGTCATTCCGACGTTGTATGAGAAAGTTATGAGCATTTGAAGCGAATCAAAGTTACAAAATTTCTGAATGCACACAATTACTTAATGCACCCTCGTTTCTGCTAGGGGCTGCCCAGATTCAAATAAAGACAAAAGCAACAGCTTCGTGGATAAGGGCCACCATAATCCTCTTCCATTTAAAGTTCAGTTTAACATTGCCTGCGTTTTATGGGAAAGAGCCAGCGAAGTCTAATGGAGTTGTTGGACCTGTGATTGATCATGATGATCACAGTGGAAGGGATGAACCTGATTTCCAAGCTTAGGTGGTTGCAGCGAGTTAATAAAGTTGTTAGAGGACATGGGTAATGATCAAAAATACCCAATGGCTTCGGTGATGTTTGAGCTCGAGGGTGAACCCGAGAAGATAGAGTCGAGTCTGTGATGGTTAGAATTTTTTGTTGTTGCTCGAGTCTGATGGTGAATGCTATGGTGAGTGGGTGTTGCTCGAGTCTTCTGTTAGAGTGATGAAGGTAGTGAGAATCGAAGATGGTGGCTGTTTATTATCTTGATGGCCAATGGTGATGATGGATGGATTATTGCTGTTGATTGAGGATTATAGTGGAGTCGAGAAGATATTTTTGGTTTGCTGTGATGTGAAAACAAGGAACAGAGTTGGATGGTGATAGATTTGAGTATGTGTTTTATGGCTTGATGCATTATTGGTCTGTGATGGATCTCAAGGAGCTGTGATGATTTTGATTCTGTGATGAGGACACTGAGGCATCGAGGAGGGTTTGTTGTGGCTTGAATTCTTGGTCGAGATGACAATTGATAGTTCGAGATGGTCTGGAGTTGAGCTTGGCAGAATAATGGCAGTGAGGAGCTCAAGTAAAAAGAAGTTGGAAATACATGGGAACTTACGTCCAGGTTCCAACCTAGCCATAGAATTTAAAGAGAAGAAAAGTAAAAACTCAGGACAACCTACGTCCAGGTTCCACCTGACCGTAGAAAGAAAAGGGAAAAAGAAGATCGAGGAAAGATTGTGTATTGCATGTCAGTTGGGCTTATCTATTTGTTGCGTGGCCCATTTGGCTGGTGAGTGTGTTTTTACGGTTTCAGCTAGTTGGAGCAACTTTTAGCAACCTATTTCGACTGGGATTCGAACACGGGTACATCTATTTTCGGAAAACCCATTTAAGGAACAATTTCACTTTTGTTAGGGATATCATATCATATCTTAAGAAGAGGAGGGAAGGAGCTTTGGAGTTGGAGACTTTTCTACAACCTAGGGTTTGTTTTTATTTTCTACTTTATTATTTTCCATGGATTTTAAGAAATCTATTATGAGCTAATTTAATCTCACTGGTTAGAGATGTAGTACAAAGTCTAAAACATGTTTATTAATCAAAGTATTCATTCTTAGTATTCATAATCTCTTAATTTTCGTTTATGTTTTACCAATAATATCATTATTATGATTGATTATTTGTTTGTTTAAGTCGCGAATTAAATGAGAAAGTGTTCATATCTAGAGCTAGACTAGATTTTGAGATCCGGAATTGTCGAAAAACTCTAGTCACAAGTAGCATAGCATAATTTCTAACGACGAGATGTTGCCATGAAATTATGTGTAGAAGCGTAACCTAAGTTAAATTTGAGCGGCTCTTGCGCCAAATTGCTTAGATTAGCCTAAAATTTATAGAGATAAATGATTTCAATAGGTTAAACTTGAGTGTTTCTTGCGCTAGGTCATCTAGTGATAAAAATCCAAAGTGTGGCTCTTGCGCCTTTGATGATAATAAGAATTTTACCGGAGTAAGCCTGCGATGGGATGCTTTAAGGCTTTTGATATTAAGAGAGATTGAATATTGATTTTGATTTGGTTGATAGCAAGTTTGATGAAGGAAGATGAAACCTCTAACCAGTATTCTCATTATGTTGTTTACAACTTAAATTGTTTTCTTACTATTAATTTGATTTGAATTTATTTGCAACAACACAAAAAATCCCCCCAGTTACATAAGTAATCGAAATAATTTGACAACTGATACCTCTCTGTGGATCGAACTAGTCATATTACTATACCCTTATTTATAATTATGAAGTAAAAATACTTGAAATAACTTTGCTTGCATGACAACCGATCATGTTTCTTTTCATAATTGTTTATTGTGCTCTTAAATTAATCTGGACTAACAGACTCTGAGGTTCTTTCATCCTTAAACACTTAATAGATAAACATACTTTTCAAAACTTTAGCATGGACTTAGATATCTAATTTTTAGATTATAGAGCTAAAAGTTATAAAGTTGGAAAGTTATACGACTACAAAAGCTATAAAGCTACAAAGCCACAAAGCCATAGAGCTATAAAACTACAAAAAGGTACTGAAACTACTAAACAGTTGAAATGATTCCTGGGTTTTCAGATACATCACACTCAGATGTGAATGTTTATCTTGTTTTTCATCTATTTCACCTTCTCGAAAATTTGTGAGCTACTGGATTTTTCTTTTCAGCTACTACTCCAGATCTCATTTAACACTTTAAGTGCTTCGTTGTAGTTGACTTTCTTCTATCAAATAGATTTTGTCTGGATGTTGACCTTGAAATATATTGTCGTTCTTCATAGGTAAAAAAACTCAGAGTTTCAGCTTCATTCGTTATTCATCTCTGTTGTTGAACAGTATTTTTCATTTTCACAGAAACCAGAAGTGTTAATTATCACTTTCCAATTATGTATATTTCTCTTTATATGTAACTCATCTTAGTTTTCCAAGCCAGTCTGATAATCTATTTTAGTTGCCATGTATTTCATAGCTTTTTAGCTATCAACCTTTTAATTGATAAAATTCCAGCTTCCAGCTATATACATATGTATATCTTTTAGAGGATAGCTTTAATTTTTCAACTGATGACTTCATAGCTTTCAGCAAGTCATTTCTTAGATATCAGCCTATTCGCTATTGATATTACTTGGTTATTCAATCTCTCTTAATAAGTGATAGAGAGAGAGATTAGATATTTAGAGGTTAGAGATTGATCTCATTTATATATAACTGTTTTGTCAGTTTACCTCTTTTTTTTTGGTGACTCAGACCTGACAAAGATTTTTCTTTGTTCTCTAATAAACAGTTTGTTGATGCTCTCACACTTTGTTAGTTTTATGCCTTTGTACTTGTCATCCACCTGCTTCATCTATACACTTGCTACTTTTCTCGAATATGTTCTTCACGAACTTGCTGAGTTTTACCAATGTTGTTGTTTGAAAATTAGTTCTCCAAATATTTCCCCAATGATTTTCATTTTGAACGATAATTTGTCTTTGAGCTTTTACTCTCCAGACTACTTCTCTTAAGTTCCAGCTGACTGTCTTCCATCTCTGACTTTTTCTTATCTTTGGCTTTAAGCTTCCTGATTTTTAATTTTAGGTGACATATTTTCAGATGATGTTGCTCCAGCTTTCATGGTTGCCACCTGTAATTGTTTTACCGCCAGGTATTCAGATATTATTTTTATTTCAACTCTTCTTGCTCCATTACCCTGGCGTTGCTGGTTGATATGCTTTATGCTGCCTTATTGACTGGACAACCAATTCTCTTGATACACCTTGGTTTCCAGGTATCACATATTATCCCATTGTGGTCATGAATTTCATCTTCTGATGGTACGTGGACGGGATAACTTGTAATGCATACAACCATTATCTTACAAGGATTACATTGTCTAGTTATCTGGTATTCAGAACTAGGAATGCATATTTATTAAGATTGACCCATTTTTCACGGTTAGTAGTATTTCACCCATCTGGTAGGTTTTCGAGCCTTTGAAGCCTACAATGGTTGAACCATTGCTTTCCGGGACCATTCTCTTACTAACCCCATTTTCTCAGCTTCTTGGAGATAAACAATATCACAAGTTGAGTCTTGATCAATTAGGATTTTCTTACAGTCCCATCCATTTATCTCCAGATCAACAATTAGAGCATCATTGTGTGGAAAAGTCACTCTAGATAGATTTATTGACGAGAAAGTGATGTTAGTTGGAAGTATGAGGAGTTTCTCACAGTTGGAATGTATTCCTATCAGATCTCAAATACTTTCTTCTTTCCCTTGAGTCATATTTTGCTTCGTCTCTTAGTGTATAATGAATCATATTCACGCATCGTTTCAATATTTTTGCTCGAGATTTACAACCTAAACTTGATCCTATTTCCATTTGGACGAATTTTTTCAGATGACCATATTTGATTAAGTTATCGATGAATCTGATTAAATTCTTGCATTCATCTTCCAATAAAACTATAAAGGGTTTAACCTTTGCTCATTCATACTCAAAATATGGAAGTTGTTTCTGTAACATTTAGTTTATATATAAATGAGTGGATATAGGACAAACTACACTAGTTTTGATGCCATTTACAGATAATAACTACAAAAAAATATGTACAAAATGTGAAATAGAAGCCATGCTTTGAAACCAAACCTCCTCAAGACGAAAGCAAATATAGATTTCTTTAATATTCGATATTTCCTGTATCAAGAGACAAAATAAATAAGATATCCAACAAAAAACTGAGTATTCAAATCATAACGAGCCAAACTAAAAGAATCAGAAAAACAAAAAAAAATCTAGTTGGTTCACCAATCGGTGAACAAATTGACAACAATAAAGAAAACAAATTACTCCCTATGTTCCACTTTAGATGAGGGTTTTAGGTTTTTCATATGTTCCACAATAGATAAGGGTTTTCATATTTTCCCAAATTTTTTCTGATTTAACCCGCTTTGAAACCTTGCACAAATGTAGGAAATTATGTAGACTCAACTTCGAAATGACTTTTTTAAATACTCCCCTATATACTTTAAAACATTTTTCATACATGCAACTAAAAACTAGGAGCTTAAATATTTTACGGAGGTATTATTAAGGATAGATCTGGAAAATATTTATTCTCTTTATTGTTTTTGATCTACATGAAAACTTCAAAATCCTCATCTAAAGTAAAACAGATGGAGTACTAAAAAAATGTAAGTAAATTGAATAGAGGTCGGTGGACCAAATATCGGCCCGTCTAAGGAGCATCAATCGAGATTTTGTGGCGATCGATAATTAGTCAATCGATTGGGTAGTTATCCTTTTTCAAATTTGTTCGTTTTTTTTCTAATTTCTTTTTCTTTTTTTGTAAAATATAATGTGTCTACACTCTACAAGTAGAGGGCACGTGCGTTGCACGTCAATAAATTATTAGTTTTCTACTATGGGTGTTGCACTTATAATGTTATACTTTGTCATCAGAAACTTAGATTCATTGGGTTTATCATGTACTTGTGAATTAAAGTATTTTAACACCATTTAGACAACATATAAAAGTATAGGTTCTTTTAATATACATTCAAATTATATCTAAATTTTGGGAGAGGCATTAATATATTAAAAGTAAAAATTTGAAATTATTATTTATACTTGTTGCGTAGATAATTTAAAAGGTTCTCCAAATATATAAATTCACAATAATCCAACAAACGGTTTGAAAGATAATTTAAAGATAATTTAAAGGACTCTCCAAATATATAAAATTCATAATAATCCAACAAACGGTTTGAAAGATATAAAATTTTTAAATATTTGTCTATTTTTTTTAAAAAAAATGTTTTAGTAAATAGTTAACTCTAAAATATTTTAAATTAAGACCCTACAAAAATTAAGTATTATTCCTTCATCTCTCACTTATCTAATGGCATCTTTCAGTCCCTAAATATTTATGGTTCAGTCCCTATAAAATAAAGTATTATAAAAATTTATTTTCCATTTAATACTTTATATTTTAGTCCCTGTTTCGTTTGGTACTTAGTCCCTACTCCGTTTGATGAACCAAAAACAAATTTAATTTCAAGTTGCTCATCTTAAAGAGGGTGAGATACACCCGTCGGACTTATGTTTCCTCATTGGACACTGACACGTCAGATTTTATTTAAGGGAATTCATGCTTCCGTTATTGGACATGCCCTAAGATGCATTAGTTTGATTTTTCTTTTCATTTTTTTTTTTTTTTTTTTTTTGAAGCATTGCATTAGTTTAGTAGTAATTTTCTAATGATTTTTTCTTCTTCATCACCCTTTTATTTTTTTACTTTTTTTTAAACGACTATGGAACTCAAATTATAACTGTTACCATAGAGAAGACTTGTGATTCAGGATTTAAAGGAGGGAATACAATCTGTTGGAGTATCTGCAGCGGTTGGAGTATACCAAAGAGCAAAGAGGAAATTTGTTTGCTCTTGAAAGAAAAAAAAACACAGCGGAAAAGTCGACTAAATATGATCTTACGCTCCTCTACACGAGCGTTTACCGACCAAATGCTCTTCTACACGAGCGTTTCAAAGCCAAAAGCTCTCTTAGAGGAGCATTTCAAAACCAAAAGCTCTCTTAGATGAGCGTTTGGACTAAAAGCTCTCTTAGAGGAGCGTCTCTAACAATAACGCTCTCCTAGATGAGTGTCACCAAACTTCAGCCGTTACAACGCTGTGACGTTTAACACACAAGCTCTTTTAATCCAGCGTTAGAGAAACGCTGTATTGAGAGAACGTTTCATAAAACGTTCTCCTACAAAACCGTTTTGTGTTTAGAACGTTCTCCTACAACAGCGTTTTGAGTTAACATTCTCCTACAAGAGCGTCCGACTATATTTGTGTTTGGTCCAGTTGCTCGACAAAAATTGGTCGAATACTGTTCAAAAACTGGACAAAATCGTATATACCCTCGCCCGTTGCGGCTCACAAAAGTGGACCAAAGAGTAAAATTGGTCTTTACTCTTTGGTCTACTCGACCGCTGCAATTGCCCTTACCAGAGAAAACTTAGTCCGAAGCAGTATAACTTAGATAAACAACCAGCAAATTTTATGATATTTTATTTTTCAGTTATTACATGACAAACTTGTGACCATCGACTATTGTGCAGCCATTACACATTATCACGCATCAAATGAATATGAAATGAAGACAGACATCAGCAGTTTTCGGATCCAATTCAGTGATTCCTTCCTCACTCTGTCAGTTAAATAAATATAAGCTTAGAATATTACACATCTGATCCACCATTGCCCATTAGTGCACATTCAAAACAAGAACCAGGACTGGTTTCTATAGCGAGAAAAATAATATAATGCAAACAGAGAAATTGAATTCAGTTCTACAAGGCCATAGCCCAAGCCATATACAACATTGCTAGAAGATATCCAGACAAATTTGAATTTACTGCAGCTCTTGGAAGTTTGGATCTTTGTTGCATCTGGAAGATTTAGCCGATCCCTGTACTTAGTCAAGCTTGACGCTCGAATAAAGAAGGGTATCTCTTGTGATTGCCATATTGAATAGAAAGAACATCTACAAAACAAAACAAAACACTGCATCAATATCAATATCCTGTCCGTAACATCTATCACATTAAAAATATGAATTTATCACTTCCGTAGGAGCTAAAAAGGAGCTTTCCCATAAATAAATAAAAAAAACACTGTTCTATAAAGATCATGAAACCCTGTCAATAACCAAGTAACTGAAGCATAAATATAGATGTCCATCTATGGTGGTATGCAATCTCACCCCAAGAAGAGTTGATATCAACAGAATAATTCCTGTGATCCAAGCAAGGGTCCGTCTGACCAGAAGAATCTCCACAATAAGAGTTGGACTAGCTGTGGAGGCTTTCTCCTCCAACAACCTGGAGGTACGGGAAGTGAATTTCACATTTAACAATGCTTCAGATTCCGGAAGAGATACGCCAGTGAAGACGATGACTCCTACTATTTGACCTGTTCAGATGAAACATTGCACATACTGCTGAGCTATGGAAGGAAACAATTCAATCTCTTCCAGAATTTGAATGAGCTGAATATTGTTCAACAAATAGCAGAACTGGTTGTTATAAAAAAGCATTCACTGGTTATGAACAAAGCTTAACTTAAAAAACAGTCCTCATGCTAATCAAGGGTGGTCATTTCAAAACACCTCAAAGGCATCAAAGGTAGGATCACAAAAGGAACGGAATTTTTAAAATAATAATCACAATTTTCAAGAATTAAAGCAGTTACTGACCTTGGTATGCCCCTTGTAATGGATCGAATATCATTTCTAGCGTCATCTGGAAGAGCTCCATTCCTTGTTGAGCAACACCATCAGGTCCATATTGCTCTTGCAAAGCCTGTAACATAGTAAGATACATTTATCCATGAGATTTTGCCAACAGGACTGCATGGAGGGATAAGAAAGAAAGAGTTGTATAAACATATTAAACCTGAAATAGTCATCAATTCAAATGAACTGACACACTTAAACATGAAACATCGCACACGATAACTAACAACCAGTTAAAGTTTCTATAGAGATCCGGCAATTGCCTACACATGAGAAGTTTGTGACTTGCCACTTCCATTGCAATATAAGGTCGATATGCCGAAGTTTTACTTATCCAATCACATAGTCACACACCTTCCAAAGTTGAAGATATAGTGGGTTCTTGCTATAAAATAAACTGTTTGGGAAAGCAAACACAATGGCAACACAAGTCAATAAATGTCAACTCTGCGGAGCTATTTCTCAACTCGGCACTTACCTATATAGAACAAGAAATTGCCAACACATAAAAAATTCATGCTTTTAATTCCAATTGCTATCAGTGCAAAAGGTCAATATGCTAAGTATCTACCCAAACAACAATTCCCATCACGCAGAAACAAATCAGATAGTTTAAGATGCGGAGAATTCATTCTGTAAATAGATTATTTCGAAAACATGTAGTAACACCATGACAAAATTCTACGCAAAACATCAATACTAAGCAGCTGTTTTTCAACCCTGCACTTAATTTTTTCTATTTCAACTTTTAAGGAGCTGTTTTGCAGGAAAAGACAAAGAGGACGATATATATTACCTTAATGCCAATGAAATGACCTTTTATTAACTCAGCCTGATTCTTCATCCTTCCATCTAAATCCTTGTGCATCTCCATTGCACCTCTGATATCTCGGACAAGAGAAACAAGTTTTACTGTGAACTCCCTGTCAGCTTTCTGTAGAACAAGTGCAACTCTTCCATTAAGGAACCCAAAAGGTAAAATCTTGAGATCATGCATAAAAAATTCTTGTTCACAAACAATAATTTGAAATTCATAAAAGAAAAACAAATAGGAAATCCAAAGTAAGCAAACACCTTTCCTATATGCAGATTCAACCGAGTACCACTGGCCAAATCAACAGTCAACTCATCATCAACATATGAGCCACCCAACTTAGATGTCTGCAAACAAATGATAACAAAATTTCTAAACTCTAAGCTTCAAACAGAGATACTAGTAAAAAAGTTACAAATAGAAAGTGGAGTATCATAGATGACCAGATCGTGCAGTTCTTTTTCCATGCATGCTGCATTGCATTCAGAAACTTCAGATTCACCCACTGATATCATGGAGACTTCACCCCCCTCTGCAGCAAGCTCAAACCTTAAGATAATTGCTTTTACACACACACAAAAATAACTTTAAAGGGTTACAAGTTACATGTTTACAACAGTTCAAGTACCTGGAAGTTGGACATCAGCTTTAACTGAATCGAGTGCAACAGCGCTCCGAATGTAGCTGCCAAATTTCACTCCAGCTGGGATCTGATCTGCTAGTACGAAAAAAATTACTATAAGTAAATCATTTGAAATTTATAAGATCCATCGTAAAGATAAATTAGCCAACCTCTAGTTCCACTAACTTCAAGCATAAGAACAGCACGAGGCCTGCAGAATGGGTTTGGTGATAGAATTTCATTCAGCTGCAAGTGTAAAAACTATGAGTAAAGAATTCAAGAGCAAAAACACCTAAAGCACATGAATTGTTAATTCAAATGAAGTAACAGCATTCCTCTAACCTTAATTGAACTTTCAGCTGTAAGTGACGCGGGTGGCGCAAAACCAAGCAAGACCGACACGGCAGCCGTTACATCGGAAAGTAACATTGACCCACTCTATAAAAATAACCAAAATTACTCAAATTATCCCATGAGAAACACAACTTCAAGATTTTGAAATCAACACTATTTAACAGAATGTTCCAGAGGATTCATTGATAGTAATCTTGATCTTCTAATCACTTAATCAAACCTCGAAATATGGAGATAAAAAATCTCATAACCCAGCAAAAACACAACTAGTTTGGTGCATTAAATTAATTGGGAGTACAATTAAAATAAAATTGAATACCTGAGAGGTGAGATCTGATGAACGTAGAAATCTCTGACTAGTACTATCGATGAAGAACACCGATCCGGTATTACCATCTTCAGCCTGAAACAAACAAGAATTCAATATAAATTCAGAGAAGCTATAGTGAATGTGGAAATTAAAGTCAAATTCATAAAGAGATAGAAACAAACCCTAATTCGTAGACAAAGAAGGGATATGAAGATGTAGATATTAAGGGTGTTTGAGAAATGAGAAGCCATTGCTTTGAAATTGGGCAGTAGAGTTTGATTAAAGAACAAAATCGATCGCTCTAATAAGAGAGAGACTCTCTATACCCAAACCAAGTAGAGAAGAGAGACAGACAAGAGGAGAAGACTTAAATACTAAATCATCATCTCTAGTTGAAGATTGTTTTTGGTCTTTGGTTAATTATTTTAACTGGAACAAATACACCCCTGGTGAGTCTGGCTCGTTTTGCTTGTAAGTTGTCGGTTTGTAACTAAACCCGATTTTTGGCTTGGTTTCTAACACCAACGGCAACGTGAACCGAAAACCGGCTAAACTGAACCGTTTAAACATGAACTGAACCGAACCATTTATTTAACAACGTGGTGGATGGTTTAGTTTTGTTAAAACCGTTGATTTTGATTAGGTTTCGGTAAACCTTCATACCAAATCAAAGGTGTTGGTTTAAATCGACTAGATAACTTTTAATCTCTAGTAAATAATTTGTGGCTATCTCTATGTTAATTTCGTATTTTGTATATAAATTAGGGCTTAGCCCGTGCCGTAATGGCACGGGCATACATTAATCTTCGATACTAATATCGAGCGGGCGAGCATTTTTCTCAATTCATTTCGTGTGTGAATACCTTTTTTTTTTTGGTGACATAGGATTGTTTGCAGTCTTATAAGAAGTAAGCCGATTGAAGTAGTGCTTGTATAGCTCATCAGTATGAATCATATTATGTTCGCAACCCATCGATGAGATGGTTTGCAATGTCTTTCCAAGACCCTGGAGCAGATCAAAAGACCAACCCTTCATCAACTATCAGGTTTAATAGCCTGACTTTTTGAGGGCTATCAAAAATTAATTAGGAGCGATAATAAGACAAAATAAGTCATTTTGAAGTAATCTCAATACATCCCTTATCCATCTATTTTCTATAATGGCTAATCTATACTTGCTTAATTAGTGTTAATTTTGATTAATTAGTTGATTAATTTGGATATTAGAAAATGATTTGAGTTAGTTTTGGATTAGAAATCGAGAGTGTTTTAGATTGATTTTTCGAGTTTTAGTTTTGTACAATCGGTAGGATCGTGATTTATTTTCCTACCGATTGTACAATCGGTAGTTTAATGGAGTACTTAAACTACCGATTATGTAAGTTGCCCCAAATTGAATTTCTCAAAACTTCCAAAATTTCGAACTCTTCATCTTTCACAATCTGTAGGTGTTGAAAATTCATATCTACCGATTGTAAACATATAATGAATTAAACTTTAAAATTTTAAACTTTATAATCAGTAGTTTAAAGATCAATTTTATCTACCGATTATAATGGTTTTGTTGTCCAGGACTTTTCTTGCTACAATCGGTAGTTAGTGAACATAAATAACTACCGATTGTGGATAATCGGTAGCACGTGAATTTAATAACTACCGATTGCATGTAATCAGTAGTTTAAAAACAGTATTATCTACCGATTATGCCGATTTTACTTAACATCTAACTTCGTAATACTATTTCATCATCCAAAGAAAAACTTGTTCAAATAAACTTACTACATATTGTTCATTAAACTTGTTCAAAAAAACAAAAAACATCTGAATAAACGAAACAAAACACATTATAGAAATTCAAAGTGATCAATCTCATTGGTAGATTACACTTAAACACTTAAGCAAACCTCTTCAACGTGTCGTATTACGCCCGGGACGACGTTCTTCACTTCTTCGGAGAATAATCAACACAAAAGGATTGTATTCTTTCATCACCCTTAGGATCTCGAAATGAGGTTGGTACCTGAAATCTGAACGTTTCCATCTTCTTCATTCCTCCAGAGATCTGGCAACAACTTCATCATCAGTTTCATTCCTAATTCTTCTTTCATTCACCTTAGCGGTTAAAGAAGAAAATTCTAGTACTTCCTTTGTGATTTCCACATATCAACAAAAAAGGCCTGCTCTGTTCCGGTTGTTGGGGTACCAGTTTCGCTACAAAAGTTATCATGGACATGTTCTAACCATTGCATGCTCATTACACCATTCATCCGACGTTCATGACCCCTTGCTGGATAATGTAATACCATGTTTCGACATAGGGATAAATCTTCGTCTAGGGTAAAATTCTCTGCATTAAGCCTAAAATTTTCGTAACCCGACATTACATGAAAACACGAGATTAGAAATTTTCTATGAAATGTAAAAGATGTGGATTTGAAATGGGAATGATAGATATAAATTTATTTATTTATAGGTGTATAAGAATAAAAATTATAGCCGTTGATCAACGTTAACAATTCAGAACGGTAACGAAACGGTAACAAAATTGGAAATCGAATTTTTTTAAAAAAATTTCAACATTTTGTACAAGCACAATCGGTAGTTTAAGAAAATCTTAAACTACCGATTATGATAAGTAGCCCCAAATTGGAAATCGAGATTTTTTTGAAAATTTCAACATTTTGTACAAGCACAATCGGTAGTTTAACAAAATCTTAAACTACCGATTATGATAAGTAGCCCCAAATTGGAAATCGATATTTTTTTGAAAGTTTCAACATTTTGTACAAGCACAATCGGTAGTTTAAGAAAATCTTAAACAACCGATTATGATAAGTATCCCCAAATTGGAAATCGAGATTTTTTTGAAAATTTCAACATTTTGTACAAACACAATCGGTAGTTTAAAAAAATAATAAACTACCGATTATGATAAGTAGCCCCAAATTGGAATTCGAGATTTTTTCAAAAATTTCAACAATTTGTACAATCACAATCGGTAGTTTAAAAAATTCTTAAACTACCGATTATGATAAGTAGCCCCAAATTGAAAATCGAGATTTTTTTAAAAAATTCAACAATTTGTACAATCACAATCGGTAGTTTAAAAAATTCTTAAA
>JAJJMC010006379.1:1974705-2000832 GCA_023531435.1 Papaver californicum
ATTCTTAAACTACCGATTATGATAAGTAGCCCCAAATTGGAAATCGAAATTTTTTGGAAAACTCCTGGACACTCACAATCGATAGGTTTAAATTTGCACAAACTACCGATTATGATTAGTAGCCCCAAATTGGAAATCCAATTTTTTTGAAAACTCCTGGACACTCTCAATCGGTAGTTAAAATTTTGTACAAACGACCGATTGTCGCTGATTATACATAATCGGTAGTTTAAGTAATTCTTAAACTACCGATTACTGATTAATTTACTCAATCGGTAGTTGTTTCAAACCCGCTAACTACCGATTGTACATGTAAAATTTATAGAACATAACTTGTTAAAAATAAATTGATGACAAATCAAATGATAACTCAAAAAAAGTACATATAATCATCTCAAATCGAAACCTTCAAACCAGAAATGTTAAACACTAAAATAATATCCTTCAATTTAACGATTACAACCTAATTCCTAAGTTTTTTGGTTTTAGGAAGAGGAGCACGAGTAACAGAGGATTCAGGTTCTTCGGCCTGAGAAGCAAGGACATTGGCTCAAGGAGCAGCACTCGTTGAACCGCGAAAACGTTTAGTCTTCTTAGTAGTTACATTCCTCGTCGCCGCCATGATCGTACATGTATCTCCGAACTGGGGAGCATAATCTTCGTTATCAAGGTTAAGGAGGAGGTCTTTATCTCCCCCATTGAGGCACGAACCTACCTTGTTCGACAGAAAATGCAATCCTCTTCTTCTGTTTTTAGGCAATAACAACCAAACGATTATTATCTATAATATTGACTCGTAAAACTAAAATCAAAAGGAAATAACATTACGTACCAGCCTTGCTAAGGCCGACGGGTTGTATTTCAAGAAGGACCTATACTCGTGCACCCTGGTGCTCTTTCCTTTGTCTTCACGGATCACTTTAAGATGATAATTCTCCCGGTACCATACCATATAGGCTGAGGTTATCTCATCACCTCGGTTTACATGTCTCCCCTCGTCGATCATGTAATGCATTCTGTTGTTCCAATCTTCAACAGATGGGTTGGGCGTGTAACCAACTTGGATCGTGTTTTTACCACAAACACTATTTGGAACGTCCAATTTTGAACTTGCCGTGGATGTGAGGCCTAGGTTCTACTTGGACATAACCCATTTTTTGACGTAGGACCCTAGAGGCATTGTAGATTACATATCCTGTTGGATGCCACAAGGGTCCAAAGTACATGGCCAACTCAGACCTTCGTGCTATAGTACCATCAGCTAGCTCTTCCCTATAGGGATCAAAACATACATCTGGGGATGCCATGGAGTCTAGTTTCCTCCTCAAAGAAATCAACTCCTGCTCCTTAAACCTTGAATGGTTGCCCGAAAAGATGTATTTTTTGCTTCGGGTTGTGCCTCTCTCCCAATCCGGCTTCTGTCTTGCCAACTCCAGGGAGGGAAAGTGATCGTAGATCCAAGCCTTATGAACATATCAAACCAAGTATGAGAAAATTGAAAGAGCAAAAGAAGAAAGAATAAATAGCAATCAAACCATCAATGGAGTTACTAAAATACCTACAATAAGCTCACGTTCCCGGCTATTTTGCTAGTCTCCTCCAGGGATGCCTTTCCCATCTCTTCCATCAAAAACGCAAGACATGTCGTTCCCCACGAATAGTCTTGAACTTTCTGGATGGGATCCAAAAGTTATAGCAGGTTGGCGTCAACCCGGTTGCCACTAACATTTGGGAAAATTACGCATCCCAAAACACACAGAAGATATGCAGTTGCTGCAGCTTTGACCTGGTCATCGCTGAACTCTGGGTTGGCCTTCTCTTTATCCAAGGTGCCTCTGAACCTTTCCATTAGATGAACCATACTAAATTGTCTGGTTCTGTATTTAGCGCACCGGTCAAAATCTTGGTTGGAGGTTTGTTGGTCCCAACCAAAGCACTTCTCGGTCAAAACATAAAGCTGGTCCCATCTTAACGACTTCACATAGTCAAACTTGACCGCCTCTCCATGATCCGTCAGACCTAGAATATGCACCACATCATCGGGTGTGATGGTCATCTCTCCCCACGGCATGTGGAAAGTACCGGTCTCCGGATAATACCGCTCCATGAATGACGATATCAACACCCGGTCGTGCTTTAACATGGAGTTTGCGGCGGCCGTAGATAGCCCCGAGTTCTCTATTATTTGCTGGAACCGAACACACTGACCTTCCAACGGCCAGTCGTTCATCTTGTATGGTGCAGCCGTAGGTTTCAGTAGACGGACCGCATTAGAATGGTCCTAATATACAAGACGAATTAAAAACAATTAGAATAAAAGTTAACGAATAAGAAGACAATATGTTCAGTAGAGTAGATTTCTTTGGCCCAAGAATCCCTGTAGCCAAACAATAGACGTCCACCGTCTCTTGGGAGCCCGGGGATTTGACCTTGTTGGGGACCCTTAATCTTCAGAGAGTCGGGGACCTTGTGTCCTCGTCTCTTCCTTGGTTGTTTCTTTGTACCAGTTTCTTCTTCTTTTTGGATAGCATTTGGTCCACCTCCTTCGAAGTGTTGAGCTTTAGGAGCACTTGGTCCTCCTTCTTCGTTTTGGCTAGCGCTCTTTTGTCGTCTAGCACTAGCGGTAACCTTCTTACCGCCTCCAGGACGAGGCCCCGATAGAGTTGGATCATTCCTTTGCTTAGTATGTTTTTCCCTTTTTTGATACAAGATAAAGAACAATTATTTCAGTATATAATCGGTAGACAAAGTAAATAGAACTCAACATATTGTTAACAATCGGTAGGAAAAAAAAATATGTAACCACCGATTGTGTACAATCGGTAGTATAAAAACAAATTAAGCTACCGATTGTGCATAATCGGTAGCACGGGATCTACACTAACTATCGATTGTGCATAAAAAATGGGAACACAAGTCTATGGACACACGCACAATCGGTAGTTACATAAAAAATTTAACTACCGATTATCACTAAATTTGTATCCAGTAGAATAATCGGTAGTTTAGGTGTAAAAAAAACTACCGATTGTGATCGATGTTTTTGAGGATCACTAACCAGCACAATCGGAAGTTAAACACTAAACGAAACTACCGAATATCACTACTTTTGCATCCAGTAGAATAATCGGTAGTTTAGGTCTAAATCTAACTACCGATTGTGATGGGTGCTTTTGAGGTTCATTGAACACTCATAATCGGTAGTTTAAGCCTATAAAAAACTACCGATTATTACAAAAAAACTATACAGAAGAACAATCGGTAGTTTTAACCTAAAGATAACTACCGATTGTGCATGATCTTCATGAGCAGTGAAGAACACTGTCACAATCGGTAGTTTAATACAACCAGGAAACTACTGATTGTGCTACTGCACCTAAAACCCTTGGTATTCTACTCACTAATTCAAGCGATTTAAGCAATATAAACATAAATTATGGTAAACCTCTAACCTTATTGGAGCCATCAACTGCTGGAGAGGCATATTTTCGTATTCGGACTCCGTGTCTACTTCATCCTCATCGCTTTCATCGCTTTGTTCTCGAACAATTTCTCGATCTCTTACTAATTCGTTTAAATACGGCCAATCTGTATTAGGAGGTTGACGACTTGTTTGCTTTTGTCGAGGCATCTTTGGATTGTAGTAAATACGATTAATTGGTTTACGATTATACGATGAATTGGTTTACGATTAATCGGTCGAAGATGAGAAGAAAATGGTGGAAAATCGGTAGTTTGAAGAGTAATCGGTGGTTTTGAAATTGAGAGGAGAAGAAGAGAATCGGAAGTTTGAATGGTGAAAGTGTGAAATAGATTTAGGTTTAGGTTTTATAAATGAAAGGTATTTTGGTAATAATTAGATTAATAAAAGGTTTTATGATAATTTTACATACCCCTAGATTACCCCTTAGCTTCTTCCATTGGATGGCTTTAAAAAAGAAGCCCCTAAATGGTTTTTGTTAGCCCTCAAATTCGCTAGGCGTACAAACTGGTGGGACCTTGTACCCTATGATGCACGCATGATTTACCATCTCATCCGCAAGAATCCCATTGATTCCATTTTCGTACATCCGTATCATCCAATTCAATCCACCAAGTTGGTAATCCCTCATCTTACCTTGAATACCTGTAACATCATCAGTTAAGAATAAATCAACAATTAAAATATTCAATTTCATACGACTTTCAACTTTAATTTGGTGAAGGACATCTTGTTGTTTGCTGCATAATCTCTCAAAAATTTAATTCAGGGTTTGTTTACGTTATTGAAGAATGACAACATTACAGATTTCCATGTATTTGTTATATTCCAAGTACATAGAAAATAAACAATACAGGGAAAGAAGACAATCCAGGTCATTAGTTGCTCTTCCAGCTGCGACAACACTACAGATTTCCATTTGGTAACCAGCTGCGATGAATGTGATGGTTGTGAACTGCGATTACAGATGGTCCAGTAATATGGACGATAGCGCTGCAGAGCTTATGGCAAGGACTGGTGGTGATGGAATGGTGCAAACTGGTGGGTTGCTGCTGTTGGCTTGGTGCAAACTGGTGGACTGCTGCTGTGGACTTGAATAGAACCTGGTGGTGGTGATGCAAGTGACTGGTGGTGGCTGTACGCAGTGGTGTGAAGTGCAGGTGGTGATGGGTGAAAAAAAACTGGTTCGAGAGGAGCTCCTCTCTGTTGGTGACGAATGCAGTCGTGAGAAGTTGTCTTGTGTGTCGAGGGATGTTCTTTTATAGCCCACTGCTTCTTGTTTTGCACTCAAATTCCCTCTGACCCAAGTTTCCTAATCCAATACACGTCTCAAATGTACGCCCTTGATCACCAAAAATCAACGGCAAGAGCTAATGTTCTTCACTGATTTTACGGTTTCAAAACAATCCCAAGTTAATCCAAATACCATAATCCGTGTTCTTCTCAAACTTAAAACCTGTCCTAACCATTCGAAGGTCTCACAGGCATTTATACAAACACATGGTATGCGTTTTGCTAACTGTTAAGGGCTGGATTCTGGCTGCATAATTGAAGCTCCACAACTTAATTCCTTCCCTGCAATATCGAAATGGGGAAGGACCCAAGTCTTCTAATTGATATACAAACATTTAAACATTCAATAACCATTCAATCATCCACAAAGTCTTCGATGTAGTAACACTATTAAACTGGAATCAAACTAAGGAAACAATTTATGTGACATCATAGCTAAAATAAACTGTTTTTGAGACTAAATCATAGTCAACACCTACATATATGGATGATACTGAAACATGATTAATCAGTCATAAATCATGATGAATAAACTGAAAATAAACATGCTTGAACAAACAAATAAACTAACATGATCTTCATTTTCCTAACTTCATTCTCCAAACAGGGTTTCATACCTTGGTGGAACTCCTTTACATTTTAGATTTAAAATACCCTAATGTAAACAGTGAAATGGTGTCTCATATTCCTAAGGATTTCCCATCTATTGATCAGACTCTGCTGTTCTGTATCATATGCATCGTCTAATATAGTCAGAACCTGTAAAATTCATCAAAGGGAGTTCAAGTAACATTCAAAAGTGTATCGTAAAAAATTAGCTTTCCACACACGACTATTATATTTTTATGTATTTGCAGACACCCTCAAATGAAATTAGAAATCAAAAAACGGAATCTAACAAAATTAGGGGAAATTGGAGCAAATTAACTAAAGAGAGATTGAGATAAAAAGAAGGTAAAAAGGAAAAAAAAACTTACAAAAATTAGAGGTAACTTGTTTTCTATAAAATTGGTTCTTGGTGTTTGATTCACTACAAACTCTTCTTTGATCCCCATTGATATAAAATGAGAAACGGCCTCGGACCGAGCCGAATTTGAAGTGCTTCCCTGTGACATAAAGTCAATAAAAGCTCCATCAATCAATATATATAACATGGTTCCAAGGCCTAACTAAGCAAATAAAAAAACCATGTATTACCCACCATTTCCGCAACACGATCCAATTAAAGTTTCTGCACCACAATTGCAATCGAAATGTTACAAAAAAAAAGAAATTCATAGAAGAAACCAAACCACAAATCAAAATCTAACCAAGTATACTCATCAAGGAACAGAATGAGCGGTAAACTCATCAAGCATACACAATTGCTAATCAAGCGTACAAATTAGTCAAGTCAGTAAACCTGACCAGGCCCCTTCAGATGAACACTAACAACCCATTTCTAGACTAATCAATGAAACCCCAAATAAGAAAACAATCAAGTTTCAGGAACAAACACGGATTTTATAAATTCTTTCTATAGTACAACAATGTAAGCATAATAAACCAAAATATGATATGAATAATAGATTAGTAGCTCTTCAATTTTTAAATCACTGGACCATAAAATAAATGTGAATAAAAATTAAGTAGGGCATTACAATCTAGACATGGGATGTGGACTGGAAATACTCCAAGAAGCACCAAGAAAAAGTAGGGCAACTTAACAGTAATCAATTTAGATTTACACCTTTGCATTTTAAGATGCAGCCCTCATGCCAAACATACAGAAATACTTTGCCTGCTACAGTTTCTTTTCTAGTTGGCACATAAACAATAGTTGGGCCCCCATCTGAAGGCTCTTCCAGAAGTTTCAGTCTGTCCTGCGGGTTGGTTGGAGGATCATTTATCTTAGATGGATTCTGAATATCCATATTCTTAGATGAAATACCACCATTAAATTCACCACAAGCAACTACAAAACATGGACATGTATGAATCTGCTGCATAGTATGACATATCCAGCTTAAGCATATATATGTGAGAATCAAATATTTGTAAGTTAGTGGGAGCAAAAGAAAACTTACGAAATGCCATGATAGTTCCAACGGTTTTCTACAACTCAAACCTGCACACCCAAACAAATTCAAGAATAATCAACAAAAACCAAACCTTTCTAAGAAAATTACAGATATTTTGTAGATTCACCTCAAAAAGCATAACAAAGTTAAAACGAAGATAGCCCCTTACTATTTCAAAGATTATTAACAGTTCACACATATAGACATCCTGATTTTTCAAGCAAAAGTAGAAACCATAATCTGGAGAAAAGAGATGTTACCTTGGAAAAAATTGAATATTTCCTCAATATGTGCAGGCGGAAGATAAAAGATTACAAACCGAGAGAGGGGTTGGAACTTTTTAGATGTTGAGAAGATTTCCTCCACCTGGTTCTTCGCCCGTGAAATCTTGGACAGTCATTTCATTATAAAAAAACAGCACACAAATAATGAATTAGAAAGAAAGAGAGATAGATAGAGATTGACTTGGAGTTGATAAATCTAAGACTTATCTGCGGATAAATATACAAACAGATCTTCTAGATTCTCTTCTTCTTATTATTTCTGAATTTGGTGTTGTTTTTTTGTTGCAGGGGAGAAAAAAGGCTACGGATTTTTGCCAATATAGGCTAATAAGTAATCATGGGGAATGAAGGAAATAAAAAAAATGAAAAATGAGTTGATTTGTTTAACCTGTGGATCGGGAATGGGTTTTCTTTTCTCGACATATCGATAAGGATCTGATGATGATGCTGAAGCTGCAGCTAAAGCAGCTCTTTCCTAACGAATGCGAGATTATATCTCTCATGATGACCAATTGAATTAGCATATAATAAGAACAACTGATGTGTCATTACCTCTTCTAAAAAATAGCTTTAGAATCATGAAATTACCTTCTTGACTGGTAGATGTTATACGGTATGAGGATACAGCTCTTCCCTGTCTTCTAATATCAGTCAAACGGGCATTTGTAGCTTGATTGTGATATGATCTCTCTCAAGATCAGAAATTGAGTAATGGAAGTAGGGAGAATTTGGAAGAAAAGATGAAATCAAGAACCGGAGAAAAGTAATTTTATTAATATTGATCAAAAGTGTTTGTTACAAATGATTCATCGGGTACTTATACTCGGTTTCTACTCTTAAGCTAACTAATCCTAACAGAATTATGCAAATGACCAATGTGAGACTAACACGCGTCTCAATTAAGCTAACTAACAACTATCAATACTATCTACATCCTCTTATTGACTCCTGACCACCAGTATTGCTGGGGCACTCTTCTGGCTAACCTTCAGCATCATAACAATACCCCTTTCTCAAAATTTTCCTTGTCCTCAAGGATTTTAACATAGAGAACTCTGACTGAATACTGGGAACTGCTGCTGGAGAGTGCAGGAATCCTCCCAAGTTGCACTCTCCTCATTCTGGCACTTCCACTGAGTCAATACTTTCTTGCGCACAGTCCTGATACCCTCCTTATTTCTTTGGAATACCAGTTTACTACCAAGAACTTTGAGTGGTTCATGCTGCTGTTGAATATCTGACAAAGGAAGTTGCTGGCTGGTCTGAACTGTCCCTCCCAACTGTCTTTTGAGATAACTAACATGAAATACTAGGTGTAACTTACTATTTGGTGGTAAAAGTAATTTGTAGGCTACCTGTCCTACACTCTGTATGATCTGATAAGGACCAAAAAACTTTGGCAACAGTTTGTGAAAAGAGTGTTGAGCCAATGAATGCATCTGATATGGTACCAATCTCAAATATACCATATCTCCAACTTCAAATTCCCTCTCACTCCTTTAATCTACCTGGGACTTCATCCTTTGTTGTGCCAATTGTAAGTTAGATCTCAGAAGTTGAAGAATTTGATCTCTAGAATTCAAATTCTCTTCAACTGTTTCAACCTTGGCTGTTCCCACTTCATGAGCTGTAATAAGAGGTGGTGGGTACCCATATATAATTTGAAATGGATTCAATTTTGATGTTGTGTGATAGGCTGTGTTGTAGCTCCACTCTGCCCATGCCAGCCACTTAGCCCATTTTTGTGGAGCATATGAAGAAAAACATCTAAGATAATTTTCAATCCACCTATTCACCACCTCAGTCTAGCCATCTGTATGTGGATGATACCCAGAGCTCATAGCCAACTTAGACCCATTTAGCCTAAAAAATTCCTTCCAGAATTGGCTCAGAAATATGGGATCTCTATCACTGACAATTGAGGTTGGCATTTCATGCAACTTGAACACATTGTCAACAAAGACTTGAGCCACCTTAGCAGCTATATATGGATGAGCCATTGCCATGAAATGTGCATATTTTGATAGGCTGTCTACCACAACAAAGATTACAAATTTGTTGCTGGATCTTGGCAGGCCAACTATAAAATCCATACTTATTGCAGTCCATACCTTCTCAGGTATTGGCAGGGGATTTAACAACCCAGGAGGAGAACAATTCTCATTCTTATGCTGCTGACATATAGAACACTCAGAAACATATTGCTTGATGTCACTCTTCATTCCAATCCAATAAAATGACCTTTTCACTCTTTGAGTAGTCCTAAGCACTCCATTATGCCCAGAAACTGGACTGGCATGCATTTCCTCCAGAATCTTCTTCCTCCACTCAGAAGTAGGACTCAAAACTATTTTATCCTTATATCTCAATAAACCATTCATATAACTGTAATGTTTGGAGGGAAATGTACCTGATGACAGATATGTCTTCACAATATCCATGATGTAAGCTTCCTTCTCCAAATGACTGCGCAATTCATCCAACCAACTGTGATAAGGATAAGAAAGGGCCAGTAATTCAGGAGCAGAATCAATTGAACACCTCTTAGACAATGCATCTGCAGCTTTGTTGTCACTACCTTTCTTGTATATGATTTCATAATCATAACCTATCAGTTTTTACCCACCCACTTCCTCTGGAAGGATGTTAGCTTTCTGACTTAGGAAGTATTTCAAGCTGTTATGATCTGTCTGTATAACAAAGTGCTTCCCTTGCAAGTAATGCTCCCATTTTTTAATTGCATGCACAATTGCCAATAGTTCTTTTTCATAAACTGATAGAGCTGCATTCTTAACTCCTAGAGATTGGCTAAAGAAAGTTATTGGTCTTTGGTCATGCTGTAGAACTGCACCTATCCCATTATCAGAAGCATCACACTCAATCACAAATGGTCTGGAGAAATCTGGAAGAACCAGCACTTGTGGAATGACCATAATTTGCTTTAATTGTGTGAATGCTTCTTTGGCTGCTGGAGTCCACAGTAAATTATTCTTTTTGGCTAGGTAAACAGTGGTTGGCATATCTTGCCATACCCTGGAATATATTTCCTGTAATATCCAGTAATACCCAGGAACCCTCTCAATTGCTTAAGAGTAGTGGGAAGTGGCCAATCTTGCACCACTCTTAGCTTCTCTGGATCTGGAGCTACCCCATTTTGAGATACAATATGGCCTAAGTACTGAATTTCTCTTACTCCTAACTCACATTTAGATTTCTTCAAGAATAGTTGTTGAGAGTTCAACACCTTAAAAGCTAATTTGAGGTGTGCCAAATGTTCATCCCAGCTCTTGCTGTAACTTAGGATGTCATCAAAGAAGACTAAGATAAATTTCCTCAAATAAGGCTTGAATATCTCGTTCATCAAGCTATGGAAGGTGGCAGGAGCATTAGTGAGTCCAAATAGCATCACTAAGAACTCATATAGCCCTTCATGATTTCTAAACTTGTCTTATGCACATCATTTGGAGACATCCTTACTTGATGATAGCCAGACCTTACATCCTACTTAGAAAAAACTATAGCTCCAAAGAGATCATCCAGTAAATCATCAATTAGTGGAATATGATAGTTATTTCTGATAGTCTTGTTGTTAAGGTCTCTATAATCCATGCACATTCTCCATGAGCCATCCTTCTTCTTAACCAAAAGAACTGGAGAAGCAAATGGACTTTGGCTTGTTCTGATAAAGCCTGATCCCAAGAGATCCTTCAATGCCTCTTCAATCTCTGACTTTTGCAAGGGTCCGTACCTATAAGGTTTCTTATTCACTGGTTTGGATCCTGGTAGAAGAGGAATGCTATGATCACATGTCCTAGCAGGGGGTAAAGTCTTAGGAACTGAGAACAAATTCTCATTTTCTTGCAATATCTAGAGGAGTTCCATAAGTTCCTGAGAAGTTAAATGTGTGAAACTGTTGTTGTCATTCTTTTCTTCTAGAGAATAGATGACATAGGCAAACTTAGTTATTTCCAGCATCTTCTCTATTTATTTCACTGTAGCCACATCAGCGTATGGAGTTGGTGCCTGCATTTGCTCCAGTATATATATGTGTCCATGCAATTTGAACTCCAGAGTTAGGTTGATAAAGTCCCAAGTAAGCTTACCCAAAGTGGATAGCCATTGAACTCCAGTACAACATCACAACCTCCCAAAGGAAGGACTTGCAAATCAACCTGCTCCTTATATTTCCCAATTCAAGTGGTAATCCCTTGAATAATCCTCCACCTTTGATGGTACTTCCATCAGCAACCATCACCTTCAAAGAATTCTCACAATGTGGTGTCCAATTCAACTTTTTAATAAGCCTGGAGTCCACAAAGTTGTGAGTACTGCCAGAATCCAAAAGAACTTTTACCTATACTCCTTTAAGTCTTCCACTAACCTTCATAGTCTTAGTTGTAGGTTGATGTTCAGCTCCAAACATGGCACATTCACTTAGTTGAATGGAAGATATAGAAGCATCCTCAGTAGTATTATGTTTCATCTCCATATTCTCTTCTTCTGGCACATCCTCAACCAAATCAAGAACTAATGCTTGAGTCTGGACAAATTTAGATGATCTCTCCTTACACGTATGTCCCTTGAACCACTTCCCATTGCAATAGTAACACAGATTATTCAATGTTCTATCAGTAACTGTAGAAGGAGAAATTTTCTTATATTCAATTCTAGGTAAGATCTTTGCTGGATCTGTGTGTGTTGAAGGTTGGAACTGATTGTACATCCTATTTTGTGTTCTTGGATTATATGTATTTAAGGCTTTGATTTTTGTATCTAATTGTGCACCATATGATATAGCTTCATGTATTGTTTCCGGTTTTAGCAGTTGGACATCAAATTTCAACTCATCCTTGAGGCCTCCAATGAAACATCTCTTGAGAGCTTCTTGAGAAATGCCAGTAGTTCTTATTGCAAATTTACGAAAAGAAGAGACATAGTCAGAGTAGTTACCTGTCTGCCTTAACTTGAACAATGAAGAAGTAAAATCCACATAGTCAGCAGGGCCAAACTCTTTACAGAGATCTACCACAAATGTTTCCCATGTTGGATTCAAGTTATCATATCCCTGCCAAATAAACCATTGTAGAGCTTCCCCTTCCAATTGAAATGAAGCTGTGACAACCTTCTGAGCCACATGCACTTCATAAAATCTAAAATATTGCTCTACTTTGTAGATCCAAAGCATTGGATCATCACCTTTGTTGAATTTTGGTAAATCCATTCTAGTTTGATTCAAGATTCTTCCAGATGCATTATTGTTCATTCTCTGGCAGTGATTTCCACCTGCATCTGTGCTCTCTACTCCTTCTGGTTGTGAGAGATTCTCACATCTATTTTGATTGTTTCCAATGTTAGCTCTCATTTCCTGCATGAATTTGTTCATCTGTGTGCTCATGCTGTTGATTTGATCAGAAAAGTCATCCATTTTATGAGTAAGACCATCCATTCTGTTTGTAACAGCATTGAGATCAAGAGATAAACGAGAGATGCGTTCATTGACACTGGAAACTTCATTTGTGAATATATTGTTTCTCTCTTCCAGATTGGAAATCCTAGATGCATGATTCGTTATGATTTCAAGCAATCTGTTAACAATTTGATGTTGTATTTGTCTGTTCAAGATTTACAGGCTATGATACCAATTGATATGATCTCTCTCAAGATCAGAAATTGAGTAATGGATGTAGGGAGAATTTGGAAGAAAAGATGAAATCAAGAACTGGAGAAAAGTAATTTTATTAATATTGATCAAAAGTGTTTGTTACAAATGATTCATCGGGTACTTATACTCGGTTTCTACTCTTAAGCTAACTAATCCTAACAGAATTAAGCAAATGACCAATGTGAGACTAACACGTGTCTCAATTAAGCTAACTAACAACTACCAGTACTATCTGCATCCTCTTATTGACTCCTGACCACCAGTACTGCTCGGGCACTCTTCTGGCTAACCTTCAACATCATAACAGATTGCCTGGACACAGAAAGTGTGAGGTTAAGAATAAACCCAAATCAAAACCCTAAGTGCATATAAAATCCTCATAATAAACCTAATATCTACTATATTAAGTAATCTTAATCAAAACAGTAAATACACATAAAATCCTAATCCTAGAAATACTGATCAGAAATTAAAACAACCTATAGATCTGAAATCGTTACCTTGCTTAAAACCCTAATTTCATTGGCTTTTACGGGTGATTGAGTTTTCTTAAATTGTCACTGAAAAGAAAAAGGACACAACTTTTGGGATTAAACAACCACCAAGAACACCGAAGCTGAACCAAATCTTGAAGAGGAAAACTTACAGAGTGAACAAAAGATCATCCATGAAATATTCATCTTCACCCGATCAATGTAACCTCCAATTAAAGCAATGGAACAACTGGAACATGGACTTTTTGCGGAAAAAAGAAAATGCACTAATATACTTACTTTGAAAAAAAATGCTCCTGACATTAAATGAAATTCATTTAGACAGGGAATAAATTGGAGTTAACACTTCAAGATGTAATACAAACAGTAAGAGGCCGAAAGAGTCGTGAAAATTAAACACTGGAATTGAACCACAACCGTTGATTTATAATAACTCTTAAATATTTTTTAATCCTGACCACTCTTTATATATTCCTTCTGAAAATAAATCCTAATCACTCTTTATACATACCATAGATAGATCTCATCCCTCCTTCTCAAAATAGATATCAACTGCTTTTTATCTTTCCCCAAATAAAATCCTGACCGTCCTTTATACCTACGTTCTTTTTTATATTATTGATTCCTGATCAACATGGTTTCTATTTTTCTAAGATTGTGCTATTTATGATTTTCTTATGATTTTTGTATCATACACTAAACAAAATATTAAACTCTCTTTTTGTACAAAGATATCTTGGGTCTTTTTTTTCGTATTAAAATTTGGGTTACCTGATATTTGGAATCGATAAAATTGTTGATTTTGTAAAACCATTGGTTTGACACCTAATCGATTATGAAACGGTTTGGCACGGTTTCGAATACCTAAAAATTGTTTCCCTTGGTTTCGCTTCTGGTTTAGCACAAAACCGTACCGTGTACAACCCGAGGTAGAATGCAGCGTTAAAAAGGGTTCCAAACAAGTCTATTGACGATGGGCACTGTGAGACTTGATGTTTCATCTTAAACCACAAGATTGACGGTCGTAAAAGAACATCAAGTTATTAATCGTTTCAAAACCGTCAGTTTAAAACTTCGTGCCGAACTTCAAGAGACTTGAGGTTGGATTCCAAGCTATCTTCCACAAGACCTTGGAATTCAGCTTGGACAAACCCTATAGTTGCTAAAAATCTAGCTACCACACCCAAGTAAGGATAAATTCATTACTAAGCCAAAACACAAGTAATAAGACAATAATTTGTAGAAGAGATGATTTCATATATAAAGGAATGAAAGCCCATGGACCCTTGACATAAAGGTTAAGTGTCATATTTATAGACTTCCTGGAGACATACCGTTCAGATGATATGTTGTTACAAAGCTAGTCGACACAGTCGGTTACAAGTGTACTCCTCTGGTGCTATGTCCTTTGGAGCCTATGTCCTGTTGATATCTAGCTACAATCGGAACCCCTAAGCGGAGCTTACCGTACTTGGTCAACACCTAGGGGTGACTAAATGCCTAAGCTAGGTATTTTGTGGCCATATTTTACAAAAACAAACAAAAAAAAAAAATCAATTTTACCATTTTGGAAATTTTAAAGGGACGAAGCCTTTGATGTTGACGTCTTGTTGCCGGTTTTGTGTCTTCTTAAAGCTTTTCATGTCTTCATTTCTTGGTCTTGGTAATTTAACGAGTTTCATCAACCATTGCATTGATTAAAAATAATCCTAGTAGGGGTAATTCTATCTTATTTCTTCTCCTTAGATAAATCTTTCAAGGTCGTTCTCGACTATCTTTTGTTTGATCTATCTGGATTCCGATCTCGATCTTGGATGATTTTTCACTTTGATAGCTGTTATGAGTGTTTATTTATACGTTT
Source organism: Papaver californicum (assembly GCA_023531435.1). NCBI lineage: Eukaryota > Viridiplantae > Streptophyta > Magnoliopsida > Ranunculales > Papaveraceae > Papaver > Papaver californicum. The sequence goes on from JAJJMC010006379.1 coordinate 1,989,841, forward strand.
TCGTCGCGATCCCTTGAGGTTGTCTTGTTTTCTTCGGTTTATTCCCTATTCTTCCTTTTTTTTTTAAAGAACCACAATTCTAATTAGGGTATATTTATCTTGCAGATGAAGTAGACAGAATCCTTACTGGTGCTGATGGAGAGAAGCGATCTTCTTTTTATAGCTCGTCTTCTGAAGAATCCTCCGACGCCTAGATTATGTTCTGCTTTTCTTATTTTGGAGACACGTCAGGTATCCTAATGTGGACCTGGTTTCGTTTTTAAAGCGTTGAGTGTTCCACAGATCTCTTATGAAATCCTTCATAACTTTAGCCATAGTCCGGATGTCAATATAATTACTTTAGGGAAAGTCCGAGCAGGTTTACCAATTCCTTTGTATGACTTGGAAGACCCGTTCAGCTTTTTTTCTCTTGTGTGTCACAAAGTTATACGGTCTCCTGCGCAGTATAATTCCCATTTTTGGCGGCTAATTAAATTTCGTTCGGAGCTGAGGAAGTTTTATGCGGATGTAATGTTACTCATAGTTGAGCATTTTAATGCTACTTATCGTGACCGGTTGGGCTGATTTTCTGAATTTAGTGTTGACCTCGAACTGTGTCGTCGTAGTATGATTTTTGAGCCTATAGTATGATATTGAACGGTTGTAATTTGAGGGTTGCTCCGGGGACAACTGGTTAGATTAGGCTATCGTTGTTCTTGGTTCGTCGATATACGGATACAAAGGTTATTTTGTGCGTACCTCCTTTGATGTCGGAATATCAACGTTTTTTCTTGAAAAGAGGATCAAACGTCTGAAGATGTCATGTGGTCTTCGTCTTTCGCTTCCTGATCCAAATAAGTCCTTGTGTAACATCTTGTCTCCCTGTTTTCTTCTGTATCCCTTAATACTTGTCGTTCATGAGGAATGATATGAAATAAACTACAATAGACTGTATTGTAGGAGGGTCGTTACCACTAGGTCCTCGTCCATTCTGAATGATCTTCCGGGTGTTTTTATCGATGCTTTTGTCGCTCATTCGGGCTCTTTTTATCTATGATTTTCTATTATCTCCTTGTGTCCTTAAAGAAGATTTTGACTCTTTTAGTAATCATTTTCTTATTCACTTTGTCCTCCAGGTGTTTTACCTTCAATGGTGTTTGAAATTTTGAAAATTGAACTGCCCTAATTCATATCTAGGTCCTTTAGAGTTTAGATAACGCACTAACAATTCTCTACAGACCCTAAATTATAGATATGGAAAATTTGGCTGGGCGAAATTCTAAGTCGTGGTATTCAAACTAAACATGATTTATCAAAATTTCAAATTTCAGTTTTGGTTCTAAACTAAATTTGAGATTTGAACTGAGATATTTTATTTTTTATGTTGAATAGAGAAAACGATTAAAGGAAATGATTTGACCAACCAGTTGTATAATAATGCTTAAAAACTAAGTCGAGGATGTTATATTTCAGGAGGAAAAAAAACTAAGCCGCGTAGAAAAAATAAAAAAGAGTAAAGTTTTCATAGACAAATGTTTATCGTAGCCTGCTAAAAGTATAAGAATTCGAGAGATCAAATCGCACAAAACTCACATTAAACCAAAAAATGGCCGTTCGAGCCTTACTTCAGTCACAAGGGAGGAGAAGGGTTGATCTTAGGAAGGGAAACAGAGAAAGAGTGAGATCATAGCATGATGTGTTTTGTAGTGTATTTTCATTGAATTATGATATATAGAGTTCTTGAACGTTTTTGCTGTAAAACTACTCTATCAAGGTTTCTCTGTGTAAGAATGGGAAGAAGTTGAGCTTGAGAGAAGGCTTCTCTGAGTAAGACTGGGAGGAAGCTGATCCTGAGAGAAGTTAGAGATAAGACTTATCAGTCTAAGTCTGTTCTCGTGAATAGGTTGAGTAACATATTTATAATAGTTGTAGCATACACTAATCTCGTAAGTGGTCGAAGTTATGAAAGGGTAGAAGAGTAGAGACTATGGAGAACGTGGTGATGTCATGTCTGCAATATAAGGAAGACTGAAAGTTACACGTCCACTACTCCCTTCACTCATTTAAATGTTCACACGACTTAGTTACTTTCCCATCGTGAGTGTATTGCTACATCGCACTTGTTGTAGACCGCCATACTAAAACCCTAGTGAATATCCCCCCATGTGACGTATTTGAAATCTCTTGGAAAATCAATAGTAGAGTTTGTGTACTGCTACTATTATTGGTTAAGTTATAATAATGACTTACCTAATTTGTGAGGAAAATGCTAAGTTCACTACTTAGTTAAGTTGACTGACTAGCGTCAATTCTAGTAAAAATAGTAAGTTTAACAACGACTTAAATTTTAGTAAGTCGGAGAGTAGACTATTGATGTTATTGAGCGTTGAGCTCTTATGATGCCGTTCGTGGGCATTTGAGTAAGTTGGGTACTCAGTACTAATATGAATCACCATATGTTTTCTTTTTAAGTAAGCTCGGCCGAGAGACTCACTTGTTGAACATATGTGACTCAAGGCATCAAGGAGGTAGCTCAGACTTGAGATACGTGTACATGAGCAAGATGGAGAACTTGGTATTGCACCAAGAATAAAAAGCAAATGGCAATGCTAAGCAAGGTAAGGTCACTGGCCTTGCGCTAGTGACAAGAAAGTAGTATTACACTGCATTAGGCCAGTGTTGTAATAAGTATAAGCAATTGCACTATGCTAGTGCTAGGGGATTGGCATTGGCATTAGGCAAGCACCATTGGACAGGGTGGCACCAACAATAGGATGGCGTTGTGTAAAAATAGTATCTCCAGCACTAGGATGGCGATGGGGCTAGGTTGGCACTTGCCTAGGCCAGCTTCGTGATCAGTAGGTTAGCACTATTAGGATGGCGTTGTGGTTGGAATTAACAAGCTCCACGAACAGGCCAGAACTAGCCTTGGCTTTGTCAGTTGATAGGCCTAAAACCTATTGTGACAATCGCACAACGTCTACAAAATAGAAGAGGCAAATACGGTTCGTTCCCACAAGGCTTAGCCCATTAAATCATTTCATTTCCTCCATTTTACCAATATAATTCCGCATTTTAGTCCATCGAGCTTTATTTCCTAAAAACTGCAAAAAAAATAACCAAACTTATCAAATACGGAGTATGTACAAAAAAGAGAACTAATAAATATACATTTGGGTAGTAAATATATAAGAATTAAGCCCTTATCACACCCCCAAACTTATATTTTGCTAGTCCTCGAGCAAAACTAAAAATAAAAATTAATCTAAAAAATAAAAATCCTAACTCACTTTCGCAGGCATCGTGATTGCATTTAGCATGTATAACAAGCATTTAAACCCCTAGGTGGCCCTAGTGGACGAGTTTTGTCTCGTGAGGGTTTACAAGAGATATAACCACAAAACATTTACTCCAAATTTTAGCTACTTGTGAACGATTGAGGGTAGACACTAAACATGCTATTTAGTTGGCTACTAAATTCTTTGGCTATGGGAAGAATTACCCTGTTTTGAATCCAATTGTCGTACACGATTTTGCACTCAAGCGTACTAAAATTCATATATAAGAAAACAAAACATATAGTCGTACAATGGACCACGATACTCGGAATTTAACAAACCACAATTACATGAATAGATTAAGAAGATGGATATGGAGATAGAAATGTGCGTATGTTGACTAAGGTGAACGGTGTTTCCCATAATATCTATATGAACGTCATGTCAAGATGAACCCTAATGGATTGAGATACGCACCCACTGGTCTGAATCCTAATTCTAGTATCAACTCAATTGGTATATACAAGGGCTCCAGCATTCGATTTATTTATTTATTTATATTAAATTTTTTTTACTTTTTTTTATGAATGTATCGACAACATGATTAGATCATTTGAATCCAAGTGCATGATCATTTTCAGCAGATTACATGATAGTTCTCATGAATCCTGCGTTGCACGCTGCTTAGGCGATGGAGACAGGGAGAACACACATATTGTTATTCAAGTGTCAACACTCGATTTTTTTTATTTGTCAAGTTCAATTAAAATAATGGGGCTTGATCTCAATCACTCTACTTCATCCTAACGGCGACAACAAGGCGATACTTGTGCCCCACCAAATCTCTTTGAGAAACACATAAAGTTGTAAAAATAAAAACAGAACGTGATATGGTGACGACTATCATGTTATTTATAACACTTGAGCTTTGTCTTTCTTATGAATAGACCATTTAATTGGGTCCCTCAACTCCTACATCCAAGAGGTTTGTTTTCATCTACTTAGAATGGTTAGTGTCATCCTGAATTATTCATAAGTTTCTATTTTGGAGTTTTTGGTACAACTAAAAAAAATTAAAAAAATTCCCTTACCCCAAAACCTAAACTGAACATAGTACTCGATGTTCTAAAGATAAATGAATGAGAGCATGAATAAAGATTAATAATAAAAATAGTAAAGATATAGGGAGATATTACCAGCACAGTGTACCAGAAGCATATGGGTTGCCTCCTATAGAGCGTTAAGTTTAAAGTCTTCAGCCAGACCAAAAAAGGATTAGTCACAATTTACGAATCATATTAAAATAATTGAAATAATATGGATCCTTGAAGTCAATTGTATTTGAATCAAAAAGTTGACCACAAGTAATATACGAAATTGGTGGTCATTCTTAGAAAAATGTGCCAATTCTAATTTCCTAAAATATTCGGTTTTAGTTCCAAAATCTAAGAACTGACACATTTGAAGTTGAAACATTCTCATATTTGGTAAATAAAATATTGGTAGGACAACAAAATCAATCATGGTATCATGGACCGGGTAAACCAAATCAACAGGATGATGGGTTTCTAACACCTGAATTTCATTTTGGACACAATCAAATTAAAGAAAACATGTATGAAAGATAATCACGTAATATGGTCGAGGCACAAACGTCAAGTCCCAAGTGGGGGACTATTTTAAGAGTCGGGGAGAATAATATTCACACCCGAACCTAGAGTGGTCAATGTCATTGGACAAACTAGTCATAATTTCCTTAATTTTAAATTATCAGATTTAGAAAAATTGTCAATTATTTTATCTAGGTTATCATCAGGTAGGGTACCTTCACTCACAATTAAATTCTCTATGAGTCTATCATCTTCGTTTGAGACTATTGTCTTTGAATCGTTGGACTCTAAAACACTAATATCGGGATAAACTCGTTCATCTAAACCATCATCGTCTTCATAACAACAAGAAAATATTTCACCGTCTATAACAGTGGTATCTCTAGTTAAATCCTCTTCCTCTTGAACACTGGCTTCATATAATTCAGAAAACACGAGTTTTCTAGAAGCCTCTTGCTCATATCTGTCATCAAAGGGTGCTATTCAATAATGCCTATCTAGGTAAATAATTATTAATATTATTAGGATTGGAACTAGAAACATCATTATTATCATGAAGCTCGGTTGTTGTAAAAAATTTCTGGTCATTATGACTACGGATTTCAAATTCTTCATCAATATTATCTCCATCATCATAATAATATGAAGATGATTAAATCTTATCTAAATAAGTAGTTTGTTCAACTCTTACCTTATCCTCTAGATTAGGTAAATATTTATCATTGTTATCAAGGGTAAAATTGGAAACACTGTTTTGGCAATTAAATTCACTTAGAGCAATATTATTAGCTGACCGTTCTTCTTCCATTTCTCGAAAGGTCTCATAAGTTTGTTCCCACGTTTTGTTACTCCTATGTGAATTTTCAGTCAACTGCTTGAGTGAATCTTCTAAAGAAAGACCAGCATCATAAGAAATGTTAGGTATCAACTGTTTAATTAAATCCTCCAAAGAAGGAGAACAAACATTTTGCTAAGTATGATATTGCTCATTTACCCGTTCTTATGATTGGTGAGTGTGTAAATAGTAAGTGGGATCACTATGGTCTGAACCATAACCTCCAGAGGGTTGGTAATGGTCCCAAGTACTATCCACATTATGGTCATAGTAAGGATATTGTCCATTTTGAAATTCAGGTCGATAAGCATTGTATTGGTCCTCATAATACCAGTTCGACATTTTTTTTGTACAAATGCAAATACAAGGTTGACTAAAATAGGTAAGCTCAGCTTACCTTAGCAAAATATATCTACAGTCACAGACTGGTCAAAGGTACGAGGCTAAGGCTTGTGGAATTTCAGCTGGTAACTCCCATCAGGCCATCGACATGGGTTCAACTTACTTTTCCACGGGTTTTCCTAAAATCGGTAGTCTGACGATGCAATTGGTGTGTGCATAGTGTTTTTTTTTTATGCTAAAAATAAAGAAGATAATAAAAAAATAATTTTTTTTAACTAAATAAAGAAAATAACCATAATTTACTTATTTACAAGGAAACAAAATAAAATCTAGATAATCAAATTATTTCCTAAGAGAAATATTTACAAAAATCTAAAAGAAAAAATAAAAATTGGGATTATTTCACTTACTTTTTTGTAGGTAAATTCTATTCCACAAATAAATGCCAAATATTATCTGCACACCAAGAATAAAAAAATACCCAGAGTAAAATCTAAGAAATAAAATAAATCCTTATTAACCTAATTAGCACAAAAATTATAAATAACCAAAAATAATAATTCCCAATCCCTGGCAACGGCGCCAAAAATTGATAAGCCTTAAACTTATGGTCGCAATTGCACGACGTCTACAAAATAGAAGCGGCAAATACGATTTGTTCCCACAAGGATTGGTAACATTATTTCTAGCTATTAAACAAATTAGAGCTAAAAACAAATTAAAAGACGAAATAAAAAATATTAATTAAATCTAATAAAACTAAATACTATCGTAAAAACCTAGGGTTTCCGATTCCACCAAATTAAATATGCAAATCACTCATTCATCTTCTAAAAATATTATATTATAACTCAAGACAATATCGAAACCAATCTCATATCTCACAATATATTATGGTTAAAATAATAATTACAACCTTTGTTGTAGATCAAAATTATATAACTTCCTGCGCTTATTAAAGATCAATAGCCGAAGACTACTCAAAACCAATAAAGAACAAAGCTTACTATGAAGAGAAGTTAATAAAACAATTAAACCCAAAAGATTAATTTATTAGAAAATACTTGAATTATTTACATCATAGAATTGGCTTCATCTTCAACCCCAGTAGAGAGTTTACTCACCCATTATAAAATAGAGAATAACTAAAAGTACCAAGAAGAAAGAAAATGAAAACTCTTAAACTAATTTAATTACCGGGTGTCGGGTCCCACTTTTTCCATTTGCTTCCACCAGTATTTGTATAGTTTTCAAAGGAAACCATTTTCCTTTTCCATTTCCACTACCACATCATCATCCAATCAAAATATGCCACGTGTCCAATAATATAAAATTCTCCAATCAAAATGTGTCATGCGTCAAATAATGTAAGCCATATGCAGTTAGAATTTGGGAAATATATTATTCTTTATTAATTCCAACCATAAAGAATAATATTTTTCCATAATCTTTATTTTGTTTATTTTCTTCATTAAACCAAATATCTTATCATAATTAATATCTTGCAAATGGTCTCCACACTTTCAACACACAATGTGGCATGCTTACCACACTCCCATATCCAAGTAATTGGTCCAATGAAATAATCTTCATGTTTTTCCTTTCGGGATTAGCCCGTTAAATCACTTCATTTCCTCCATTTTACCAACAAAATTCCGTTTTTTAGTCCACCGAGCTTTATTTCCTAAAACTGCAAAAAAAAAAAACTTATCAAATATGTACAAAAAGGAGAACTAATAAATATAAATTTGAGTAGTAAATTTGTAAGAATTAAGCACTTATCATCGGTGGAGGGTTGGGTCGGGCACCTCGTGTTCTCTGATATTTTCATTTGGTACTGGGTGTTTGCATTTGGTGGCATGAACACTTCCATTTGTGTGAGCATCAAACTGGTATTTTCATCGAATCACGATAACAAAGTCATTATTGGTACATGATGTCAAGGAGCTTAGCTGTTGGTGAGAATCTCATTTTTTTAGGAGCTCGCTTGTTGGTGAAGGTCTTATTTGATTAATGACATTCATCGTAGATAATGGTCGATGTCATAAATGTAGATAATGGCTAATAGTATTATTCGTAAAAAATATCCGGTGGAATTATCTCAAATATTTTCCTATGGAATTATTACGAATCCATATGGCTCGACTGAGAGCAGATATGAATATGCTTAGTAATTCATTCTAGCGAATGAGTATACAGTTGATCAGTAGACTTCAAGTGCTGAAAGTCTAGAACATTTGTATTGTGAATAGTAAATCAGTATTCCTCAATGAGAGTTTACATATTGATATATATATATATAACGATTTTAAGGAATTCAGCTGTGGAACTGTTGCAACTTGGAATAGGTTCAATGTTGTTTTACAATAGTGGGAATTCATCTGGGAGCTCAATTTTCAATATATATCATCAGAGAATATATGGGGAGTATTGCAGCAAGCGTCAATAATATTCTAAGAATTCATACAGAGACAAGTATCGAGTCATATAATACAAATACATAGATACTGAGTTTCACAATAAATATATTAAATGTATATGAAATACCGAGGGTTCAACCATGTGAAGCTCTAATACATAAATACTAAGCAGGCCCTGGGGATCAATGTAAATCACTTATTACCATTTGTTGAGTCTATATGATATAGATTCTTTGAGAATCGTACATACTATATATTTTTGATAGGGACAAGAGACAATTTTACTTTGCGACAAATACCTACCATCAACACCTCTGCGGGACCACAGGGTATGGGATGTTCTATATTGATCTTGTATTCTTGTTAAACGTACAATAATCATCAATACCTTTAATGTAAGTTATCTAGAATTAACAAAGGTGATGAGCCCTTACATGTATAATATATGCTAGGAATTTTTCCAACGCGTTATTTCTTGTGAACAATAATTAATGCAACATATCGAAGCATCCAATTAATAAGGCCATAAATCACTTGAATGGTCCATATTATGCATGGATACGTTCACAAAAATATCACCTTGTTTTCTTTGTAAGAATAGGTTGTTTACTATTTGCATCTTAGGATGATCTAAATTCTGTGTTACTAAAGAAAGATTTTGTAAAATAACTAACATGCTTTCTTACTTTAAAAGCATAATGGGGGATGGGGGGTAAGGGGTGATCTAATACTTTATAAAGCATTGATTGTTAGATATGTCGTCACTTTGCATTTTATCAATCATTTATCTCATTGTGTTGTTCACTCAAATAAAAAGATATGTATGTGTGAGTTCTTTCAAACATAGAGCATCATATTATGACCAAAACATCTTTATGGTTATGTCAAAGCCTGAATAAGTCAATCCCTAAACTCATTATATGCTAGGGGAAGGTCATATCTTTATGGTATATATGACCTTCTCCTAGCATATAATGAGTTTTTTATCATTTAAAATCCTTATATATCTTGTAGTTAGTTGCTACTATATGATATACTCGCATTATTATATTTGTACCAATTTTCAGTAGATACTTATACCAAGGCTTTCATATTTTATTATAGGTTTCCAACTTTTAATGTATGAGTCAGAAGTACATCCCAGTCTCATGCTTAGTAGATACTTTTGCTTTGTATCGTTGCTACTGGATCCAAAATTATATCTCCGCTCCTATACTAGAAAAATAAATCTTCTACCGTAATCTATGTGTTTCCTTTCATATACTCCAGTATACCAACGTGGGCATGATTCAACACGTTTAACCCTATGTTCTTTGAGGTTCTTTCCATATTTAACCTTACCATAGTTAGCTTAAGTTGATAATTTCATTTATCCTAACATGTGTAAATTATTTAAGAGAATCTCACATGCCTCTCAACCATTTACTTCAGGTTGAATAACTTACAAATATCGTGAATCTCTAGTCATCATACTTAAACCTATACTGGTTCTTTAATATAATTGATGAAGTAGAAAAAATAAAAATGGAAAGAACTTATAAAGCATTGATTGTTAGATATGTCGTCACTTTGCATTTTATCAATCATTTGTCTCATTGTGTTGTTCACTCAAATAAAAAGATATATATGTGTGAGTTCTTTCAAACATAGAGCATCATATTATGACTAAAACATCTTTATGGTTATGCCAAAGCCCGAATAAGTCAATCCTCAAACTCATTATATGCTAGGGGAAGGTCATATCTATATGGTATATATGACATTCTCCTAGCATATAATGAGTTTGTTGTCATTTAAACTCCCTATATATCTTGTAGTTAGTTGCTACTATATGATATACTCGCATTACTAGTAGATACTTATACCAAGGCTTTCATATGTCATTATAGGTTTCCAACTTTTATTGTATGAGTCAGAAATACATCTCAGTCCCATGCTTAGTAGATATTTTTACTTTGTATCGTTGCTACTGGATCCAAAATTATATCTCCGCTCCTATACTAGAAAAATAAATCTTCTACCGTAATCTATGTGTTTCCTTTCACATGCTCCATTATACCAACGTGGGCATGATTCAACACGTTTAACCCTATGTTCTTTGTGGTTCTTTCCATATTTAACCTTACCATAGTTAGCTTAAGTTGATAATTTCATTTATCCTAACATGTGTGAATTATTTAAGAGAATCTCACATGCCTCTCAACCATTTACTTCAGGTTGAATAACTTACAAATATCGTGAATCTCTAGTCATCATACTTAAACCTATACTGGTTCTTTAATATAATTGATGAAGTAGAAAAAATAAAAATGGAAAGAACTTATAAAGCATTGATTGTTAGATATGTTGTCACTTTGCATTTTATCAATCATTTGTCTCATTGTGTTGTTCACTCAAATAAAAAGATATGTATGTGTGAGTTCTTTCAAACATAGAGCATCATATTATGACTAAAACATCTTTATGGTTATGCCAAAGCCTGAATAAGTCAATCCTCAAACTCATTATATGCTAGGGGAAGGTCATAT